>JAXCHB010000033.1:9325000-9925000 GCA_036926305.1 Uropetala carovei | reverse complement strand
CCTTACGATTCAAAATCTAGAATTTTCCGCATCTCATGCTATCTTTAATTGACTTCATCAAAGATGGCCTAACAAAACTGCTTAAGTGACAAATTGATTTTAATGAGCCTTACGATTGAAAATCTAGAATTTGCCGCATCTCATGCTATCTTTAATTGACTTCATCAAAGATGGCCTAACAAAACTGCTTAAGTGACAAATTGATTTTAATGAGCCTTACGATTCAAAATGTAGAATTTGCCGCATCTCATGCTATCTTTAATTGACTTCATCAAAGATCGCCTAACAAAACTGCTTAAGTGACAAATTGATTTTTATGAGCCTTACGATTCAAAATCTAGAATTTGCCGCATCTCATGTTATCTTTAATTGACTTCATCAAAGATGGCCTAACAAAACCGCTTAAGTGACAAATTGATTTTAATGAGCCTTACGATTCAAAATCTAGAATTTTCCGCATCTCATGCTATCTTTAATTGACTTCATCAAAGATGGCCTAACAAAACTGCTTAAGTGACAAATTGATTTTAATGAGCCTTACGATTCAAAATCTAGAATTTGCCGCATCTGATGCTATCTTTAATTGACTTCATCAATGATGGCCTAACAAAACTGCTTAAGTGACAAATTGATTTTAATGAGCCTTACGATTCAAAATCTAGAATTTGCCGAATCTCATGTTATCTTTAATTGACTTCATCAAAGATGGCCTAACAAAACTGCATAAGTGACAAATTGACTTTAATGAGCCTTACGTTTCAAAATCTAGAATTTGCCGCATCTCATGTTATCTTTAAGTGACTTCATCAAAGATGACCTAACAAAACCGCTTAAGTGACAAATTGATTTTAATGAGCCTTACGATTCAAAATCTAGAATTTGCCGCATCTCATGCTATCTTTAATTGACTTCATCAAAGATGGCCTAAAAAAACTGCTTAAGTGACAAATTGATTTTAATGAGCCTTACGATTCAAAATCTAGAATTTGCCGCATCTCATGTTATCTTTAATTGACTTCATCAAAGATGGCCTAACAAAACTGCTTAAGTGACAAATTGATTTTAATGAGCCTTACAATTCAAAATCTAGAATTTGCCGCATCTCATGCTATCTTTAATTGACTTCATCAAAGATGGCTTAACAAAACTGCTTAAGTGACAAATTGATTTTAATGAGCCTTACGATTCAAAATCTAGAATTTGCCGCATCTCATGCTATCTTTAATTGACTTCATCAAAGATGGCCTAACAAAACTGCTTAAGTGACAAATTGATTTCAATGAGCCTTACGATTCAAAATGTAGAATTTGCCGCATCTCATGCTATCTTTAATTGACTTCATCAAAGATCGCCTAACAAAACTGCTTAAGTGACAAATTGATTTTTATGAGCCTTACGATTCAAAATCTAGAATTTGCCGCATCTCATGTTATCTTTAATTGACTTCATCAAAGATGGCCTAACAAAACCGCTTAAGTGACAAATTGATTTTAATGAGCCTTACGATTCAAAATCTAGAATTTTCCGCATCTCATGCTATCTTTAATTGACTTCATCAAAGATGGCCTAACAAAACTGCTTAAGTGACAAATTGATTTTAATGAGCCTTACGATTCAAAATCTAGAATTTGCCGCATCTGATGCTATCTTTAATTGACTTCATCAAAGATGGCCTAACAAAACTGCTTAAGTGACAAATTGATTTTAATGAGCCTTACGATTCAAAATCTAGAATTTGCCGAATCTCATGTTATCTTTAATTGACTTCATCAAAGATCGCCTAACAAAACTGCATAAGTGACAAATTGATTTTAATGAGCCTTACGTTTCAAAATCTAGAATTTGCCGCATCTCATGTTATCTTTAATTGACTTCATCAAAGATGGCCTAACAAAACTGCGTAAGTGACAAATTGATTTTAATGAACCTTACGATTCAAAATCTAGAATTTGCGGCATCTCATGTTATCTTTAATTGACTTCATCAAAGATGGCCTAACAAAACTGCTTAAGTGACAAATTGATTTTAATGAGCCTTACGATTCAAAATCTAGAATTTGCCGCATCTCATGTTATCTTTAATTGACTTCATCAAAGATGACCTAACAAAACCGCTTAAGAGACAAATTGATTTTAATGAGCCTTACGATTCAAAATCTAGAATTTGCCGCATCTCATGCTATCTTTATTTGACTTCATCAAAGATGGCCTAACAAAACTGCTTAAGTGACAAATTGATTTTAATGAGCCTTACGATTCAAAATCTAGAATTTGCCGCATCTCATGTTATCTTTAATTGACTTCATCAAAGATGTCCTAACAAAACTGCATAAGTGACAAATTGATTGTAATGAGCCTTACGATTCAAAATCTAGAATTTGCCGCATCTCATGCTATCTTTAATTGACTTCATCAAAGATCGCCTAACAAAACTGCTTAAGTGACAAATTGATTTTAATGAGCCTTACGATTCAAAATCTAGAATTTGCCGCATCTCATGCTATCTTTAATTGACTTCATCAAAGATGGCCTAACAAAACTGCTTAAGTGACAAATTGATTTTAATGAGCCTTACGATTCAAAATCTAGAATTTGCCGCATCTCATGTTATCTTTAATTGACTTCATCAAAGATGTCCTAACAAAACTGCATAAGTGACAAATTGATTTTCATGAGCCTTACGATTCAAAATCTAGAATTTGCCGCATCTCATGCTATCTTTAATTGACTTCATCAAAGATCACCTAACAAAACTGCTTAAGTGACAAATTGATTTTAATGAGCCTTACGATTCAAAATCTAGAATTTTCCGCATCTCATGTTATCTTTAATTGACTTCATCAAAGATGGCCTAACAAAACCGCTTAAGTGACAAATTGATTTTAATGAGCCTTCGATTCAAAATCTAGAATTTTCCGCATCTCATGCTATCTTTAATTGACTTCATCAAAGATGGCCTAACAAAACTGCTTAAGTGACAAATTGATTTTAATGAGCCTTACGATTCAAAATCTAGAATTTGCCGCATCTGATGCTATCTTTAATTGACTTCATCAAAGATGGCCTAAAAAAACTGCTTAAGTGACAAATTGATTTTAATGAGCCTTACGATTCAAAATCTAGAATTTGCCGCATCTCATGTTATCTTTAATTGACTTAATCAAAGATGGCCTAACAAAACTGCATAAGTGACAAATTGATTTTAATGAGCCTTACGTTTCAAAATCTAGAATTTGCCACACCTCATGTTATCTTGAATTGACTTCATCAAAGATGGCCTAACAAAACTGCTTAAGTGACAAATTGATTTTAATGAGCCTTACGATTCAAAATCTAGAATTTGCCGCATCTCATGTTATCTTTAATTGACTTCATCAAAGATGGCCTAACAAAACTGATTAAGTGATAAATTGATTTTAATGAGCCTTACGATTCAAAATCTAGAATTTGCCGCATCTCATGTTATCTTTAATTGACTTCATCAAAGATGACCTAACAAAACCGCTTAAGTGACAAATTGATTTTAATGAGCCTTACGATTGAAAATCTAGAATTTGCCGCATCTCATGCTATCTTTAATTGACTTCATCAAAGATGGCCTAACAAAACTGCTTAAGTGACAAATTGATTTTAATGAGCCTTACAATTCAAAATCTAGAATTTGCCGCATCTCATGTTATCTTTAATTGACTTCATCAAAGATGGCCTAACAAAACTGCTTAAGTGACAAATTGATTTAAATGAGCCTTACGATTCAAAATCTAGAATTTGCCGCATCTCATGCTATCTTTAATTGACTTCATCAAAGATGGCCTAACAAAACTGCTTAAGTGACAAATTGATTTTAATGAGCCTTACGATTCAAAATCTAGAATTTGCCGCATCTCATGCTATCTTTAATTGACTTCATCAAAGATGGCCTAACAAAACTGCATAAGTGACAAATTGATTTTAATGAGCCTTACGATTCAAAATGTAGAATTTGCCGCATCTCATGCTATCTTTAATTGACTTCATCAATGATGGCCTAACAAAACCGCTTAAGTGACAAATTGATTTTAATGAGCCTTACGATTCAAAATCTAGAATTTTCCGCATCTCATGCTATCTTTAATTGACTTCATCAAAGATGGCCTAACAAAACTGCTTAAGTGACAAATTGATTTTAATGAGCCTTACGATTGAAAATCTAGAATTTGCCGCATCTCATGCTATCTTTAATTGACTTCATCAAAGATGGCCTAACAAAACTGCTTAAGTGACAAATTGATTTTAATGAGCCTTACGATTCAAAATCTAGAATTTGCCGCATCTCATGTTATCTTTAATTGACTTCATCAAAGATGGCCTAACAAAACTGCATAAGTGACAAATTGATTTTAATGAGCCTTACGTTTCAAAATCTAGAATTTGCCGCATCTCATGTTATCTTTAATTGACTTCATCAAAGATGGCCTAACAAAACTGCTTAAGTGACAAATTGATTTTAATGAGCCTTACAATTCAAAATCTAGAATTTGCCGCATCTCATGTTATCTTTAATTGACTTCATCAAAGATGGCCTAACAAAACTGCTTAAGTGACAAATTGATTTAAATGAGCCTTACGATTCAAAATCTAGAATTTGCCGCATCTCATGCTATCTTTAATTGACTTCATCAAAGATGGCCTAACAAAACTGCTTAAGTGACAAATTGATTTTAATGAGCCTTACGATTCAAAATCTAGAATTTGCCGCATCTCATGCTATCTTTAATTGACTTCATCAAAGATGGCCTAACAAAACTGCATAAGTGACAAATTGATTTTAATGAGCCTTACGATTCAAAATGTAGAATTTGCCGCATCTCATGCTATCTTTAATTGACTTCATCAAAGATCGCCTAACAAAACTGCTTAAGTGACAAATTGATTTTTATGAGCCTTACGATTCAAAATCTAGAATTTGCCGCATCTCATGTTATCTTTAATTGACTTCATCAAAGATGGCCTAACAAAACCGCTTAAGTGACAAATTGATTTTAATGAGCCTTACGATTCAAAATCTAGAATTTTCCACATCTCATGCTATCTTTAATTGACTTCATCAAAGATGGCCTAACAAAACTGCTTAAGTGACAAATTGATTTTAATGAGCCTTACGATTGAAAATCTAGAATTTGCCGCATCTCATGCTATCTTTAATTGACTTCATCAAAGATGGCCTAACAAAACTGCTTAAGTGACAAATTGATTTTAATGAGCCTTACGATTCAAAATGTAGAATTTGCCGCATCTCATGCTATCTTTAATTGACTTCATCAAAGATCGCCTAACAAAACTGCTTAAGTGACAAATTGATTTTTATGAGCCTTACGATTCAAAATCTAGAATTTGCCGCATCTCATGTTATCTTTAATTGACTTCATCAAAGATGGCCTAACAAAACCGCTTAAGTGACAAATTGATTTTAATGAGCCTTACGATTCAAAATCTAGAATTTTCCGCATCTCATGCTATCTTTAATTGACTTCATCAAAGATGGCCTAACAAAACTGCTTAAGTGACAAATTGATTTTAATGAGCCTTACGATTCAAAATCTAGAATTTGCCGCATCTGATGCTATCTTTAATTGACTTCATCAATGATGGCCTAACAAAACTGCTTAAGTGACAAATTGATTTTAATGAGCCTTACGATTCAAAATCTAGAATTTGCCGAATCTCATGTTATCTTTAATTGACTTCATCAAAGATGGCCTAACAAAACTGCATAAGTGACAAATTGATTTTAATGAGCCTTACGTTTCAAAATCTAGAATTTGCCGCATCTCATGTTATCTTTAAGTGACTTCATCAAAGATGACCTAACAAAACCGCTTAAGTGACAAATTGATTTTAATGAGCCTTACGATTCAAAATCTAGAATTTGCCGCATCTCATGCTATCTTTAATTGACTTCATCAAAGATGGCCTAACAAAACTGCTTAAGTGACAAATTGATTTTAATGAGCCTTACGATTCAAAATCTAGAATTTGCCGCATCTCATGTTATCTTTAATTGACTTCATCAAAGATGGCCTAACAAAACTGCTTAAGTGACAAATTGATTTTAATGAGCCTTACAATTCAAAATCTAGAATTTGCCGCATCTCATGCTATCTTTAATTGACTTCATCAAAGATGGCCTAACAAAACTGCTTAAGTGACAAATTGATTTTAATGAGCCTTACGATTCAAAATCTAGAATTTGCCGCATCTCATGCTATCTTTAATTGACTTCATCAAAGATGGCCTAACAAAACTGCTTAAGTGACAAATTGATTTCAATGAGCCTTACGATTCAAAATGTAGAATTTGCCGCATCTCATGCTATCTTTAAT
Organism: Uropetala carovei; assembly: GCA_036926305.1. Lineage (NCBI taxonomy): Eukaryota > Metazoa > Arthropoda > Insecta > Odonata > Petaluridae > Uropetala > Uropetala carovei. The sequence goes on along the minus strand of JAXCHB010000033.1, from coordinate 9,918,639 downwards.
TGACTTCATCAAAGATCGCCTAACAAAACTGCTTAAGTGACAAATTGATTTTTATGAGCCTTACGATTCAAAATCTAGAATTTGCCGCATCTCATGTTATCTTTAATTGACTTCATCAAAGATGGCCTAACAAAACCGCTTAAGTGACAAATTGATTTTAATGAGCCTTACGATTCAAAATCTAGAATTTTCCGCATCTCATGCTATCTTTAATTGACTTCATCAAAGATGGCCTAACAAAACTGCTTAAGTGACAAATTGATTTTAATGAGCCTTACGATTCAAAATCTAGAATTTGCCGCATCTGATGCTATCTTTAATTGACTTCATCAAAGATGGCCTAACAAAACTGCTTAAGTGACAAATTGATTTTAATGAGCCTTACGATTCAAAATCTAGAATTTGCCGAATCTCATGTTATCTTTAATTGACTTCATCAAAGATCGCCTAACAAAACTGCATAAGTGACAAATTGATTTTAATGAGCCTTACGTTTCAAAATCTAGAATTTGCCGCATCTCATGTTATCTTTAATTGACTTCATCAAAGATGGCCTAACAAAACTGCTTAAGTGACAAATTGATTTTAATGAACCTTACGATTCAAAATCTAGAATTTGCGGCATCTCATGTTATCTTTAATTGACTTCATCAAAGATGGCCTAACAAAACTGCTTAAGTGACAAATTGATTTTAATGAGCCTTACGATTCAAAATCTAGAATTTGCCGCATCTCATGTTATCTTTAATTGACTTCATCAAAGATGACCTAACAAAACTGCTTAAGAGACAAATTGATTTTAATGAGCCTTACGATTCAAAATCTAGAATTTGCCGCATCTCATGCTATCTTTATTTGACTTCATCAAAGATGGCCTAACAAAACTGCTTAAGTGACAAATTGATTTTAATGAGCCTTACGATTCAAAATCTAGAATTTGCCGCATCTCATGTTATCTTTAATTGACTTCATCAAAGATGTCCTAACAAAACTGCATAAGTGACAAATTGATTGTAATGAGCCTTACGATTCAAAATCTAGAATTTGCCGCATCTCATGCTATCTTTAATTGACTTCATCAAAGATCGCCTAACAAAACTGCTTAAGTGACAAATTGATTTTAATGAGCCTTACGATTCAAAATCTAGAATTTGCCGCATCTCATGTTATCTTTAATTGACTTCATCAAAGATGGCCTAACAAAACCGCTTAAGTGACAAATTGATTTTAATGAGCCTTACGATTCAAAATCTAGAATTTTCCGCATCTCATGCTATCTTTAATTGACTTCATCAAAGATGGCCTAACAAAACTGCTTAAGTGACAAATTGATTTTAATGAGCCTTACGATTCAAAATCTAGAATTTGCCGCATCTCATGTTATCTTTAATTGACTTCATCAAAGATCGCCTAACAAAACCGCTTAAGTGACAAATTGATTTTAATGAGCCTTACGATTCAAAATCTAGAATTTGCCGCATCTCATGCTATCTTTAATTGACTTCATCAAAGATGGCCTAACAAAACTGCATAAGTGACAAATTGATTTTAATGAGCCTTACGATTCAAAATGTAGAATTTGCCGCATCTCATGCTATCTTTAATTGACTTCATCAAAGATCGCCTAACAAAACTGCTTAAGTGACAAATTGATTTTAATGAGCCTTACAATTCAAAATCTAGAATTTGCCGCATCTCATGTTATCTTTAATTGACTTCATCAAAAATGGCCTAACAAAACCGCTTAAGTGACAAATTGATTTTAATGAGCCTTACGATTCAAAATCTAGAATTTTCCGCATCTCATGCTATCTTTAATTGACTTCATCAAAGATGGCCTAACAAAACTGCTTAAGTGACAAATTGATTTTAATGAGCCTTACGATTCAAAATCTAGAATTTGCCGCATCTGATGCTATCTTTAATTGACTTCATCAAAGATGGCCTAACAAAACTGCTTAAGTGACAAATTGATTTTAATGAGCCTTACGATTCAAAATCTAGAATTTGCCGAATCTCATGTTATCTTTAATTGATTTCATCAAAGATGGCCTAACAAAACTGCATAAGTGACAAATTGATTTTAATGAGCCTAACGTTTCAAAATCTAGAATTTGCTGCATCTCATGTTATCTTTAATTGACTTCATCAAAGATGGCCTAACAAAACTGCTTAAGTGACAAATTGATTTTAATGAGCCTTACGATTCAAAATCTAGAATTTGCCGCATCTCATGTTATCTTTAATTGACTTCATCAAAGATGGCCTAACAAAACTGCTTAAGTGACAAATTGATTTTAATGAGCCTTACGATTCAAAATCTAGAATTTGCCGCATCTCATGTTATCTTTAATTGACTTCATCAAAGATGACCTAACAAAACCGCTTAAGTGACAAATTGATTTTAATGAGCCTTACGATTCAAAATCTAGAATTTGCCGCATCTCATGCTATCTTTAATTGACTTCATCAAAGATGGCCTAACAAAACTGCTTAAGTGACAAATTGATTTTAATGAGCCTTACGATTCAAAATCTAGAATTTGCCGCATCTCATGTTATCTTTAATTGACTTCATCAAAGATGTCCTAACAAAACTGCATAAGTGACAAATTGATTGTAATGAGCCTTACGATTCAAAATCTAGAATTTGCCGCATCTCATGCTATCTTTAATTGACTTCATCAAAGATCGCCTAACAAAACTGCTTAAGTGACAAATTGATTTTAATGAGCCTTACGATTCAAAATCTAGAATTTGCCGCATCTCATGTTATCTTTAATTGACTTCATCAAAGATGGCCTAACAAAACCGCTTAAGTGACAAATTGATTTTAATGAGCCTTACGATTCAAAATCTAGAATTTTCCGCATCTCATGCTATCTTTAATTGACTTCATCAAAGATGGCCTAACAAAACTGCTTAAGTGACAAATTGATTTTAATGAGCCTTACGATTCAAAATCTAGAATTTGCCACATCTGATGCTATCTTTAATTGACTTCATCAAAGATGGCCTAAAAAAACTGCTTAAGTGACAAATTGATTTTAATGAGCCTTACGATTCAAAATCTAGAATTTGCCGCATCTCATGTTATCTTTAACTGACTTAATCAAAGATGGCCTAACAAAACTGCATAAGTGACAAATTGATTTTAATGAGCCTTACGTTTCAAAATCTAGAATTTGCCACACCTCATGTTATCTTGAATTGACTTCATCAAAGATGGCCTAACAAAACTGCTTAAGTGACAAATTGATTTTAATGAGCCTTACGATTCAAAATCTAGAATTTGCCGCATCTCATGTTATCTTTAATTGACTTCATCAAAGATGACCTAACAAAACCGCTTAAGAGACAAATTGATTTTAATGAGCCTTACGATTCAAAATCTAGAATTTGCCGCATCTCATGCTATCTTTATTTGACTTCATCAAAGATGGCCTAACAAAACTGCTTAAGTGACAAATTGATTTTAATGAGCCTTACGATTCAAAATCTAGAATTTGCCGCATCTCATGTTATCTTTAATTGACTTCATCAAAGATGTCCTAACAAAACTGCATAAGTGACAAATTGATTGTAATGAGCCTTACGATTCAAAATCTAGAATTTGCCGCATCTCATGCTATCTTTAATTGACTTCATCAAAGATCGCCTAACAAAACTGCTTAAGTGACAAATTGATTTTAATGAGCCTTACGATTCAAAATCTAGAATTTGCCGCATCTCATGTTATCTTTAATTGACTTCATCAAAGATGGCCTAACAAAACCGCTTAAGTGACAAATTGATTTTAATGAGCCTTACGATTCAAAATCTAGAATTTTCCGCATCTCATGCTATCTTTAATTGACTTCATCAAAGATGGCCTAACAAAACTGCTTAAGTGACAAATTGATTTTAATGAGCCTTACGATTCAAAATCTAGAATTTGCCGCATCTCATGTTATCTTTAATTGACTTCATCAAAGATGGCCTAACAAAACCGCTTAAGTGACAAATTGATTTTAATGAGCCTTACGATTCAAAATCTAGAATTTGCCGCATCTCATGCTATCTTTAATTGACTTCATCAAAGATGGCCTAACAAAACTGCATAAGTGACAAATTGATTTTAATGAGCCTTACGATTCAAAATGTAGAATTTGCCGCATCTCATGCTATCTTTAATTGACTTCATCAAAGATCGCCTAACAAAACTGCTTAAGTGACAAATTGATTTTAATGAGCCTTACAATTCAAAATCTAGAATTTGCCGCATCTCATGTTATCTTTAATTGACTTCATCAAAAATGGCCTAACAAAACCGCTTAAGTGACAAATTGATTTTAATGAGCCTTACGATTCAAAATCTAGAATTTTCCGCATCTCATGCTATCTTTAATTGACTTCATCAAAGATGGCCTAACAAAACTGCTTAAGTGACAAATTGATTTTAATGAGCCTTACGATTCAAAATCTAGAATTTGCCGCATCTGATGCTATCTTTAATTGACTTCATCAAAGATGGCCTAACAAAACTGCTTAAGTGACAAATTGATTTTAATGAGCCTTACGATTCAAAATCTAGAATTTGCCGAATCTCATGTTATCTTTAATTGATTTCATCAAAGATGGCCTAACAAAACTGCATAAGTGACAAATTGATTTTAATGAGCCTAACGTTTCAAAATCTAGAATTTGCTGCATCTCATGTTATCTTTAATTGACTTCATCAAAGATGGCCTAACAAAACTGCTTAAGTGACAAATTGATTTTAATGAGCCTTACGATTCAAAATCTAGAATTTGCCGCATCTCATGTTATCTTTAATTGACTTCATCAAAGATGGCCTAACAAAACCGCTTAAGTGACAAATTGATTTTAATGAGCCTTACGATTCAAAATCTAGAATTTGCCGCATCTCATGTTATCTTTAATTGACTTCATCAAAGATGACCTAACAAAACCGCTTAAGTGACAAATTGATTTTAATGAGCCTTACGATTCAAAATCTAGAATTTGCCGCATCTCATGCTATCTTTAATTGACTTCATCAAAGATGGCCTAACAAAACTGCTTAAGTGACAAATTGATTTTAATGAGCCTTACGATTCAAAATCTAGAATTTGCCGCATCTCATGTTATCTTTAATTGACTTCATCAAAGATGGCCTAACAAAACTGCATAAGTGACAAATTGATTTTAATGAGCCTTACGTTTCAAAATCTAGAATTTGCCGCATCTCATGTTATCTTTAATTGACTTCATCAAAGATGGCCTAACAAAACTGCTTAAGTGACAAATTGATTTTAATGAGCCTTACAATTCAAAATCTAGAATTTTCCGCATCTCATGTTATCTTTAATTGACTTCATCAAAGATGGCCTAACAAAACTGCTTAAGTGACAAATTGATTTAAATGAGCCTTACGATTCAAAATCTAGAATTTGCCGCATCTCATGCTATCTTTAATTGACTTCATCAAAGATGGCCTAACAAAACTGCTTAAGTGACAAATTGATTTTAATGAGCCTTACGATTCAAAATCTAGAATTTGCCGCATCTCATGCTATCTTTAATTGACTTCATCAAAGATGGCCTAACAAAACTGCATAAGTGACAAATTGATTTTAATGAGCCTTACGATTCAAAATGTAGAATTTGCCGCATCTCATGCTATCTTTAATTGACTTCATCAAAGATCGCCTAACAAAACTGCTTAAGTGACAAATTGATTTTTATGAGCCTTACGATTCAAAATCTAGAATTTGCCGCATCTCATGTTATCTTTAATTGACTTCATCAAAGATGGCCTAACAAAACCGCTTAAGTGACAAATTGATTTTAATGAGCCTTACGATTCAAAATCTAGAATTTTCCGCATCTCATGCTATCTTTAATTGACTTCATCAAAGATGGCCTAACAAAACTGCTTAAGTGACAAATTGATTTTAATGAGCCTTACGATTGAAAATCTAGAATTTGCCGCATCTCATGCTATCTTTAATTGACTTCATCAAAGATGGCCTAACAAAACTGCTTAAGTGACAAATTGATTTTAATGAGCCTTACGATTCAAAATGTAGAATTTGCCGCATCTCATGCTATCTTTAATTGACTTCATCAAAGATCGCCTAACAAAACTGCTTAAGTGACAAATTGATTTTTATGAGCCTTACGATTCAAAATCTAGAATTTGCCGCATCTCATGTTATCTTTAATTGACTTCATCAAAGATGGCCTAACAAAACCGCTTAAGTGACAAATTGATTTTAATGAGCCTTACGATTCAAAATCTAGAATTTTCCGCATCTCATGCTATCTTTAATTGACTTCATCAAAGATGGCCTAACAAAACTGCTTAAGTGACAAATTGATTTTAATGAGCCTTTCGATTCAAAATCTAGAATTTGCCGCATCTGATGCTATCTTTAATTGACTTCATCAATGATGGCCTAACAAAACTGCTTAAGTGACAAATTGATTTTAATGAGCCTTACGATTCAAAATCTAGAATTTGCCGAATCTCATGTTATCTTTAATTGACTTCATCAAAGATGGCCTAACAAAACTGCATAAGTGACAAATTGATTTTAATGAGCCTTACGTTTCAAAATCTAGAATTTGCCGCATCTCATGTTATCTTTAAGTGACTTCATCAAAGATGACCTAACAAAACCGCTTAAGTGACAAATTGATTTTAATGAGCCTTACGATTCAAAATCTAGAATTTGCCGCATCTCATGCTATCTTTAATTGACTTCATCAAAGATGGCCTAACAAAACTGCTTAAGTGACAAATTGATTTTAATGAGCCTTACGATTCAAAATCTAGAATTTGCCGCATCTCATGTTATCTTTAATTGACTTCATCAAAGATGGCCTAACAAAACTGCTTAAGTGACAAATTGATTTTAATGAGCCTTACAATTCAAAATCTAGAATTTGCCGCATCTCATGCTATCTTTAATTGACTTCATCAAAGATGGCCTAACAAAACTGCTTAAGTGACAAATTGATTTTAATGAGCCTTACGATTCAAAATCTAGAATTTGCCGCATCTCATGCTATCTTTAATTGACTTCATCAAAGATGGCCTAACAAAACTGCTTAAGTGACAAATTGATTTCAATGAGCCTTACGATTCAAAACGTAGAATTTGCCGCATCTCATGCTATCTTTAATTGACTTCATCAAAGATCGCCTAACAAAACTGCTTAAGTGACAAATTGATTTTTATGAGCCTTACGATTCAAAATCTAGAATTTGCCGCATCTCATGTTATCTTTAATTGACTTCATCAAAGATGGCCTAACAAAACCGCTTAAGTGACAAATTGATTTTAATGAGCCTTACGATTCAAAATCTAGAATTTGCCGCATCTCATGTTATCTTTAATTGACTTCATCAAAGATGGCCTAACAAAACTGCTTAAGTGACAAATTGATTTTAATGAGCCTTACGATTCAAAATCTAGAATTTGCCGCATCTCATGTTATCTTTAATTGGCTTCATCAAAGATGGCCTAACAAAACTGCTTAAGTGACAAATTGATTTTAATGAGCCTTACGATTCAAAATCTAGAATTTGCCGCATCTCATGTTATCTTTAATTGACTTCATCAAAGATGACCTAACAAAACCGCTTAAGTGACAAATTGATTTTAATGAGCCTTACGATTCAAAATCTAGAATTTGCCGCATCTCATGCTATCTTTAATTGACTTCATCAAAGATGGCCTAACAAAACTGCTTAAGTGACAAATTGATTTTAATGAGCCTTACGATTCAAAATCTAGAATTTGCCGCATCTCATGTTATCTTTAATTGACTTCATCAAAGATGGCCTAACAAAACTGCTTAAGTGACAAATTGATTTTAATGAGCCTTACGATTCAAAATCTAGAATTTGCCGCATCTCATGTTATCTTTAATTGACTTCATCAAAGATGGCCTAACAAAACTGCTTAAGTGACAAATTGATTTTAATGAGCCTTACAATTCAAAATCTAGAATTTGCCGCATCTCATGTTATCTTTAATTGACTTCATCAAAGATGGCCTAACAAAACTGCATAAGTGACAAATTGATTTTAATGAGCCTTACGATTCAAAATCTAGAATTTGCCGCATCTCATGCTATCTTTAATTGACTTCATCAAAGATGGCCTAACAAAACTGCATAAGTGACAAATTGATTTTAATGAGCCTTACGATTCAAAATCTAGAATTTGCCGCATCTCATGCTATCTTTAATTGACTTCATCAAAGATGGCCTAACAAAACTGCTTAAGTGACAAATTGATTTTAATGAGCCTTACGATTCAAAATCTAGAATTTTCCGCATCTCATGTTATCTTTAATTGACTTCATCAAAGATGACCTAACAAAACCGCTTAAGTGACAAATTGATTTTAATGAGCCTTACGATTCAAAATCTAGAATTTGCCGCATCTCATGTTATCTTTAATTGACTTCATCAAAGATGGCCTAACAAAACTGCATAAGTGACAAATTGATTTTAATGAGCCTTACGATTCAAAATCTAGAATTTGCCGCATCTCATGTTATCTTTAATTGACTTCATCAAAGATGGCCTAACAAAACTGCTTAAGTGACAAATTGATTTTAATGAGCCTTACGATTCAAAATCTAGAATTTGCCGCATCTCATGCTATCTTTAATTGACTTCATCAAAGATGGCCTAACAAAACTGCATAAGTGACAAATTGATTTTAATGAGCCTTACGATTCAAAATCTAGAATTTGCCGCATCTCATGCTATCTTTAATTGACTTCATCAAAGATGGCCTAACAAAACTGCTTAAGTGACAAATTGATTTTAATGAGCCTTACGATTCAAAATCTAGAATTTGCCGCATCTCATGTTATCTTTAATTGACTTCATCAAAGATGGCCTAACAAAACTGCTTAAGTGACAAATTGATTTTAATGAGCCTTACGATTCAAAATCTAGAATTTGCCGCATCTCATGCTATCTTTAATTGACTTCATCAAAGATGGCCTAACAAAACTGCATAAGTGACAAATTGATTTTAATGAGCCTTACGATTCAAAATCTAGAATTTGCCGCATCTCATGTTATCTTTAATTGACTTCATCAAAGATGGCCTAACAAAACCGCTTAAGTGACAAATTGATTTTAATGAGCCTTACGATTCAAAATCTAGAATTTGCCGCATCTCATGCTATCTTTAATTGACTTCATCAAAGATGGCCTAACAAAACTGCTTAAGTGGCAAATTGATTTTAATGAGCCTTACGATTCAAAATCTAGAATTTGCCGCATCTGATGCTATCTTTAATTGACTTCATCAAAGATGGCCTAACAAAACTGCTTAAGTGACAAATTGATTTTAATGAGCCTTACGATTCAAAATCTAGAATTTGCCGCATCTCATGTTATCTTTAATTGACTTCATCAAAGATGGCCTAACAAAACTGCATTAGTGACAAATTGATTTTAATGAGCCTTACGTTTCAAAATCTAGAATTTGCCGCATCTCATGTTATCTTTAATTGACTTCATCAAAGATGGCCTAACAAAACTGCTTAAGTGACAAATTGATTTTAATGAGCCTTACAATTCAAAATCTAGAATTTGCCGCATCTCATGTTATCTTTAATTGACTTCATCAAAGATGGCCTAACAAAACTGCTTAAGTGACAAATTGATTTTAATGAGCCTTACGTTTCAAAATCTAGAATTTGCCGCATCTCATGTTATCTTTAATTGACTTCATCAAAGATGGCCTAACAAAGCTGCTTAAGTGACAAATTGATTTTAATGAGCCTTACGATTCAAAATCTAGAATTTGCCGCATCTCATGCTATCTTTAATTGACTTCATCAAAGATGGCCTAACAAAACTGCTTAAGTGACAAATTGATTTTAATGAGCCTTACGATTCAAAATCTAGAATTTGCTGCATCTCATGTTATCTTTAACTGACTTCATCAATGATGACCTAACAAAACCGCTTAAGTGACAAATTGATTTTAATGAGCCTTACGATTCAAAATCTAGAATTTGCCGCATCTCATGCTATCTTTAATTGACTTCATCAAAGATGGCCTAACAAAACTGCATAAGTGACAAATTGATTTTAATGAGCCTTACGATTCAAAATCTAGAATTTGCCGCATCTCATGCTATCTTTATTTGACTTCATCAAAGATGGCCTAACAAAACTGCTTAAGTGACAAATTGATTTTAATGAGCCTTACTATTCAAACTCTAGAATTTGCCGCATCTCATGCTATCTTTAATTGACTTCATCAAAGATGGCCTAACAAAACTGCTTAAGTGACTAATTGTTGTCCTAGCAATCATCACACACTCATAGTTTCAGAATACTATTAGCGATGAAAGCTTTGTAGTAGTTTTAAAAAGACTAGAGAGTTCTTACCTACCCTCCCCACCCTCTTCCCTCCTTACTTCCATCTACTCTGGCAGAAAGTCTACCCCACCCACCTCCCTATCGTCCCCATCCTCTTTCTTCTCCATTTTTCCTCTCCCTCTTCTACAACGAAGACTATAATAAAAGTTATTTTACAAATTATACAGAAATAAAACAGTTAAATGATGTGAGATAATGCATGATTACTATTACAGGCAGTCCCCACTTATTATACGTCAGGTTACATTCCTGAAAACTGCAACGAAAAGAGGATCGACGAAAAGCGGATCACTATTTTCCATATGCAAAACATTGAGGGATAAAATTCACTTCCTGGGATAATTATGTAAAATATTTTCATTAATTTCAAGGTCTGCATATCGCGATGCATTGCATCATTATCAAGTATTAAAAGCAACTTACATATCAGGGGAAAGTATTCTTTATATAGTGTCGTTCCCAAGCAAGGCATGTGCAGTGGGGAGGGTTGGAGATGGGTTGGTTTTGAAAAAAATAAAAGTGTTAAGGGAAATAATTATAAGTGACAAGGTGGTAAGGAAGGAGGTTAAAGCTTAACTTTTTCGAGAGTAAGGGAAAGAAACGGGAATGGGTAAGTAATTCATGCATGCTCGTATCACATCATTGCCCTCCACTTGGAACACCATCCAGTATGATCTGCATCACCACAGCTATCACACTGCAATATGCATGCCACATTTTTTTTAAATGAGGGGTTTCATTCCTGACCAAAAACATTAGAGTCAAAGATTCCCAGAAGCATGATTCGAAACGCGAACTGACTGGCCAGATGAATCAACTTCTTCTCAAACAGTTGAGTAATTATGACAATGTGCATAATAATCAGATCAGGGAGGGAAGAATGAAACAATGTTGTTGTCACTTAAGCACTTACATATGAGCGAAACAACAAAAAACTGGGATGAGAAGCATCAATATGTCGAATAAATGGATCATGAGGACAGAAGAATGAAACAATGTTGTTATTTAAACTAATGTATGAGCAGAACAAGTAGCGGGGACTGCCTGTATATAAAACATTTTGATCTTTATTTCTTTCATCATTTCATTGTTACCCTTATAGTTAAGCGATCTCATGCAAAAATAATTTTTATGATATAATCAATGGTAGAAACTTTCATGTGGTGGAACTGCGTCATATTTAATAAAATCAGTAAAACCGTAAAACAGTAGAAACTATAAAAACAATTGGAACTTTTACCAGTTGTTTTTATAGTTTCTACCGTTTTATGTTTTGACTGATTTTATTTAAAAAAATTTTTTGATGAGTTTTGTCTCATCTCATGCTATCTTTAATTAACTAGAGCAAAGATGACCTAACAAAACTGCTTAAGTGACAAATTTTTGTCCTAGCAATTATCACATAAACATAGTTTCAGTAAACTATTAGCGACGAAAGCTTTGTTGTAGTTTTTAAGAGACTACAGAGTTGGAGCAGTGGAATTGATTTCAATATTCCAAAACGTAATTTTTTTGACAATATTATTTCTAAGAAAAATTTATATCTTGCTGTATTGCATGCTAGAGGTATTGAAACTTGTAGAACTTCAAAATGTAAATATATTTACAGCTGGAATATTTAGCGTTCATAGTTTTGAGTATTTTCAATACTAGATAATACCTAAGACTAAGAAAAATGGAACATGCTTTTGAGCTGGGATAAAATCTTTAATAGCATAACAGCAAATAATTTGAAATAAAATTTTAACCTTTCTTGTGTAGATGCACTTTATTTGTTAAACTGCAATTGAATGTACAAAGAGTTTATTTCCCGGAAAGGATGATCTGAAGATCCGTATGTGACAGGCATTAGCTTTTCCCAGCCTAATTCCAAGCGAATTTAAAATGTTATTTTGTAATATTTCAGATAATTTATACTTGAATAAGGTAAAAAATTGGTGTTGTATCTAGTGTTTACAGTTACAACTGTTATTCAAGAAGGCTAATTGAGAGTGCTAACCATACAAAGGTTCAGAATTTGCTTTCTCAAATAAATATTCTATCTCATCTAAATAATATACGTATAGCAAAATATATTTCCTAGCATATGAATTTGAATTTATTTTTCAAATAAATTTTTCACAAGTAACCTGTACTAACTGTATTTCCTCATTGCATTAGCAATTTTTCTGCTATCTACTTACAAATACAGAGGAAATACAAATCGCTACAACCAAGCATTAACATACTAGCTATACCACAAGTTTTCTCTAATGATTTAATATTGAACTGACCCTAAGATAAAGTTAAGGTGTAGAACTTTCTAATTGTATATGCATGTTCTGCACTTAAAAAGCAATTAAACAATATATATATATTTATAAATGCATCTTCTGATCCGTATCTAATGGCATCCAGCCAAATACGATTGCAAAATATGATTTGCACCATGTTCCATGATTCTTATTATGCTACAGCAAAAATTTAGCATTTTATAAAGTTTTAATTAATAATAAAATTAATTTGTTTCAATTTACAGCAAGATTATAGGCAACTTGATTAATATCTTCACCTTCAAAGTTGCATTACAGTAATCTATTTATGTAAAATAGCTACAATTTGGATGATTTTAACAAAAAGACTAGATCAGTAAATGTGCTGAGGATCTCGCATGGAAAGTATTGTACATTGTAAACAAGTCAGGAAAGTGTACAGCGTATCAGAAATAGGTGCAATGGAGTAATTGAAAGAAATGGTTATATGTCATATTCTCCCTATTTAAAAATATTGCATGCACATGTAAGTAAAAAGTATTTTTGTGAGATTGTTTATGTTAGCAAAAACAATGAAGTAACCACGCAAAAAATTTTCTAAGTTCAACTCAAATTAAAACTTTTTTGATTTTCTTGAAAATGGCTCTCTTATGATAAAAATGTATAGGAAACGAAATACTCTACTAGTTCCACAAGTTTTATTTGAAAGCTATTTTGATATGACCAATACTTTACAAGATATGATGGAAAGTTCCTTTAGGTGATTTTCTTATTGTCTTTAACTGTGTCCTTAACATAAAATTTCAAGAAAATTCATATGGTAGAAGACAAGAACAAACTTATGGATGGATGGACAGACCAAAGCTAATATGTGCTCATGCTGGAAGCAAAACGCACCTAAAAACAATCTCAGGAATTCAACTAATTCAGATGTCATGGGGTTAATGTACCTTAATAACCAGTGCATGAGTGATGATCTTCCTATGTCTATGTCTAAATCTAATCCTAAGGATATTAGTATGTTAGTTTTTTATCAAAATGTTCGGGGATTAAGAACCACATTACTCAATTTAACGCGAATCAACGTTAATTGAAGCAACATTAAACGAGGACACACTGTATTTGTTTTTCATTACTTAATTATTTATGTAAAGCCTTTGTTACAAATAGGTATCTGATATGTTTTATACTATTACTACTTTGTACAAAAAATATTAATTAACTGTGTTAATTATCAATATGTTAAATAATTTTATATACTGCTTTTTAAAACTATGTTTATATATGGACATGTGTTTTATATTCAGGCTGTAAGAATTGAAACTCAATTTACTCACTAAGTATATGAGTGGATGAGGTCACTAATGTGAAATCAATGTATTACACTTCATTTTATTTCATGGGCGAAGAGAGTTATACTCCAAACCCGTCAATAAGGATTATTATTATTATTAAAAATAATGAAACAGCTTTGGAGTATGAACAACATGCAACAGATGAAATAAATCAAGTCTTGAAAATTACAACATAATGGTACTAAACATTCTACTTTTTCCATGCATGATTTAACTTGTATTCAAAATTTTATTTTACCATAACTTTCAAAGCTGAGAACAAAATCCAAAAACAATACATTCATAAAATATTCCACTAAAAAATTCCAGGCCAATTGCAGTGAAAAAAATCAATTGAATTTGTAACCAAACTTATTCTGTGACCAATCACTATTTCTGAACCATGCTACTCAGTTTTTATGATTTGGCTGATTGGATCTGCAAAGCATTACAAGATTCACTGTGAAACTTTTTACAGTTTTGTCTATGTATGGACATTTAACACCAAAAAGGTCAGCAATCAGACTCCATGTTACAAGGAAAAAACATTTCCTTTTTATAAAATTAATAGATAAATGGTGATTATTCATCAAAATAGGTCATGTTTATATAGTGTTATGTGGAATATTTTAAAGCAGCATTAAAGCTCAGTTATTTCAAGTTAATTTTAATTTTAACAATGCCTCATTTTCTTTTTATTACAAAGAAACTGTGAAAGTTGTAAAAATGGAATTATTTTCGTACAAAGAATATTGCAACACTAACCCAACCATTTACGAACTCAAAAAAGCATAAGAAAGAAATATTGGCATTTATTCCTGACCAGAGACAGATATGTCTATGGAAATTCTGAAAAATTTCTTGCATATGCATAGCCCAGACATGAGAAAAATCTCAAATTCCCAAAGTTGTTGGTTTTTGGACTTTAATATTTTAACATTTTAATAATATCTATTTTGCTTTTTCATACGCTAAAATAGTTTATGTTAACAGTATCAAAAAATCTAAGCACAACAAAAAGAAACAAGATATTATTCTAGTTTTACCCAGTGCTTTTTTTGTGACGGTACGAGCCGGTACAGCATACAGGCACCTTTTTTCAGAGCGATGTTGACTCACGTCTAATTTCGGTACATTTTCATTTTTTTAAATTCTTTAAAAGAAAGTAATAACTGGCTTCTATAAATGTTAAATATTTTGACTTTTATTATCAACTTTGTTTTTAAAAGTTCATCACAGATTCAATAGAGAAGGGGGAAGGGTGCAGGAAGAGATGAAGGGGGGGAGTACTGGAACCTATTTTTTTTTACAAAAAAAGCACTGGTTTTACCTAAATGTATCCTTTGCAGCCATTTCCTCCAATCCTTTCATTCTTTAGATTGTCATACCTCTTCTATTTGTTGCTCATGGTCCACTGGTATCTTGCTCTGTCCTCCTCCCGGCAAGTTTTTCTTCATACTTGTCTCAACCATAGTTTCTTCTCAAGCAGACCAGCTTTCTTACCCTTTCAATATTATTGGCTTCAAAACTAACTTCTAAATCAGAATTATTTTTATCTAAAGCTTAATTTTGTTATTCTAACTATTTGCTCATTTGATAGTATCCTATTATTTCTTTCTTCACTCTTCATTATTTCTCGATCCAGCCCATCATGTGTGTCAAAAATAAATCGAAAATATTACTACATAAAAACTTCCATTTCCATTCTTTCCATCCCCTCAACTTTATTCAATGTATCCCTAACTTTAACTAGTTCAGTTCCATTCTCTTTATTTCTAAATCCTTTGTCCATTTGAGTTCTGTCATCTGTACATCGTTGCTATCTGCTATTAGTGCTACTCAAACATTAACAAATGCTCCAGTTCCAGTATCCCATCTTGCCTCTGCTCTGCATATTTCACCACTACACCCATACAGTTATATAACTAACCAAACCATCAGTAATTAGAATGATGAAATAATAACAATGTAATTCTAGGCCTAATTCTGTCTTCCTCATAATTCCATGCACTTTTTAAAGGTTTGTTCTAAATTAAATTTCAATAAATTCTTTAGTAAATCAACTAATAAGTTTATTCTATCAATTGCCTCTCTCCTGGACTTGGCATTTTGCAAGAGCCCTTCATTCTATTTTAAACGCCAAAGTACATTTTTGTTAATTTCAAATAATTTAATTTGTACTAATTCCACTTAGCATTGTTATTTTTAGCTCAATCAAAATTTCTCTCAAATTTTTTTATTCACATAAAAACAATAATTTTGAAAGGAGTTGTCGAAATTTACAGAAATTTATGAATTCGGTGCACAGAAAGCAAAAGATATTGTATGGTGAAATAGAGTGAATTTTTTTGGTCTTATAATGAATAAAGATATAACTACACGTGGTGCACAGAAATAGTTTGCTTTCATATGCAAACAAACTTGAGAGATTTAATACAGAAAAGCTAGATGTTGCTACTCTGAAGCCTGATGTATGACAAAGATGGAATTAAAGATGTTTTGAATTGTTTCTACCAATGCTCTGTATTTTAAGTGAAATTCCTACTTAACCTCCACTTTTGCAAACAATATTGGCTTCTTTCCAATTTAACAATTTGATGCTCCAACTTTATGATCCTTTTGTTTCAAGTTTTTCCTCCAGTAATGTTGTCTGACTTGGAGAATGCTATTGTTTCTATGAATTATTAATATTTTTGGTGTGCAATTAGCATATCACCAAGGTTTGATGACGGTTTGGGCACTCTTAGTCTGGCTCCTCTGCTTTGGCTTGTCTGGCAAAATAGGTTGCATTAATAGCTTTACAATACCTAGCTCAGCCTTCAGCTTCATTGGAGCACACAATCCCCTCCACCACGAAAAGGTGGTGCCCATCGGAGGGGGCATAAAATAAATCAATTTTAAAAAATCTGATGTGGCCAACAACACATGACTTTCTCCATATTTGGGGTATAGATATTTAAATTATTATGAATTGCATTATAAGACAAAATTATTATTTCATATCGTAAAAGAATACAGTTGTCCTTATTGCCGTAAATTATATTTTGAATATGTTTACAGAATTCACCACTACATGGTGGTGGCACTGTATACTGGAAATTAAGAAAAAGTTAAATATCTCCAAAATGGATGGTTCTACGAAAATGTGTTTCAAACAAAACTTTCTGCCTACTTTTGCGAGTTTTTGCCTGCAGTGCAGGCGTAACTTACATGTTTGCTTGGTCGCATAAATACGCGTATGCTTCGTAGAATTCGATGTCTTTCACGAATATAAACGTAGACGCAAGCATATTGCTGAGAATTTACTATCAATACCCACAATTTATATAACCTGTTCAGAAATCCTCGTGTAATATGCACACCCCCTTTTTCCCCGGCGTTTCGGAAAAAAATGTGCGTGGGGATACACGAGTAAATATGGTAAATGCCATAAAATGTAAATACTGGAACAGCTGATTCAAAATAGCGATCACCTCCACTGAAAGATCAACGGTCTTCTTAAATATCGATGTTATTCATTTTTAATTTAAGGTTCACATTTTTATGTTCGGTGTATAAGTCGACCCTAAGTTTTAGGAAAACTTTTTCGACTTCAAAGATCGACTTATACGCCGGAATATTATGTTCATTCTCATTCAGTTTGATTCTTCAAGTGGGATCACTTCCTTTTTGTCTCGAAAGAACGCCTTGTTCCTCTTCTTTTGTGTGTAAATTCTGGTGTCTCCCTTATCAACATCCAACAATAGACAGCCAGCATGTTTACGTTCCACCTTCCCTGGTATCTTCTCTCCACTTCTTTGATATCTTGGTGAAACCGTTCTTCTTGTTCTTCGCTTACTGCTCCGAGATTTTCCGGGAAGTAATCCAGATGTGAATGTAAGAAATGTAATTTTAGACTCATGTTGCAACCCAATGCTTTGAATGTATTCAGCACGTTATTCACAATATTTTGGTAATTTAGGTCACTGTTATTCCCCAGGAATTTGTTGATAACATCCTTAAAATCTGCCCATGCTTCTTTTACAAGATTGTTCATAGTTCTTTCGAATTGCTCATCCAAAGTAAGTTTCCTAAACTGAGGACAAATAAAGATTCCTTCTTTCAATTTTGCTTCGGAGAGAGCTGGGAATTTACCACACAGATACTTGAAACAGTCACCCTCCTTGTCCAAAGCCTTAACAAATTGATTCATCAATCCCAGTTTTATGTGAAGTGGGAGTAAGAGTTCTTTCGATGGGTCAACCAGATTTTGAGGTGCAATGTTTTTAGAACCTGGTGTCAGATGGACTCTGCGTGGCCATTCCTTCTTTATCCTATGCTGAGATCTTGCTCTGCTATCCCATTCACACAAAAACATGGACACTTCGTGTAACCAGATTGTTGACCCAACAACATACGAGGGTGAGTCAATAAGTATCCGCAAAGTGCTCATATTTTTTTGTTGAGACTGGTGCCACTGCTGAATGAGTGTGCAATATTAGGCACGAAGCTTCTCTGTTGTTGTAGTGGCATATCTGACCTTGGCCATGCAGTTGACTTTTAACAATAGCAGTGTCCACATGGCCGCTCCACTTATCACATGCACCAAAGAAGAGTAGCATGCAGTCATTCGATTTTTGTCAGCTGAAGATGTAACAGGTGCAGAAATTCATCAAAGACTATCAGCGAAGTATGGCAGCAGGGATTTTCCACAGCGAAGCCGTGTACGAGTGGACAGACATGTTGAAAAATGGTCCAGCAAGTGTCACAGGCGAACAGCGACAACTGGTGACAACATTGCATAAGTCCACGCACTGATTCTTGCCAACAGAAAGGTAACTATTGATGATTTGGCAAACCACCTGCAGATTAGTCTCCGTTCGGCCTATGAATTTATCCACAACAGACTTCTCATCCATAAATTTTGTGCAAGATGAGTTTCCAAAGAACTCACTGAACAACATAGTCATATCCGTTTGGACATTTGTAAGCAACTTTTGTACCAATATCATCAACCGTGTTCCCCGTATTTTACCTTAACCAGAAGAGTTTTGAGATTTTCATGTTTCCTTCAGGTGCACTGAATGAGCACAAGTTACCGTTATGAAGAAGGACACCTTTTAGACTTCTCTTGCAAGCATAAATGAACAACCTTCACTCATTTGGATCATATGCTATTGTGCCTAGCTTACATATTAATTCAGAAATATTGTTGCAATAAGCCAATGAACCTTCTTGATATGAATTCTTCTTCACGCTTCCTGTACCAGTAAAATGATGTCCCAGGATAAAGCAAGTTCTTGACATGAAGTCCATGAAGTTTCTCGTAATTTCTAGATAATGGAGAACAGGGAAGTGCAGTCATCACAGGTGGTCTGCTACAGAAATGTCTCCTGGCCCGTCAATCACTACACGGCGCTCTCTGATTGGCTGTGAAGTCACAGGGGCGGTGTTTAAGATTTCATAACTGCGCCCCCTATCTCCTGACCTGTCAATTGCTTCTACGGAGGCAATTCGCTTCTCATACAATATAGAACAACAGAGAATACACTGTTGCGTCACTCCTAGTCGGGAAACTTCTATAGGGAGTGACCTTAAAAAATTTCATCTATAATAAATGGATCCACTTTTAATGAAATTACCTATACATGTAAAATGCAACATGACGTTTTGTGAAAAATCTATACGTGATAGAGAAGAACCATTATTATTTTCAGATTCGGTGTATAAAAATTACTAAAGAAGGGCTAAAACATTTCAGACAACAGATCATCGCAGGCGTGTTAATGGAGTTTTTTAAATGAAATTCTATGTTACATATCAACGGAGTTACAAAACAAGTGAGGCAGAGCAAGGGGGAGGAAGGAAACTGAAGGGACAGTGAGAGGTACCAACATAAGCGCTTCGACTTGCTGTAAGCTTTTTAGGTGGGAAATTTGAAATCAACATTGCCTTTCCAAATTACAACACGTACAGCAACTCTGTCCTTTCAACTATCCCTTTCAAATAGTCTTCAGGACCCATAAAATATTAAACAAAGTAACGATGATGAAAATATGATTGTTTTCATTGTCATTGGTCATGTTTCATGATTTTTTCGGGATTTTAAATTTTCCTCTTTGGAAGAAATCGTAGCAGGGTCTGATAAACGTTTGTGTTGAGCTTTTCTAAGATGATAAAGTACATCTTCAGGAGATGTGAAATGAAAAAAGTCTCATATGTACAACATATGAGAGTTTTGCATCAGATATAATTCAAGTGATTCGGAGCTTTTAAAATTTACAAATAGTTTCCTTTTGTATTAAATTCTTCTACTCTTCAACATCTGCCATTTCAGGTCCCTCAAGATTTCTGATACACTCATCATCATCATAGGTAGTCTGTCCGTTGACAGGTCCGTGATTATTCTAGGTTAAACTTGGTTCTCCATATACTCCTATTTTCCACAGTTTTCTTCATGACTTGATAGTTCTCTTTCCCTTTCAAGTCGTCTACTAGCTGAAACCTTTTCCTACCTCTTTCTCTTTTTCCATCCAGTTTTCCTTCTAGCACTTCTTTAATCATGCACTCTCTCCTCAGGTAATGACCAATCCAGTTCGCCTTCCTCTTTCTGATAGTCTGTATAATCGTTCGCTTCTCTCCTATTCTTCGTAGTACTTCCTCATTTTCCACCCTATCTGTCCATTTTATCTTCAGCATTCTTCTCCATGTCCACATTTCAAAGCTTTCCAAGTATTTAATATCATTTTTCCTTAGCGTCCATGTTTCTGCTCCGTACAAAGCTATACTCCATACATAGCATTTTATCAACCTCTTGCAGATTTCCTGCTTTATATTTCCCGTTAGCAGGAATTTCTTTCTTCTGAATGCGGCTTTTGCTTTTGTTATTCTAGTCCTGATTTCATCTGTACATTTTGCTTCTCTTGTTATGATGCTTCCAAGGTATTTATAATCTGAAACTTGTTCTAATGGCTTTCCTCCAATACTTATGTTCAAATTTTCTTCCTCTTTACTTGATATTCGCATAACCTTCGCATACACTCATATCATACCGATATTCTCCCTTTACAAATCTAGCCGCTTTACGCTGAACCATTTCGAGTTCCTAGTTAGGTCCTCCTCAAAAATATAGAGAAATACGCCACAATCAATTTCACGCATTCCATGAATTTCATTCATTTCCCATAGGAAATATCTGGGTTAAAGCTAAAATACGTCAATGGCTACAAATATTTAGGAGTCACACACAGTAGCAATTTGTCTAGTAGGGAGCAGTGACGTACCTTGGAGATATGGCGCCTATGGCAAAATTTTCGAAAGCACCTTAGTTGTGTAGAGTATTGTTTTTCCTGCATTTTCATAGAGTATATTAGCATTCTATTGAATATAACTAACATTTGAGTATTAGATCAATACTTATTTGTGGAAACGTGAAAATCTGCTATAACCGCTGTCGCATAACGATCTTCAGATCATTCATTCCATCACTTTACAATACTTATTTATTGGAAAATAAACTTTTGACGTGTTTTGAGGGAACGTTTATTCCCCTTTTGCAAATGGCACCTATGGTAAATGCCATATTTGTCATACTCTAGTTACGCCACTGGTAGGGAGCATATCAAAACCGTCATAGCATCGGCAAACAGGTTTCAAGGTCTTTCCTCTAGAGTCCTGCAGGGATGCCCCTCGAATGTGAAGGAAATTTCATACTTTTCCCAAATACGACCCATCGTGGAATATTTTTGCGCCGTCTGGGACCCTTTGTAAAGGTTAAAAGTTCCGAATGAAGTCTGAAATTATTAATTTTTGATCTTTGCGAATAAAAACAAAAAAACTGGGACCAGGTTTTACCGCATGTTGTAAAAACATGAACTTATAGAAGCACTCGAATTTCCTCATTTCAAAGCGATATGGCGACCCAAATAAAATTGCTTTAATATTTTCAGCTTATACCTGTGCCTGTATTGAATCACTCGAATTATGTCTGGTGCAAAACTCTCATATGTTGCACATATGAGACTTTTTTCATTTCACATCTCCTGAAGGTGTACTTTATCATCTTAGAAAAGCTCAACGCAAACGTTTATCAGACCCTGCTACGATTTCTTCCAAAGAGGAAAATTTTAAATCCCGAGAAAATCATGAAACATAGACCAATGACAATGAAAACAATCATATTTTCATCGTCGTTACCTTATGTTTAATATTTTATGGGTCCTGTAGACTATTTGAAAGGGACAGTTGAAAGGACAGAGTTGCTGTACGTGTTGTAATTCAGAAAGGCAATGTCGATTTCAAATTTCCCTCCTAAAAAGCTAAAGACAAGTCGAAGTGCTTATGTTGGTACCTCTCACTGTCCCTTCAGTTTCCTTCCTCCCCCACGCTCGACCTCGCTCGTTTCCTAACTCGGTTGATATGTATTATAGAATCTCATTTAAAAAACATCAATAATCAGCATGTTCATCGCAATGCAATGATGTAACTTTCAATAGTCTTATTTGCAAAAAGTATTGCAATTCTGCAATGATAGAACTGTAATTCCACCATCTGCTGTGAGGGTAGACTACACAGAGCTAGGGACAGGGATTGAAGTCCAAGTGAGGGTCCCTAATCCTCACTAATGAGGGTCGAAAGGGAAGAGCAGGTAGTCTTCCAAAACATGGCCCTGGATCTGCTACATAAACCGAAAGTAATAAAGCCAAATATACAAGTACTGTATAATGCATTCATGGGAGGAGTAAAGAGATTCGTCAAGTAAATGGTATATGACTATATGGCATTTTATCATCGAGGTGGCTTTGATAAATGGTGGCATTGTTTACAATATACAAAATCCCAATGGAAAATTATCACAAAGAAAATTCAGGGAGAAAGTCATAAATGCTCTTTTATGATCCTTTGAAAGGCAAAACAACTTGAAGCACAGTCGCTGTACTTCATCTCCGTTACAGCCTTGACTTATGGTGTACTACCCACAACAAAAATTCAGAAAATATTGCAGTTGCTAACCAAAATGTTAAAGAGTGAAATTGTTATATACAAAATAAGTTGTATTAGTCTGAACAATTAAATAAGATATATTTTAGGATGGAATTTTATTTAATAAAATTGTATACAAAATCTTTGAAAGGTGCTGTTTTTCATAATTTTAATATTACTATTTTTAATTTTTTTTAAACTAAAGTATTTAATGTAATACATAGAAATTTGTTTAATATATTTAAAATTTAGAAAAGCTGTTTTAACCTTTTATCAGTAAAAATAATGGGATGTAAATGTATTTACATTATGTTTTTGCAATATAATGATGTTTTCAACATTTACATATTACTGTAAATTCCATATTTTAACATTTTTGAATTCATTACGACTATGTCAACAATTTCCAAAATTTACGTTATAAAATAACCGACTTTTTCCTGGATAATTGTCACCTTTTGGGGAATGAATTAAGCAGTGAAAATGTAAAATGTTTTTCTGATCATTGTGCTATTTTAGGGTTAAAAATATCTAAACATCCAGAACAGGGCAGGCCCTGAACATTCAGGAACCTCCCCCTCCCCTCAGCAGACGAATCTTCCCCTCCCCTTCTCCGAAGGACCATCCCATTCCCTCCTCACTCCCCACCAAAGCAAAACCTACCCCACCCCTCCACCGACTACGAACCTTCCCCCTCCCCTCCGCCGGCTCGAACCTTCCCCCTCCCCTCCGCCGGCTGCGATACTTCCCCCTCCCCTCCGCCGGCTGCGATCCTTCCCCCTCCCCTCCGCCGGCTACGAACCTCCCCCTCCCCTCCGCCGACTGCGAACCTTCCCCCTCCCCTCCGCCGGCTTCGATCCTTCCCCCTCCCCTCCGCCGGCTACGAACCTCCCCCTCCCCTCCGCCGGCTACGAACCTCCCCCTCCCCTCCGCCGGCTACGAACCTCCCCCTCCCCTCCGCCGGCTACTAACCTTTCCCTCCCCTCCGCCGGCTGCGATCCTTCCCCCTCCCCTCCGCCGGCTACGAACCTTCCCCTCCCCTCCGCCGGCTACGAACCTTCCCCTCCCCTCCGCCGGCTCGAACCTTCCCCCTCCCCTCCGCCGGCTCGAATCTTCCCCCTCCCCTCCGCCGGCTGCGATCCTCCCCCTCCCCTCCGCCGGCTACGAACCTCCCCCCTCCCCTCTGCCTATTACGAGACTTCCCCCTCCCCTCTTCCTGCGAACATTCCCCTCCCCTCCATTTCATATATTTTCCTGCCCCTCCCTTGATCCATTTAACACTACATTTTCCATATATATCCTCTCCTATCATAACTAGGCTAACAACCAAGGTCCATTGCCCTAACTTATACAAACATCTCTTCATAGTTGTTCCAAATGAATCAAATCTATGAAGGATGTTTGACATTAACCTATGTATTTCATAAAATTAATATCCTAATATTACTTAAATATAATTATATACCTGTGAAAAAATATCCTGGGCCATTCTGATTCCGGATCATTTTTCTGCATGGCTTTGGGCCTTCCATCCATCCTCCTGGCTGGTACTGCCTGAGCATCGGCCCTGTAATGATAATCTTATATCAATATACTTTAGAAGAATGATGAAGTTGGATTTTGTGGCTTAAAAATTATTTTAATGTTTCCTTTTATAAAATCCAAATCACTGCGCATTTTATCTCTTTCTATATATGTAATAATTTGCAACCGTTATTGTTTTTTTTCTCCCCCTCCTTTGTTTTACTCCCCTCTGTCAACCTAGTATATAAAGGATATTTTGAGCACTTTTCTCAAGTGATGATGCTAGTTATTTAGTGAAACCGGTCGTGAAATAAAAAATTGTGGAATTTAACCAAGTGTTTTTTTGTTAATATGAGTATCAATTACTACAAAATTCAAGCATATTCCTTGGATTTTCATTTGTCAACAGAAATTAAGAAAATTTTACACGAAAGGTCGCAACAGTGATATCAAGGGTAAAGCATTGTCATCCCCATTATTTTTGTGCTATATTCTATTTTAATATTGCTTAAAGTTTACCTTTTAAACTTTTTCAAATCAATCAATGATAACAAAACACACTATAATTATATAATGAACTGAATTTTGCATTGCATTTTCACGTTTTATTTTATAAACGTTTTGCTGACTGTGCAGTCAAATCAAAATAGCAAATAAATAATAAGACACCTAAGAAAAATTTGCAGGGTTTGTGTGATCAATGACGTCATTTATTATGCTGACAAAGAATTCTTTGGTTCTTACCTGTAAATAAATATCTGGCGACACTTTCCGGAATGCATTTCTTCATGGGTTGGTCCTCTCCTCCACGGTGGTGGCTGGTACTGGTCGGACATCATCTTGAAGCCTAAAAAAGGAATTTTCAAATTTAATGAAAAGCTGCATCTCTGCATTCAACATTATTTCCCAAGGGAATTAAAATTTCATAAATCTTACAGGTTTAAAATCTTAACTCCCACCTGTAAATAAATGTCTGGTGACTCTTTCCGGAATGCATTTCTTCATGGGTTGGTCCTCTCCTCCATGGTGGCTGGTACTGGTTGGACATCATCTTGAAGCCTTAAAAAAGAATTTTCAAATGTAATAAAAAGCTACATCTCTGCATTCAAAATTATTTCCAAGGAATTTAAAATTTAATGCATCTCACAGGTTTAAAATCTTAACTCTTACCTGTAAATAAATGTCTGGTGACTTTCTGGAATGCATTTCTTCATGGGTTGGTCCTCTCCTCCATGGTGGTGGCTGGTACTGGTAGGACATCATCTTGAAGCCTTAAAAAGGAATTTTCAAATGTAATGAAAAGCTGCATCTCTGCATTCAACATTATTTCCCAAGGGAATTAAAATTTCATAAATCTTACAGGTTTAAAATCTTAACTCTTACCTGTAAATAAATGTCTGGTGGCTCTTTCCGGAATGCATTTCTTCATGGGTTGGTCCTCTCCTCCATGGTGGTGGCTGGTACTGGTCGGACATCATCTTGAAGCCTTAAAAAGGAATTTTCAAATGTAATAAAAAGCTACATCTTTGCATTCAACATTATTTCCCAAGGGAATTAAAATTTCATACATCTTACAGGTTTAAAATCTTAACTCTTACCTGTAAATAAATATCTGATGACTCTTTCCGGAATGCATTTCTTCATGGGTTGGTCCTCTCCTCCATGGTGGTGGCTGGTACTGGTCGGACATCATCTTGAAGCCTTAAAAATGAATTTTCAAATGTAATAAAAAGCTACATCTCTGCATTCAAAATTATTTCCCAAGGGAATTAAAATTTCATACATCTTACAGGTTTAAAATCTTAACTCTTACCTGTAAATAAATATCTGATGACTCTTTCCGGAATGCATTTCTTCATGGGTTGGTCCTCTCCTCCATGGTGGTGGCTGGTACTGGTCGGACATCATCTTGAAGCCTTAAAAATGAATTTTCAAATGTAATAAAAAGCTACATCTCTGCATTCAAAATTATTTCCCAAGTGAATTAAAATTTCATACATCTTACAGGTTTAAAATCTTAACTCCTACCTGTAAATAAATATCTGATGACTCTTTCCGGAATGCATTTCTTCATGGGTTGGTCCTCTCCTCCATGGTGGTGGCTGGTACTGGTCGGACATCATCTTGAAGCCTTAAAAATGAATTTACGAATGTAATAAAAAGCTACATCTCTGCATTCAAAATTATTTCCAAGGAATTTAATATTTAATGCATCTCACAGGTTTAAAATCTTAACTCTTACCTGTAAATAAATGTCTGGTGACTTTCCGGAATGCATTTCTTCATGGGTTGGTCCTGCCTCCATGGTGGTGGCTGGTACTGGTCGGTCATCATCTTGAAGCCTTAAAAATGAATGTAATAAAAAGCTGCATCTCTACATTCAAAATTATTTCCAAAGAAATTAAAATTTCATACATTACCTGTAAGAGATATTTAATGATGCCGATGTGCAGTTTTTCTTCATCGCAGCTGCAGCCACTCTTCTTCAGGTCCTGGGATGCCATCCTTCCAGTGCCAGTGATTCCTTGTTGATGTATACCTAGAGTTGACAGTTTGGGTATAGTAGCACATGCAGTATGTACAAAAAATTAAAAATTTTCTAACATTAACTGAATATTATCACTAAACTATCATATTTATGGACCTTGGTTGTTACCTATTCCCTCACTATATATCTCAAAGCTAACCTCACTTTCCCCATTCTGAAACTTATGCTCTGATGTACGACTTCTTTCCATAATTCACTTTTCCTAACCAATAAACCTAAATTTTAATCACTTATATTCACATTAAGCCTAGATAATATGTTACAGATCAAGACAATTCATCTGTTATTTAAGAGAAATACTTTGCATGCATGTTTTATACAATCAAATATATTTAAAACCAGTATATCAAAAGAGACAGTTATGCACAGGTCTTATATGCCTTTGCATGCATGTCCCTATTTGGTCATTATAGCATCACAACATATATATATAGAAAGACACATGATTCATTAAAGGTAGATAAATATTAGTTGCGATTTTCTATTGAAATTGCACACTATAATATATTACCATTTTTGCAGTAAGAACTTCAACTATTTAAAGAAATTTTATGTTGCATACTATAGCAAATACCAAAGCAAATGATGAGCTGAAAGAGAAGAAGGTCATTAACAAAAAGTTAAGATGACAGATGAGTGTTCAGAAGTGGCAAAGATGGAAGGTTGATTTTTTAAATCGAGTAGAAGCTGGCTACAACCGGAAGGCATGGCTTTAGTCTGCATTTTAAAACAGCCAGCTTTTGGAATATAGGATTCGTGGGATTACTTTCTTGAAATAAAACATTTCTCATTATTTTAATTTATGCAACTGATGCAAAGTCACCCATAACGTAGCTTCATTTTTTCTTATGCTTCCGCATAACATGGAGTAGAATTCCAAGCTCTGATGAATGCCATGAAATTAAAAAAGAAATAGAAATAGAAAATAAAATCTCCATGTTAAATTCAAGATACTATCATTTATAAAAAATTCCAATAACTACTGCGGGAAGATTATGGCAAAGATTTTTTTAAATTATATTTTTAAATGTCACTTACCTTAACATTCAGGCATTTGAAATAGCCATGGATGTTATATTACTCCTGAATACACAACCATTCGTCCAACAGTCTTACGTTAATGAGGCATAAATTACAGGTATAGGTACTTGCTCTGGAATTTTCTCTGAAAGACAATAATTGAAAGATTTTTATGTGGAAAATCACAAACATATTATGCGATGAAATGAAGGCATGAATATACATACCTCAAAATTAATAAAATTCCAGTTTGTCACCACTAGTTTATCTCTCAGATCATGACCATTTTGAAGTTGAATTCAACTATCAGTACCAGCTCCAGGCAGGTCTGAAGGGTGCACCTTTTTTAGGGGTGCAAAACTGGAGAAGACAAAAATTTTTATTACTCTAATTAAGTTCCTGTCTTGCACCGCTATATTAAAAACTTCCTCATATGTATGTTTTCCTCTCTGTCCAACTTATTTTCTCTAATCTTCGCCATACCCACATCTCAAATGCCTCTTATCTCCTCACATCTTTTTTTCTCATTGTCCATGTCTCGCACCAGGGGCGGATTGGGAGCAAAAATTGGCCTGGGCAAATACTCGGATATCGGCCCACCTAACAACTAAAATAATGTTGCAGCCCCGGTAGGAGGTCGCTGCCCTTAGTTTGAGAAACACTACTTTAGAATATGAAAAAGCAACAGTTCCTGGCCGAGGCATCAACCACAAAGGCAGCCCCGGCCCAGGAGCAGCATCGGCCTACTGGGACTTTGCCAGGTGTCCCGGCAGCCCAATCCGCCCCTGTCTCGCACCCATATAATGCTACACTCTATGTCAGTGTTTTCACTAATATCTTTTTAATCTATTTACTCAAGCTGCCAGTCAACAGCTCTCGCTGTCTTATATACGCCTCTTTTGCTCTTGCTATCCTTGTCCTGATCTCTTTCCTACTTCTATCATTTGACAAAATATTACTTAAACAAGTTAACCCACTACAGACTTTTCCCATCCACTTTAACATCGACTTGGGTATTTCCACTCTTGGAAAAATCTCAAAACTTTCATTTTCCTTATGTTTATTTTCATCTCAAATGCCTTTGCATTTTCATTTAAAGAACTAACTATCAGCCGTTCATAAATCTACAGGAATGTTTGACATTTGGGATGTTGATGCTTGTTATTGCATTTTCCATTCTTTAGTATTCAATTTCTTGATCTATCAGATCAGTTTTGCAAAAGCCACACAACTTTTATATTAACAATAAGATACATAAAAATTTCGTTAATTAGTATCATAACATTAGATATGTTATTAATATGGAAATTTGAAAATCTATCACGACAGATGGCACTCACTCCATGTAATAATTTTATTTATTTATAGTGCCTTCAATATAAAAGTTGTATAAACTAAAAAGGTTTTTCATTTAATTTATTTTCTTACACTAAATCAATGAGTCACATTCTGGAGGGGTCTCAGATTAATCTTTGCCTCTGAAAGACTAAATCCGCCACTGCTCTCAACAGCTGGGACAAAATGATGGAAAGACCAACCCTCAAAACAGTGACGGTCATCCATTTGATCTTCAAAGCCCAGGCAAATTATCTTTATTGTAACCTCTAAACCACTTCCCTGATTTGCCCCTTAATATTATGGGCAACCTCTTTCCAAGCTCAAATGTCGAAAAAATGCATATTATGCTAAAAACTAGGATTGTATCAAAGTGGATATTTAAAAAATTAAGCATCTATTCCAAATATTAGTTACGTTTTTATTACAAAGATTGTGTGGGCTAATCGTTTGCAAAATTAAAAAGCCTGAACTTTTCTGAAGGAATTAAAAAAAACTGACACGGAAGTGACTAAGCTCATTAACACAACCCACGTAATACAAATCAACATCTAGCAGAGAAGAGATTGTCTGTTTAATGCTACTGACAAATTTCAGTTTTTTGAATGATAATACAATATGCGACTTGTACATCATAACCATAAGCCACTAGCATCTATGAAATATTAGTGCGACTACATGAACCAAATTTAATGTGAAAAACCTACACAATTCAAAATTTAGAATTAAAAAAATAGTGAA
This sequence comes from Uropetala carovei, assembly GCA_036926305.1. NCBI lineage: Eukaryota > Metazoa > Arthropoda > Insecta > Odonata > Petaluridae > Uropetala > Uropetala carovei. Next base: position 9,888,522 of record JAXCHB010000033.1, on the reverse strand, counting down.
AGTCAATCTCTAAATTATCGAGATTGTTAAGATAGAGAATTAGACATTGTACTTACTTAGACCTTGTCCTCTTTGCCTCTCTTTCTTCTTCCTGATGATATTGTTCTAGTATAGCACAACACACTGCAAGGCTTAGATTCAGGAACTGTGCAACCTCTGTCCTTTGCCTATCCATCAGAAAGAGCTTTGCTACATCCTCATGGGGTCCCAGCATCACACGAACAAGAAGGGGATATTCATCATCACGAAGTCGCCTTTGTTCTATAATTGGATTCAAAAAACTATATAAGACATCTTTTTATTATATGTTGGATTCTTGGTAAGTAATGTTAGCTTAAAATGCTACAATGAAGTTCACACAGTATTTAGAATAATAATAATTTAACCTATTTAATTTTTTTAACCTTATGCCTTGTGACATTCCTTACGCAGCATGTTATTTTGAGAGAGAATAAAAGATCAGATACTAAGCCACTTTTTTTAAACTACTGTATTTTTTTAAGGATCTGCCTTAACTAAACTATGTGAAATAATGCTAAATTTTAAAATAACCACCATCAAATTTTGTTTTATTTAAAAAATACAATGATAATTTTATCTGAAGTTTATTTTAAAATATGAAAAAAATATCAACTCAACAATAATGCCATTTAACACAATAAAATCTTTTTAATAAAAGGTACACCATTAGGTCTATGAAATAATTTTCCAGTATTAAAAACTATGGAACTAACAACACCATAACATAAAATCAACCAACATTAAGTAATAAAACTGCATTCATTTGAATCTTTTTAAGATCACAGCAAAATATTTGAACACATGTATAAGACAGTAAATGCTTACCTCCATTGTCCCGAACAACAAACAGCGCAAAGTTATAAGCCTTGCTGTCAACCTTGTATTTTTCTAGCATGAGGTTGATAACTTCATTAGTGCTTACTAGCGAAGTAACCCAAACACTCATCTGGCTTCCATAGGGCGGTGTGAAGAAACTTGTTTCCCTGTTGTAGAAATGGCCATTGATTGAACATCTCCTCTTCAGTTTTGTCCGTGAACGAATCCTTCCTGGTCTCCTTCATATTGCAGTGCTTCCTGTCTTCGGAGGTGGGTGTGGAGGTAAATTATCAGCTGAATCTCCTCCTCTAACCTCTTCTTCCATCACCTGTACACCTCCTGTTGAATTTCCATTACCTGTAAACATGTATTTCATTGGTATATAGAAAAATCAAATGTCTTTTTAAAATTATTAAGGATTTATTAAAACAATTTGAAGAAGAGGTGCATGTTTTATTTTGTTTTGTTTCTGGGTAGTTTCCATAAACCCAACTTTTATCACCAGTGATGACCTTAGAAAGAAAGCCTGGATCTTTTCTGAGCTGTTGTTTGAGGTCCTGGCAAACGTTCAAACGCTGCTCCTTCTGGTCTGGCATCAGCAGGCGAGGCACAAATTTTGCAGCAACTCGCCTCATGTTCAAGTTTTCTGTCAGAATGCTTTGACATGACCCATACGATATCCCAACAATGTTTGCAATGTCCTAGATACTCTGACGACGGTCTTCATGAATGGCCTCCTGCACTTTTTCGATGTTCTCGTCAGTTTTGCTGGTTGATGGATGGCCAGAATGTTCATTGTCCTCAACCAACATTTGTCCTTCCTTAAACCGGGAAAACCACTTGAAACATTGGGTCCTACCCATGGCTTCCTCACCAAAAGCTTGCTGAAGCATCTTGTGGGTCTCTGAAGCCGTTTTACCGAGCTTAAAACAAAATTTCACTCACACTCGTTGTTCTTTCAAAGATGTCATTTTTTATTTAAAAAGGATCGCAGACACATACTGACATAACATGAAACAAAGAGCTGCCAAAACAATACGCCACGTGCTATCGCACTGTTACTCAGCAGACAACTGCAGGTGCAGGGTTCACACGAGAAGCGCTCCAAGCGGCCAGTCCGGAAACTTTTTGACAGCACCTCGTATACCACTGCAATGTTCACTTCCACTTATAATTGGAGTTCAGCAGTGATTCTGTTCTCCTTTGCTCTGTTCAGAAGAACATTTCTGGTGTCATCACAGGAGCTGGACATAAACTTCCATTTTCTAAAAGTTAATTTTATAATGTATTTTAAAATGTACCATTTTTGTCATATGTAATTTCACTTTACAAAAACATTCAACATTTTGCAAAATAAAAATTACGTACATTTTGAAAAAGGGCACAAATTTCGGTTTTGCGCCCGCCACATTGTGAGCTTGTACAAACACTGCAAACTACATGTTCTTCTTTTTATCTCATATAATATCTAAGCATCTAAATCAAATAATTTAGTTAAGATAAATTTGTATAATTAGACATAACTTAAAAATCAAACATTGAAATACCACGAAGCAGCTACATATGTATTTTTAATTTAAATGTTTGCAACACAGATTTAAGCAAATAAAATAAGAAATTATTTAGCTTCCCATAACATACTTCCAGTATCAATGATCAAGGTTGTCTGCAAAATTTTACTTGGCCATTAAATGTCAGATTTACATGGGATTTCTACTATTTTGATCGGCAATGGGTGTAAAATAACATGGTACTGATGTTAACAGGACTGCTCATCACAAACATTTACCATGTATCCATTGAAATAAAATGAACACTTTATTTATTAATCTATTTAATGAAAATGAATTTATAAATCTGGCATTATAATTATTGTATTTTAAGTAGCTGGAGTATTAAGCCATCGACTGAAACAGTTGTAAAATAATAATGAATTTATAATACTGTCTATATGGAGGGAGTTAGAGAGGCATGGGTGGTAGTTGTGATAGAAAAAATTAGTAGTCTAGACCAGTGATTCTCAAATGTAAGGCCACGACCAGTGCTGAACTGGGGCCGGTTCACACCGGTTCATGAGAACCGGTTGTTAAATTTTGAAAAAGTTCAGGAACTGTTTATTAACTCAGTTGGAAAAACTCTGGGACCACTGTTAAAAATAAAGCAAGCCTTCAGTCAGATAACGCTTTTATTGGTTCAGAGAGGGCTAATATAACAGAATCAAATGGATCAAATGGGCGTAATGTGAAAAAGATGATAACATCACTCAAATAAATAATAAATTTATGTATAGAGCAGGGATCTCCAACTCCCAGCACTGCGCAGGCCTCATAATGACATTCCAAAACATTGCTCTTCGTAGTTGTTGCACGTTTCCTAGTTTCTTCATTATCACTAGAGCCAGGAAGTTCGGGCATCATAAAATGTCAAAATAGGCAGGCAAAATGGCACAATAAAACAGGAAAATAGGCATTAAAAAAGGCATTTATTCTAACCCAAATATTACTATTCTATGGAGTTTATACGGAGTAGGTGTAACATTTCAATATCATTGCAATCGCTATTAATAATATCTTCAAATTATGAACTACTACAGCAAGATGTTTTTTAAAATTATCAAATGAAAAACTCTGTCTTCTGCCAGTTAGGATGTTTTAAAAGTGAAAAGGATCTCTCTACCTCCATGGAAGTGACAGGGGCGTATTTAAAGCAAGCTATATCTGCGGGACTCGTCTCAATTTCTGCGTTACTGTCCTCATCTAGAATCTTTGCAATTATTTTTATTTTATCCAAATCTTTGTTGGCACACAACACTTTTTCACACTTGTTTTTCACAACTATTCCCTTTTCACCTGGAGCACAGCACATTTCTTCCACGATTTCTCGAAACACTTTCAGTGAATTGACTCCCTTTTTACTTTCTCATATACGAAGTACGCTGAGAAGTATATTGAGAAAGTATTGTAATCGCAAAAAAATTCGACCTCGAGATTTTGACGGAAATATACATTTTAGGTGCAGCTGAGTTCGAAAAAGTAGTTTTCGAAATGACGTCTGTCTGTTACTGGCTCTATAACCTAAACGATAGAACAAAAATTTATGAAATCTCGTATTTAGACATTTTATCATACAGAGAAGAAGCTATGAACAAATGGTTGACATTGTTCAATAATTAAGGGGACTTTATTCTATGCATTTTTAACAACTATTTGATTTTATCAAAAATGGCTAAAAAGATTTTGATAAATTATCATACAGTTACTTGAGTTTACATCTTCAATAATACCAAATAGTTCATATTCCTCAAAAAAATGAATATAAGGCTAGTTTATTCTGGGCAACTTTAACAATAATTTGATTTTCTCAAAAACGGCTATAACGATTTTGATAAAATTTCTTACCGTTACTTGTGTATACATCTGCAATAATCCTACGTTTCATTTTTCTCAACGAATGAATATAAGGCTAGTTTATTCTTGGGCAACTATAACAAAAATTGGATTTTCTAAAAACCGGCTCATATGATTTTTATTTTCTAAAGATAACTAAATGACGCATTACTATATGAGAAAGTTTGTACAATGTATGTTGTACCGATTTTTCAAGTAATGTAATGGCATCTGGCAACTTTGAGAAGTAGGCTGCAATGTAGGCCAAATCATGGCTGGCAGATTTGTTTTTCAGGAGTTCTTTTACGGTACGTATGGAGTAGGCGTCTTCTTCATCGAAAGTGTCGACAATATTTTTTATCTTTTCAAGATTGGCAGCGTAGTAAAGAGCAGCAGAAATCCATGTACCCCATCTCGTCAACACAGACTGAGGAGGCAGTGATAGGTCTGCCACTATTTCACAAAAAGTCGTTGTCCTTGATGGAGCTTTCAAGAAAAATTTCTTGGCATTAGATAAAAGCAAATTAACGTCACAGAATAGCGAACGTAGCTCCTCAGCAATTCTGTTAAGGGCATGCGCTAGGCAGGTCGAATGCAGCATTCTAAGGAAAAGAATCTGAAGAGTCTTCCCCGCTTTCTTCATGTAGGGAGCTGCATCTGTTAAAAAGAGGTTTTCCTATTCTGTTCCATCCAGCCATAGAAGATTCATTGCTGTGGTGAAAAGTTGAGCGATTGTTGAGCCATTTGCCTTTTCCAAAACTTCTGACATAAGTAAATAAATTTTTGATGGCTTACTAACCTATATGGTTCCTATTATGTTGTTTGCAACGAACCTTCCCACAGCGTCGGTAGTCTCGTCGATAGACATCCAAATTTTCTTGTCCCCAACATCATCTCGGATGTTTTTGGATAACAAAGTTGTACGCTTTATCAAAATAGGTTTTCCTCAATGTTGACTCACTTGGAACTTCTTTGTTCGTGTATTTTTCCAAAAACGCTTTCAAAGAACTGTTTTATAATTTCCACAAAGGAATGATGGCTTCGACGAAAAATTTACACAAGTCGAAGGGAAACTGCCTAAAAGAAGCTGAACAAAACAATGGTAAAAGGGTCATCTTCTTTCTGCCATCAGTCTTCTTATTGGCTGCAGCTTTATGTTTTGAGGTACTTCTACGCTTCGAGACAAATTACTTTTTCTTCGAATTCACTAACTTTTCACAAAGCTTACAAAAAAGCACTGAACCGTCTGTCAAGAAAATATCAATACCAAACTCTTTAATGAAATTGTTCAGTCTCTGCTTCGTAGAAACACTCACATTAGGCATTGTGGCCTCTAGAATGGAAGTTTCACGTTCACCACACAAATAATTTGTTAAAAACGACTTATGATCTGTTTGAAAGCCAAAAGACCCTTCCTTCCCCAGCCATGGGTTTCCCAAAAGTGAACTATGTATAAAGAGAGATAAGAGAAAGCTTGCCACTGCATGACCATGACGGAACCAATAGGGATGAAGAAGGTGGAAAACCTCCCCGGTCGAAAACTCATTCCCCTTCTTTTTAAATCTTCCTTACTCTTGTTCCACTTCTATCTCCCAGTCTTTCTCTCAGTCTGAAGGGTCGAATTAAGATAAAGGCATAGTTGGACCAATGGTCAGAATTTTATATGATACCAAACCTATGGTGGGTAAAAAACCATCCTTTAACACTTTCAACGCGATTACATCAATTCAATTTACCTCGGTGACGGGATACTTGAGAAAAACAAAATTAACATCAGAGTATATTTTCACATATTACTTGGTATAATAATAGTTGTTATCCAACTTTTGACATTTATAAACAAAAAATTAATGATGAGGTTATATAACCTCATCCGTCAGTTCGCATGTCTTATCCCAGGATGTTAGGCTAACCAGCGGCACACAATCTCCTATCTATGCAATCCGCATTACATCCTACTTGATTCGAGTTTCTTTCGTATACGTATTTTCTTTAGTAGTTAGTAGAAAAATGAAATTTTAAGTAGTAAATATAATAATAGAACGAAGAGGAAACAAGAAAAATAATAATAACCGAGTAATAAAATGTTATACTCCTATTTTTTTATATTTTATTAAAATTTAGTATAAAAATACACAAATATACCATACATAAATTATACATATATATTTATTACATAAATTATAAATGTACATATATATATATATATATAGTATACAAAAATAAACGTATATATATAAAATTATACAAATAAACACATACAAATAAATATATACATATAAATATAAACTAATATATACAGTGGTAGCTTTACAAGATTTGGAAGCCCTTCTCTTTATTTATATATATATACTAGTTGTTATGTGCTTGCATTCTGCAAGCATTTTCAAATTTTAGCATTTTTACAAATTCAAATTACTCCCAAACGATGTTGTACATAATCATATAACCATGTCAAATTTGGAGTTTGTTGCTCATTTAGAAGTGCCTTATAATTTTAATCCTCGTATGGAGCAATAATGGAGCAAAACAGCCCCTAACATTAAGAATTATTACAGTCTCAGATTTTTTCCATCTGTTGTAACTAAAAACCCATAATTCTGACAAATTTCAAGTTTGTATCTCATTAAGAAGTGCCTTATAATTATCACATTCGTATGGGACCGAAAAAGGGCAAAACCACACATTAAAAATAGGAATTTTTGCAATTTTACAATTTTATCTTAGTTTGCCATGAAAATTCTATAATCGTGCCAAATTTCAAGTCTCTAGGTCCTATGCAGCTGCCTCACATTTTTTATTCTCGCATGGGTCCGAAAAGGGGCAAAACCGCCCTTTAAAAATGAGAATTTTTGTAATTTTATAATTTCATCTTAGGTTGCAATGAAATTTCTATAACCGTGCCAAATTTCAAGTCTCTGGGTCCTATGCAGTTGCATCGCCTTTTTTGTTCTCGAATGGGGCAATAATGGGGCAAAACAGCCCCAAAAATGAGGATTATATCAATATCGGATTTCCTTCATTAGGTTTAGTTTGACATTAACAGCATTAAAATATAAGCCTCTGATTCCCATTGAAAGCTTACCCATATGAAATGATTGAGCTTGTTACCAAGGAAACCTATTGTTAGACCCAGAAAAATTAGCAATTTTTTGCGATAAAAACTATAAAATTGCATTCCGTCTTCAAAAATTAGAAACTACAATTTATATCCTATCCGACAGTTTAAGTCTCGAGTTCGTATCTTGACGGGAAGTAATTTTAAAATGTAAATATAAAAACCTCTGCACCAATTTACATGCTTTCTTATGGGCAAAAAATGGGGCAAACAGGGGTCAAAATAGCCCCTCAAAATAGGAATTTTGCCAGTTTCGGATTTTTTCCTTTGGTTGTGACTAAAAACCTATAATCCTACCAAATTTCAAGTTTCTGGCACATCTGGAAGTGCCTCATAATTTTGTATCCTCATATATATATATATATATATACATATAATACAAAAATAACCGTATACATATAAAATTATACAAATAAACACATACAAATAATTATATACATATAAATATAAACAAATATATACAGCTTTACAAGATTTGGAAGCCCTTCTCCTTATGAAATGTTATAAAACATTTTTCTATACAGAGCCCAGGTTCTCCTTCACACCCAGGGCAGAAACTGGAAACCCACTTCTTTGCGGTGCCATAACACTCCCTGCACCGCTTCTGCTGTCTTTTCCCCTTTTCATTTGGTGGATAAAATTTCGGGAAATGATTTGCATTGATGAATTGGGCGCTCCTTGGTGTGGTTGACAGTGGTAAGGGGCTTCCACAGAGGGCATCAATAATGGACAAGCGGAAGTGGAATAAATCCAGACCCTTATCCGGTGAATGATTCTTATAAATTAGAAAAGAGTTAAGCAGCATTTGTTCTATTATATGAAAAATAATTTTTTTGTACCATTTAATTGTTTTATGTTCGTAAACGTAATAAGCCAAATATTGATCTACCCTATCAACCCCCCCCATGAATTTATTATAATGCAAAATTACTTCCGGTTTTATAAGGGTCTGGTTTCTCCGAGTGGTAGTACTAACCAAATCACCAGAAAACTCTGACGAAATGGTTAGTACGTCCCTCTTATCCTTCCACTTGGCAACATTGACGCCCTCCTGTGACCACTGCTGGACCATTTCACCTCTTCTTAATTTTTTTGTAATAACCTCTCTTGGGTTATTTTTGCGAGAGGAACGAAGAGTGCCTGTTACGTACGTTCTATCCTGAATAAGCTCAGTGGCCAAGTCCACGCTGTTATAATAATTGTCCATATAAACAGAGCGACCCACCCCTTTCAGTCCCTCTGTTAATTTATGGACAATTTTTCTGGCGTGTCCTAGGCCACTGAGTTCATCTTTTGCTCCCGCATAAACTAAGAGGCGGTGAATTAGTCCAGTAGGATCCGTCAGTAAGTACAGCTTGAAGCCATACTTATGCCTTTTTGATGGCAAATACTGACGGATCGCTATTCGACCACGCCATGGAGCAACCGATTCATCAATGCAAACCTCCTTCCCCGGTTCGTAAACATTCTCCATGATGTCATGGAAGTGTGACAAAATGGGACGTATTTTATACAGGGGGTCCCGCGGAACAGGATCACCAGCTACTGGAGTTTTGGCCAGGTGAAATGCCTGCCTTATTGACTGAAATCTATCTCTGGACATGGTCCGAGAAAAGAATTTGATATTGAATTTATGGTCAGTACTCCAGTAGTCGCTGATCCTGTTCAACTTTATGACTCCCATATGGAACATCAGCCCAAAGAATTTTTTTAATTCATCTATCTCCAGATCCTTCCAGTCGACAATCCGGGCTCGTGGAGAAACCCCCCGAAGGAATAACTCCTCCGCAAAGCTATTTGTTTCCCGGATTATCAGACTGTAGAAATCTGGAGTAAAGAGTAAATTAAAATAATCAATGGGCTGATTACCATCTGGGAGGCATTTCAGTAGTCTTTGCCCTGTAAAGGGGATGGAAGGGATGTTTGTGGGACGAGTGGAACTCCAAATAATATTTGGCAGAACTGGTGCAGGGGATTTTGGTGGAGAGGGTGAGGGTGGTGGGGGTGAGGGTGAGGGTGGTGGGGGTGAGGGCGAGGGTGGTGGGGGCGAGGGTGAGGGGGGTGAGGTTGGTAGGGGTGAGGGTGATGGGGAAGAGGGTGAGGATGTTCGGGTTGAGGTTGAGGTTCCTGGGACTATGGAAGACAATGGTGGGACAGGGGTTAAGGTCGTAAAAGTAGGAGGAGAAAAAGGCCGGGGTGACAGATGCTGCGATATTCCGGAAGTGGAGGGTTGTCCAGTTTCTAATTGTACATAACATAAAGGGGCTTCGCTACCTGAGTCCTGAGTGTGAAGGGATCCCTGGGCCTCAAGAAGGGTTCCATCCTCCTCCCCTTCATCTTCTTCTTCCTCAAGCAACTTCGCAATGGTTTCGTCGTCTAAGTCGCTGAGGAAGAATCTGTCCTCAAACCGAGCTTTCTTTGCCGATCTCACTGTACATGGAACAATTGAAATTAATGGAGGAAGTGTGTGCATATGTCCACATTTGTGTACAAATCTTTCAATGTTACATATAATATTGTAAATATTGAATACTTACGGACTCTGGAGGAGGATCTCCTTGAAGGTCCACCACGATCCATAGCAAAAGGACCACAAAATAAAAACTGAAATTACCCTGAAAAATGATATAATAAAACTCAAAGTGTGAATAAAAACAAAAAAATAACAAAACGGATATATTATATTCGAAGAGAAACTTACCTAATCAAATATATACAAAATTATTTGGGCCACAGTAAATTTGAAGGGCCGCGAAAAAAACAGAAATGTAGAAAAAGAACGGGCCTCAGAAAAACTTTCAATGACCCTGAAAAATGAAATAATAAACTCAAACTGCGAATAAAAACAATAAATAACAAAACTAATATATTATATTCGAAGAGAAACTTACCTAATCAAATATATACAAAATTATTTGGGTCACAGTAAATTTGAAGGGCCGCGAAAAAAACAAATGTCGAAAAGAACGGGCCTCAGAAAAACTTTCAATGACCCTGAAAAATGAAATAATAAACTCAAAATGCGAATAAAAACAATAAATAACAAAACGAATATATTATATTCGAAGAGAAACTTACCTAATCAAATATATACAAAATTATTTGGGCCAGAGTAAATTTGAAGGGCCGCGAAAAAAACAAATGTCGAAGAGAACGGGCCTCAGAAAAACCTTCAATGATTTTGAAAAATGAAATAATAATTAAACTCAAACTGCGAATAAAAACAATAAATAACAAAACGAATATATTATATTCGAAGAGGAACTTACCTTCACAAATATTTCTCCAAACAAAAAAGGGAGCACAACTTCCAAGATCGATCTTCACATCGACGTAGCTAGGACGATACTGAATGACTGAAAGAAAAGACAGAAGGCCTACGGCTTCCTATTCCTAAGAAAAAACATATGCACTCATAACACCCAAACTCAGAAATATCTCTACCTTCTCCACATGTGAGGGGCACCCCATCACACTTTTCCCTATTCCAAGAGAGGTTGTCCCACTGCAATGGATTTTCCCTTTCTTCTCCGACTGTCCCTTCTTCTCTCCACCTTACCCTCCCTCTTTCTTTTTGTGTATATATTGCGATTTTTTCCATAACGATGTGGTTGTGCACACGAAACCGGTCGAAAATTAATGTTTTATAAGTGGAAAATTACCTAGTATTTTACCTCTGTACATCATGGATTGCTTCCACAAAGTAACTCCTTAAACAGTGAATGAAATATTAAACTCAAACTGCAAATGAAAACAAAAAATAACAAAACGAATATATTTTACACGAAAAAAAACCTACATTCACAAATATTTCTCTAAATAAAAAAGAGAGCATAAATTTCAAGAACGGTCTTCAAAAGGACGTAACTAGAACGATACAGAATGACTAAGAGAACTGACGGGAAGTCTACGGCTTCCTATCTCTCCGTGCCATAAAAATTTGGAGCGCTCAACCTTGGGTAAGGCAGGAGGTTATATAACCTCATCCGTCAGTGAGGACGGACCGTAGGAGGTTATATAACCTCATCCGCATTGAAAGTGTTAAGAGTCAAACAAAACAGTATAGCAGCCAAATTTAAGAGATTTGACAGGAAGGAATGACATTTGGCAAAAATTGAGTTAAATAAGAAAGAATAGTTGTCTTTGGATAAAAAAGGCATATATGAATAAAAACATGAAAATAGGCAAAAAAAAGGCATTTATGGCATTTTGTCTGAACTTCTGGGCTCTAATTATCACTTTCCACAGACTCTCATAAAACCACTACTGCATATTCCTGTCTGTCAGCAATAGTGAAATTTAGCTCTATCAAGTGACATCTGCTTCACCACCCGAATCGGTAGCCATCCACAGAATCGATCCCTTGCAATCACGAGCACCCTTCTCCAAAGACTTAATGTGAAAACCAAGATAGGATATTTTATTGGTGGGCAGAAAAAAGTCCTGAAAAAATTCATAGGAACAAAGTCACAAGAAAAAATTTAATCCTATTTAAACAGAGCAATGCCGAAAAATCATGTTGCCACCCACATGCTCAATTTTCATCACTCCTTCCCCATAAGCAATCTACAACCCAAAAAACAAATAGCAGACTTCTATACACTTCTGAAATTCTTACCATTTACAAAAAAAAACATCTGACAAGTAGTTATGGTCAAGGAGGCTTTTTTCCTCATCGATGTCTTACTATAGGGTTTTTTTTCCTATGAATTTTTTCCATGAATTTTTCTCTTTCACTTTTCCTACATTCATTTTATTTCTATATCTAATATCTTCTCCTTACTGAGCATATTTACCGATCTACCCTTTCTACCAAAGAAGTTAAGCATCGGAGGATTAACAGAGTACCTTCTTATATGCATAAAATAAGTTTAATGTTGAAAGATAAAATGCCTTTGATTCCAAGAACATTCTTTCCCCATTTGGTTGACATAGTGTCTAAAATCCATCAGCCAGAGATTTTTTCTTTTTCACTTTAAAATATATTAGAATTGTGATATCAGAGCAGGAATTACATTGTTATAGGGGAAAATAATGAAAATTGCTATTTATGTCACTGAATTTTGGTTATCGATCAAAATCCTCGAATTTCGTGCATTTTTGGCTTCTGGCTTGCATTTTATCGGAGTGTTGCCATGGATACAATTCTTGCCTATCTCGACTCAAGCATAGCCTAGTCCAAAGATAACTTTTCCCACTTGGCTACACTTAAGCAATTGATTTCTGACCCGATTTCATAATACTTTATGGCATACAATAACGAAGCAAAAAGAAAGCTATATGGAATAAAAACACCTATCTCCAATTTGATTAAGATTTTTAATTTAATGTTGTGTACTTCACTCGTCTGATAAGATTCTTTCAATTAAGTTTTTATTAAATTCCTCGAACGATGTGATTAATATTACTTTTTTGATTACTTAATAATAACTACTTTATTTTGTAATTGAAACCAGCATTCATTAGTCCTTGCATAGACATCTTATTGTCTTTCAAAAAGAAAAAAGTTTACACATGAGAGAACCGGTTGTTAAAATTTTGGCAGGTCACCACAGGTTATGCCTCAAAGATGCATAGGGAACTGAAGAATATAGATGAAGCGAAGGTCCAACAAGAGAACAGAGTCCAACTGAGGAAGAAATAACAGGTAATGATATCCCAAGGAGGGATTTGTTTATCATTCAAGAAAAAGATAAGAAAAGGTAACGTATGACTCACCCATAGTGCAGGAGTGGACTTAGGAGCAGCGATGACATCTTTAGAACAAAAGACCCCTTCAAGGAGCGAGTATTAAAAAAAAAACCTGTCCCTTAAGTTCCCATTCGTAGCATTGGACCCACATTTTAGTGGGAACTTACGTTCCCTGTAGTACAATAAAGGTTAATTACTGAATAAATTATTTGTCATAATTATATTACTAAATTTATAAATAATTTTGTTTACTATTCTAAATAAACCTCAATAAATAAAACGTGCCTTTTCATAATGCATCAGCACATGAAGCTACTACATTTTAAAATACTTTTCATCAAAGAATGGTTGAAAGGAATTGTTGAGGATAGGGATTAAAAATATGTTATGAAGCTCCTTCAGTTCAAAAAATCAAACACTTTGGGGTATTCATTCACCTATTGGTTTCGCCATACAAAACATGAAATGGAGAAATGAAACAGTTCTGGAATCAAACCCATCATGTTACTGTAGACTTTGAACAGTCAAATTTATAATGTATAAGGCTAATAAATTCTGAAAAGTTTAAATTGGAAATACTGTTCTTGACTCAAAAGCATTTTAAATGTTCACGAAACATTTTATTCAGGAAATAATATAATAGATGACACAGAAAATATATACCATGTATCTTCCTCAAAAAGAGTATTAAAATCACAACTGGTTTCACCACAATATAGCATCATCATGCTACAATCGTAGAAAAACTTGTAATGATTTTAATATAATCTTTTCATAAAAAATACAGTATATTTCTGTCATGTTGAAATAAATCATTAAAAATGTTATAATCGGTTTTCATTCACATTTTCACTTCTGTTTTTAAGGGGTATTTAGCTTTTCTTTCAAACTGATTAAACTTTCTTATGCCCTATTACTCCAGGTTTTGAATTTTATATTTACCATTTTGAAAAGATAAAGCATCAGTCATTTGCCGTTCATACAAGTGCAACTGACAAACAGTCACAAAAACGTCTACAGCAATCTATACACAACAAAGCATATACTACTACAAAAACTATACTACCAAAAACTTCCACGCCATTCAATCACACCACAAACATTTTAACATACAAAACACCACAGAACATTACTACAAGTACTTTCACCGCCCTGACTACAAAAGGACTGGTTAAGATATCAAATCAACAACCTTTCAGTAACCCAAGTCTGCAACATAACTTAAAATATCTAAGTAAGCAAAAAGAAAATTCAAAACCTGGAGATCTGGCATTTACAGAGTAAACAATACATAATGTGACAAAATTTACCTTATGTAGTCAAAATTACATAATCTTTAAAAATCAAAATCTAAAATATCAATTTCATATTTGAAAAATAGATCACCTGTCATCACCAAGGAATTTAAATAATGTAATTCATGCATCAACAAATGCATCTGTTGGTGGCATTCCAATGATCATTCTATTATCAATTATCAGTGTTCAATAACCTCTTTTTGGGATATTGTCTATCAGGTTTTCAAGATTTTTCACAAATAATCTTTATGATAAAAGTCCAAGCCTATCTGTTGGTTTGTTCATTTGTTGGGGATGATATATGGCATTAAATGGTGCTACATATAAACGTTTACACATTGAGAATAGTGATTCTAATTTGAATCAAACTTTCATAATTTACTTGGCCTTCCTTATTTTAAATATTAGACTGGTCAAATCTACAGCAAAAACACTTTCAATTTCAGGAACGTTTCATTTCACCATTTGATGAAAACAGGGATGGGTTTCACATATTCTTAATCTGCATTTAAAACTTACTTATAATCGTCATATATAATTCAATATTGGAGACAATGATAAATATCTTATAGTGTGTAAGCGAAACTTTAACTTCAAGGTAACTAAATAAAAAGTAAAGTGTGTGTTGCCATATATTGTTATTATTGATAGTAATTACACTCCTACTCTTATGCTATTTTTGTAAAGTATTCAGCGTAATTTTTTCAAAATGATTGGTTTTCTTTGTTAAAAATGCAGTAGCTTTAATGAAATGTTTGGTAATCTTGTTAAGAAACGTTGGTAACCATAACTTTGTTTGTTTTTGAGGGTGGATGGCTGGATATATCAAGTAAAATGATTTTTGTGCATTCAAAAGGTGCTCCATTTCAAACTCACTCAATGGCATGAAGACAATATGACATGCAGGAATGTGCAACATTTTTCACATGGTAGGCTGCATTCATAGATTTGAGTGCTTTGGCAAGTGACCCAATAGGCCTGATGAGTTAATGCCCAAACTTTCTCAAGAGATGTTATGGAATTTAAAAATGGAAATAAAGTCTAAAACATTTTTAGTATTAAAACTTTATCAGTGATGGCTTTATGGTAACCATTTTAATTAAAATACTTTCACCATAGCTGATAAGGTAATGTAAAAGTTAACAAAAAATAATGCAAAAATGAATTTGAGAATACCCAGGAAAAATTGGTTTTTTCCTTAAATTGATAGAAAGGAAGATCCAAAGATCCTTATTTTTCCAATAGGATATAATAAGCACCTTAGCTAGATATGAGCTATAATTAATTATGTCAATTCAAGTTAATCATAGTCATTCTTCTTATAATGAAGCACGAGTTAAGGTTAGTGGAACCATATGATTGCATCATAAAAATGGCTTTTCAGATATAAATTAAGAAAATTGAACTCTAACAAAACATAAAAATTGTTTTCCAAAGACATTACACCGACATTAGCTTCTTATAACTGACCTAAGAGCACTGAAAAAGCATAAGTTATGCTAAAAGTAGAAAATTTGATTCATTACTCACCCAATATGAACATCATCTAAACCAGCTACTCAGAAGTAGTCACCGTAGCTGACCCATGCATCATGGCCACACATGTGCAAGTTCCTTTTTGAGTCTAGCATGAGTCATGAGAAATCAGTCGTCCTAGATTATTCGCTCATCTGTTCACCACACATATGTACCTAGTCATCAAATAGAAGATGAAATAATTAGCTTGATATCTAAAAGATCTTAATAATTAATTAAAATAAATGCATAATTTTTCTGCACATCTACAGACACTATGCCAGACATTTGAAAAATTAACCAACTATAATTTTTCAGTATGTTAACATTAAGAGATACCTATAGAATTTTGTGCAGCTATCTCAGTTACCCAATTTAAATTTATATTTAGTTAACACTCTTCAATAAGCATTTAAAGAGAAATTTACAGAAGCAGAAAATCTTATGGAAGAGGATGTTTGATTATTAATGTTAGATAATAAGCCTTCACCGTTCATCCAGCATCTTACATACCCAATCCATAGATATATAGGTAATAATTCAAATTGTTATTTTATATTGGTAGCTTGGTATCTGGATATCTTCCAGTCTTCCTTCCTTTAAGAAAACAGTTATTAATCATCCATCTGCTGAGCATAATTATTGTTTGAATGTTGATTCACATGTGGGGGAGCCAAAACAACTACTTATCTAAAAACTCATTTTAAACAAGCTTAACCCTTTAGTTCTCATGTTAAAAATTATCATGTAAGTACTCGTGCTGGGTGGAAACGACCCAATATATTTTCAAGCTCAAAAAGAATACTTCCAGAATATTTTTTTAAATTATTAGAAATGTTAAAAAATTATCAATATAGAAAAAACAATTTAAATAATTTGGAATAATTTATTGAGGATTTTTAATGCAGAAAATCACAGGAAAAATTGGTCCAGTTGAAGTTTTGTTACCTTGAGTTGAAATGACTGGTCTTGGAGATGTTCTCTTGGTCTTCCTGCCCTTTCATTAAGTTTTGAATCCCCAGGTTGATGTTTTCCATTTTACGTGTGTTTTTATCATGCCTAGCACCTTATACCCATGTTATTTGCTCTTATTTATCAAAATTTTCAGTGCCAGACCCAAAGACACACTTGACACTTTTAAACAAATGTCAAATCCAGGTACTAGGTGAATTAAGTTAGCAGCAATTCAAAATAAAAAGACATGGACAGTTAAAGTTGCTCTGGGTTGAGTCAACTCAGGAAACTTGTTAGCTGTTGATGTGATTCGAATTAATTAATTTTGCAACCAGCCTTATAGTGTAAAGAAAAATTTCTTGCCTTATAGCATACTGAACTAGTAGGTACAACGTCACTTGCAACTTGGCCAAGCACCAGATGTTGAATTTCATCACCTGCCTACCTAAAGCTGAATTCAATATTTTAAATAGGTACTCTTTACATTTCAGATACGTTATAGCAAACTGTTATTTCCACAGTATCACTTATCAACGGAGAAGTATAAAGGCCGACAATAATAAAGGGCAAAAAATAACGAAATGTTGACATTGGGTGGGCAATATGAAACGACCAAAATATTTACTCCAAACTTAGATTACTTCTCATTTTAAGCTACTATTAGTACAGCACACATTTCATTTTGTAATTTCCTAATATTGTTATTGTTGTATTCTGAATTTAAATTAATTTTAAATATTTACAGTAATCTATCTTTCTATTCTCATATCTACTACCATATTGAATTGTTTATACTGTGTTAAGTTAATTCAAAATGCAACCCATTGAATTGTTTTAAAAAATTCGTAGCGGTAAACATCAGTGAAAAAAATGACAAGTGGGGCATTTTCACGAAATGGGGCTTTTGTCGGGTGGGGCTTTTGTCTTGGATCCCTTATTTTTCTGGCTATCTAAAAAAAATAATTAGTAAATTACACATTAAAAGCTTAATCTCTTCAATTGCAATAAATTATTGTAATTTAAATTCAATTATTAATTATTAAAGCAGTCCCGACACAGATAGTTCGAAAGAACAAAAGCCTGCACTTCAAAAAATTTATTTCTTTGTATTATCATTAAGGAAGTTATACCCTGGAGTCGAACTTGAAACGTAATTTGGAGTTCAAATTTTGATTTAGATTAGTACAGCCAGCAATACAGCGGTTTACATTTCGAAGCGACTTCAATTCTTTAATCTCTGTTACATAACCTACTCACTATCACATGGTACAGTTTGTTTTGAGGAATTTAACCGTGATGAACTTTTCACTAAATGTCCCGCACATGCCGCATC
This sequence comes from Uropetala carovei, assembly GCA_036926305.1. Lineage (NCBI taxonomy): Eukaryota > Metazoa > Arthropoda > Insecta > Odonata > Petaluridae > Uropetala > Uropetala carovei. Next base: position 9,870,390 of record JAXCHB010000033.1, on the reverse strand, counting down.
TGGGATAGCCGTGTCAATGGGTCGTCTTTCGGATATGCTGTATGATATGTCATGCACGGAATGTTTTGCTGCGAATCCTAGAACTGTACCGAACCCTTGTCCGTCTAATGCCAGAAATACTATGCATAGGAATCAGTCGACTTAGTCCATTCCGAGACAATTTCTGGAAAATATACATCCGAGATTACAGACTGTAGCATTTCCTTACTTATTTGACTCCCAATATGAAATAATGAAAAATCGCTCATTTCCAATATAGCGAGTTATAACGTAATTAAAATTAATATCTTAACAATATAGCTAACATGCGAGAAGACATATAAATGAAATGTATGCATTATTATGATATACCGTTGGTGATTTCCTTTTAAGACTATTTCAGTTCCCGTTACTATTCCTATTCAACCCTACTTATTCTCTCTGTTAACCCAAGTCTGACAAAACAGACCACTCTTAAACCATACCTTTCAGTATGAAACAACTTTTCGATATCTCTATTTATAATCTCCTTTGACAAATGATACAATTCACTCACTTGAAATATAAAGTTAAACGAAATTTCTCCCAAGCTTGAATACTCTATCACGCGATTCATTCCAAAAAATTAATCAAATTTCTTACGTGCTACTTTAAACTAAGTTTTGCTAAGTTTATAAGAATAAAAGCGAAGCGGGGGTACTTACCATTAAGACCTATTGAAGAAATTTCTAGAAAGTAGCGAAATAATCAAATCAGGGCAACCAATTCTTCAACGATCCAAATGCGACCAAAGTTCAGCCAACAGTGTATCCCCGCCGAAACCCGACAATTGCGACAGTAACGACACTGTCGGTCAGTCGCGGAAACATTTAAACAAATGAATTAAGATATTTAAAAGTTTAATGTGGGATTAGCTTAATTTTCTCGTAATAAAATATTCAATAATTACGGTGCATTGCTTTTAATGCAGTTCCTCGGAATATTGAACTAAAGATATTCCCTTTCTTTCAAACGTGTCTTTTGTACGATACGATATTTAATTAGAAAGTCCTCATTTTTGTAGCATTTGTAAAACGCAACGACAGAAATATAACTATAGTTATTTACAATGTCTTTGGTAAAACGTCATTGGATCGAAATATTTTAGATACGTGAAAAATTAAAATATATTTTACTTCCAGTACAATTAGGTACCTATACGGAAATATCCTTGAAATTCTTGTTAAATATGCTACGCGGTGATATTGTTCCGTGGATGTTATTTTTGTAATGTATGTATGTTGCTATTCTTGAAATAAATTAATATAAGCCGGTTATTTAAACAGAACGAATTGCAAGCATGAGACCTACAGCTGAAAAGGTATTTTTATGTTATTACGTTGACAATGAGTATGAAAGACGATTTATAAATGTAAAAAGTTTAACTTACAACCTCGCCAAAGGGATTGCCATCCTTTATATTACATTAGACTGAGAAAAACTGAAGCCCATTATTGCATAAGTCAGTGAATTTGAGATATCGAACTATTTTCCTACATTGAAGAAATTTGAGTTTTTTTATGGCCTAGCGGAATAAATCTCATGTATCTCTCGGTATAAAGTGAATTTCAACCAAGGTAATCATCCACATGTAATACTAGCATTTATATGCGTAGCGTACATGTATTCCAACTAAACCTTAAGGAAATAGTTGACCATAAGATGTTTTAGTCTTAGGAATTACTTGATGTTAACATGATGCCATCTAATAATTTCAAACGGTGCAGTTTAGTTCGGGTAGTGACAACTTATAGCTTCCTAATTTCTTCTCCAACAGTGAAATTTGATGAGTTTAATCGAAATATTATCTTAATACGAAAAAGTGACAAATAAACCTTTTCCCGTAACAATTAATAAAAACAAAACGGATTTGTTAAGATTTATCTTCTTCATTATTGGAATATGAAGTCAGAGTAATTAGTGTAGACATTTTTGCAATCAGATGCTTTCAAAAAGATTCTCAGACAAAATAAAAGTACCAAAATAGACATGATATTCATTTAATTTGCTGCTCAGATGAATTTAATGTTGATGGATATATTTAATATATTAGGCAATGAAAGAAATAATGTTTGATAAAATAACTGAAGGGACAATTAGGGTAACATGGGGTACAATGAAACGGAAAAATTGCTTTAGCATACTATATCATCAAACATAATCATAATTTTTTGCTGAAATCATTTTTATATGAAGTGTAGCACATTTTTAAACATTTGGAAAAATTGATGTTCTGATTAGTTCACACCAGTCTGTAAGAAATTATAAATCTTAACTGTGTCACGTGTTTCATTGTACCTCACTGGTGGGGCACAGTGAAACACACTATTATTTTCTTACAATTTTACCGGATTTATTTTTTGAATCAGATATTTTAAGAAAAAACCTCCAAAATCTCAAAATACAGTTTAAATACAGAAAGTATAATAAAATGTAATATAATGAAAAAATAGAATGATGACTAATAATAGGCTAGTAAAAGAAAAAATCAACTTGGCTGGCATTATAACAGGCCTATTCCTTTCATTCAAGCACTAAAAAATGCATGACAATAGCAGAACTGATAACTAAACAAGTAGCCAAAGTCAGTTTTATCTTGCTGCTGTTACTTTATGTTAATAAGAGAAAAATCAACACTAAAGGATAAGTAACTCTTCTGCCGCTTGGTCTGTTCACAGAAAGATGGTTTTGGGAGCATCATTTTTATCTGCTATTCATGGACTGATGCTCTGTCTTCTATTACAGGTTTTATGAACTTATCGCCCATCTTGTTGATTCTTCTACAAAACGTGATTTTATATTCATTACCATCATCTTTGGAGCACATCGCTTGTCCATGTAGAAATTTTCTTTTTTCCCAGGAATATCATACTGAACAAGAATAAAATCCCCTTCCAAAGGATCACGTTCTAAGTCTTCAAAATTTTCAGGACATATGGCTTCCCTCAATTCATCTAGAAACTCTTCATCGTTATCAGAATCTGCAAGGTAAATCTCTGTTTCACTTTCCCCTTCTTCAGACTCTTGTTTCTGTCTCTTGTAAAGAGATTTCTTAGGACACTTCACTGTCAAGAGTCTTTTCTTTTCCATTAGGGCAGTGGTTCCCAAAGTTTTTATGATCATGCACCCCCAAAATCTCTTTCGAAGGACCATGGACCCCTGATTAAAGATGTGAATTTTGTCAAAATAAGTAATAAATCAATCAAATTAGTTACAGAATTATTTATTCACTACAGAGTATAAAAAATATAGAAAAAATTAATGTGACATATGATAGTTTTTTTTTTAACCAATAGCCTCTCAAACTCAGGTTGTGTTTTGGCGAGAGCACAGCGAGGATCGTCTTCTACTATCAATCTGTTGCGAGACTTAACATTTTTTTTACATCAAACTTTTTGTAGACTCCTAGACATCTCTCCATGGACCCCACTTTGGGAACCACTGCATTAGGGCATTCTTCTCTGGGGTGCTTGTTGCAATTATGCTTCGTTTTTTGCGAGCATTTTGGCATTTATGCTCACCTGCTTTAGGATATCCCCTGAAGAGTTCAGGGCTTTTATATGATCTTGAGCAGTGTGCTAGTGATGGTTCTGTTGCAGAGGTTATTGTCTTAGTAGAACAGGTCTTTTTCTACACTCACTCCTTCTGCAATTTGAAGTGTGTTGTCAGGCCTCTTGTCTGCAGCTTCACTTTCAGGGACTTTGTTTATTTCTGTGACAGACAGTGTCATTGTTGAATTTGTTGCATCACTGATGGCTGGTTCTGCACATGGTCTATCAGTCACATAACTGCTGAGGAAATATTCATCTTCTTCATATTTTCTGGAGATAATCCCCCCTGGCGTGCAATTTTCACAATGCCACCAATGTCATGTATTGACAATGTTTGTCCTGGATGTTGCATCGTCCAACTGTCAACTGCAGCATTGCAATTAAGCAGGAAACATTGGGCACAGTTAAACGTTTCATTTTGCCCGAACTGCACTCACTGAACGTTTACCTATACATGTAAACTATAAATCAATAATAACAGATAGGTGTAACTCACCTGGACTGAAAACTAAGCTGTAAGCTTTAAAGTGACAACTTCACAATGCAGCTGAATTTGAAACATTATGGATTATTTCAAAATAACCAATACTACAAAATTTTACATTAGATGCTTGACAACAACGCAGAACACAGAAACCTCATATAAACAATGGCAGCCATTTCGAAACAGGGTGATGCCCTTAGTATGTAGTTCAACTTTCTCCCACAAAAGTGCTACTATCCTGCCACTGATATCTAGGAAATAACAGCTCCTGTTTCATTGGGCCCCGTGTTTCACAGTGCCCCCATCTACCTACTGTACATTTGGCAAGGATGGGTATGCCAAAACAAATTATCATGAAAACAAGAAGAGAAGAAATACTGGATGTTGTTTAGGAAAACCTTTGCTACTGTCAGTGTGAAAGGATACCAAGAAATAACCCACTCTAACTGGTTGCTACATACTATGTAAAATATGTTTGGACCCTAGCATTGAAACCATCTATGTATGACTCACTTGGTACTTATTGCAATTTACAATAACATCTCTTGAAAATGACAAACCTCATCCTCGTCCCTCACATCATTAGAATAAAATATTAGGCTAAATTCAAGTTAATCAGCAAAATTGGCATCACACACCTGGAATTTAAGGTTAATATTTTTACACTTAAGAGTCAATCCTAATTTAAAAAAAAAAGATTTTTAAGTTTTAAAGGTTACATGTGTGTGATGGATTGCATTGACATAAAAATTGAAATTTCACCTCCCATCAATAAGTCTAAAGAAATGCAAATTATCAAAAGCTCATTACTGAAATCATGTTACTCCTCATTGAAAATTCACAGATACTACGTCATATGTACCACCTCTTCATCCCTTCTTCCTTAAAACCCTTAAACTATGCAGACAACCATTTATTCAGGTTAAAAGATGTCTTTCAAATTGAAAGAAATGAAAAATGCAATTGAGATCATGATAATGTGAACACATGCAACTCCCGAGTTTCGGTCGTTCGAGATTCGATTAACTCGAGATTTCGACCCAGCCGATCGAATTGAGAACTACTTTACGCGGAATAATTTTCGCGGAGTAATTGGTTCCGACCAACCACGCAAGGTTTAGTTTTGGTGTAGACGTAGTTATATCTGCTCTAATTGTTTGAATTTGTGCTGATTTCACTCTTTTTTCTGTTAATCTTTTATTTAAATTTATTTATTTTATTGATTTATTTATAAATTTATCACTTGAAATGGCATTTAAAATAATGAGACCAGATCTCCAAAAGCTCAATGCTGTACAAAATGAAAAAATATACAAAATACAATACGTATTTTTGAATCCGTTTAACAAAATAAAAACATTTCGATAATACATCAATATTGAATTATTAAAAACAACAAGTTTAACGAAGATAATAAAATCCGATTTTTTTATTAATCATATACTAATTCTCCAAAGTCATACCCTCCTCATGGTGCGTTTGATGTTATTTTTCTTAAAACAAACAAATACAAAATAAAATTGGAACAAATCATGTAATTAACTGTAACATAAATTAATTCAATTTTCAAATTACTTCACTTACTTTTCGAAACTTGTGACGATGACTTGAGAAAACTATAAAACTTTGCAGGTGCTTTGCGGACTGTGACAGGTGACATATGCTAAAACCAGAGAAACCAGCTACAACCATAGATTTTTCTAAAGTGGTATGAGTGATACATTCATTTTCACAAAAAACGATGGACGTAGTAGTAAAACAAAACCAAGTATAGAGCTACAACCACACCACGGAAAACAAATTATTGCAATTATTATCAATTTTGGCAGGCAAATTTTTAAAATAATTCTGTACATCTGGTCACTTTAATCTAAAAGGAAATGTAATAGTGATAATGTAAATGAATCAAATAAAAGAGTGCATAAGACTCATAGTTATGAATTGAAATTTTAAAGCGTGTTGAGAAAGGTGAAAGCCATACTGAAATCGCACAATCGTTGGGAATGTGTCATTCAACTACTAGCACACGTGAAACATAAGAAGAAAATTCTAGAAGATGTGATAAATTCACGTAATTTCATAACAACAATAAACAGTCCTAGGCGCGGTGTTGTGATTCCTAAATTGGAAGAACTTTTTGTAGATGATCAATGTCAGAAACACATTCCTATTAGTGAGACCATGATGAAATATTTTTAATTTTATTGTTTCTTTATTCTTATGATATTTTGTGCTTTTTTAAAAACTTTTATATTAATTTCACTTCAATAAATGGTTGTATGTATAGATAGATGTATGCAGGTATGTTATCCAGCTCGTGCAAGTCATTTGTAACAAACGCGATCCGGACCGGGCTGTCTGCAGAACATATTGCATACATCTTTGAAGTTCGAAACAAAAATTTATTTTTTCCTTTTTAGTGCAAAAAATAAGTTATACATTTAAAATATTATATAATTATTCATAATTTAATATTTTTGTATTAACATAGTAATGTTATTTTATCCCACCTTCACTCATTACAAAATAAGGAAAAGCATTTTAAAATCAACGTCAACCTTAGGATACGTAAAATACACATTTTTTGGAATTTAAAGACCAACAATAAATTAGCACTTCACTAAGTAAAACTTTTATTTCATTTTTTAAACAATGCAACTTTATCAGAATATCTGTGCTAATGGATTTTATTTTAAATCAACATATATTTGTTTGGGGAGAGACTCCATCAATAATATTTTGCTGTAGACCCTTCTTTGTCAGTGAATTTCTTCAAGCGTTTGACACTTGTAGATTTAGCTAGTAAAGTTAATGCAATTCTTCCAAATTACTCTCCCTACAATATTTTTTGACAGCTGGAACAAAATGATCTACAAACCAATTCTGGAATAGGATGTTACCTATGCTTTCGTATTTGAAGTCCAATTCACAGTTGTCACCTTGACAATACCCTTGAAATCCCTCAGATTTTCCAAATAGTAAACAAGAAGTGGATTTAATTTTTAATCTCCCACGGCATTCTCACCCAGTAGCAGGGTTAGACAATCCTTGGAAATTTTAAAACCGGGAACTTTATTCTATACAGTTGCAATAAAAGTCCACGAAGTCCTACTGAATCTAGCCTGGAAATAGTAAGGAGAAAAGGAGCATATAATTGTTTAAAAACCCATTTACTATTACTGACAATGAGCGAAAAATAAATGACTAGTATTTTAGCATCTAGAAAGAAGTTACTGATTTAAAATCAAATTCAATCATTAAAAGTAAATTTGACAGGTTTCCTCCAAACACTATGGCTGCCGACATGATCCAGTTCTGGAGATTATTACGTCACAAGTATAATAGCCAGTCAATATGACAGGATATCTTTAGTTAAACATAAAATAGTTACCTCCCCCTCCCTCCCTCTCACTACCTCCCCCTCCCTCCCTCTCCCTCATTCTCTCTCTCCACCTACACATCCCCTCTCTCTACCTCCCTCCCACTCTCCTCTCCCTCTTTCCCCTCCCTTTCTCCCCATCTCTCCCCCTCTCTCATTTTAAAAGCATACTTACTCCCATATGGATTGATATAAAAATCGGATTTTGAGGTATAACAAAGTAATTGGTAGGAAAGGCAACATTCCATTAAAATGGCAAGATTTCCGCAAATTATGTAAATTAAACGTTTAACATGAGCGATTTCGAACTGTAGGCGAAAAAAGATGAACAGAATATGAAACTTTGTAATCTTTTCTTCAAAATGGTTCAGATCCGAAGTTCATTCCTTCTAATTTCAATTTCCAAAACAATAAAAGCCTGCACATCAAAAATTCCTTCAACACCTATTTGCCCTAATATATATATATATAGGATTACAACTAGTAGTTGAGAGGGATAGGAGGGGCGCCAGTGGACACTTACTTGGTGTTGTGGACGTCCATGGCGATAGAGAAAGGCTTTTGCTTGGAGCTTTCAGGCATCCGACCTTCTTCGGCACAAGAGTATTACTAAAACTAAACCTAAGTGTCTCACTGGGGGTAGAGGGGATGGGAAGAGGATGGGGTTCGTGGGAAGGAGGCTAGGGTATTTGAGGTGGGGGTGTCAACGAAGGTTTATACCGGGAAAGGAAAGAGAGCGGAGGATTTTTATATGAGCGAGCTCCCATTGGCGGAGTTGTGGTGCGGAAGAGTCTTTTGGGAGAGCCCGGATTGTTTTGACAGTAAAACATCTATTGAAGGGAAGGGAGTGGCTTACCGCATGATCGGCCACTGGAAGGGGGCGCTTATGAGCGACACTGTCCCGGTGACCGTTCATGCGGATGTTGAGGGGTGTGGTGATAAGGCCCACGTAAAACGCCGGGCATTGTGTGCAGTTTAATAAATAGATTATATTTCTGGAGGTGCAGGTTCCGTGGGACGTAATCGGGTAGGTGATGTCTGTTTTCGGGCCGGTGTACGTGGAGGAAGTCTCTATGATGGGGCAAGTGAGGCACCGTGGTCTTTCGCATGGGAAAGACCCTGCTGGGGGTGGTGTTGGACCTGTAGGGAGTTCTTTGCGCCACAACAAGTAGCTTAGATTCCTGGGTCGACGGAATGATATGATGGGTGGCTTGGGGAAGAGTGTAAGGGTGATGGGTGAGGATGTGAGAATGGGGTGGGCGGCGGCAAGGATGTTTTTCAGGGCTTCGTGTAGCCCTGGGTGGAAGGTTGTTGTGAGAGTCAGGGGGGTGTCGCTTAGAGTATGTGAGTTTGGGTTTGGTGTTTTTCCGGAGGCGGGGGAAGGAGAAATGGCGCGGTGTATTTGGTGGCGGGTTAATTCTGGAGGATAGCCTCGGTTGAGGAATACCTCCTGAATTTTTGTGCAATATTCGGATAGCGAAGTGCTTTCCGAACATATCCTGTATCCTCGGCGGGCGAGGGAATAAGGAAGGGATATTTTGGTGTGGTGTGGGTGGCAGCTGGTGTAATGGAGGTATTGTTGGTGGTTGGTGTCTTTGATGTGCACCGAGGTGCTGATGCGTCCATTTCTAAAAGATAGATTAACGTCGAGGAACATGGATTCTGTCGTGGAGGAGTGGATTCTGTCATGGAGGAGTGGTGGGTGAAGGAGAGTGTGGGGTGGGTGGAGATTGTATTTAGGAAGCAATCAAGAGATTCCGGCCCATCGATCCACAGTAGGAAGATGTCATCGATGAAGCGGAGCCAGATGAGAGGCTTTTGGGGGGAGGATTGGAGGAGCTGGGACTCCCATTCTCCCAAGTAGCAGTTAGCGTAAGAGGGCGCCATCGGTGTGCCCATTGCAGTTCCTTTGGTTTGTGGGTAATGGCGCCCTGCAAACGCGAAATTATTTTTTGTGAGAACCATCTCTGCCAGCGTAGTGAGGAAAGCAGTAGATGGTTTCTTCTCCTCTGACCTCTTGTCAAGAGAGGTTCGAAAGTGGCAAGTCCTTCCGAGTTCGGAGAGAACGTGAGCATACGTGAGAGTAATAGGATTTCGAGTTTAACAATGTAATCGGTTGGCAAGACAACTTCACTTTTAAAATGCTAAATTTTGTCAAAATATGGTGTTAAAACGTTAAATTAGAAAGATTTAGATTCGAAAGCGATAAAATACGATAAGAATAAGAAACTACATTTATTTTTCTTTAATACAGTCCAAGTCCAAAAATCGTATGTCAAATATGTGAATTTTAATAAGCAAAATAAAATAAGGCAGGTCGAAATATCGATTTTCCCATGTTATCTTATGAGGAATGGAAACCATTCTCGGGAATCGAACCCGGATCGATTTTGGAAATTTTTTCGTAAATGACTTCTACTTTAAGAACCGAACATTCCTACCAAATGTCAATCTTCTAGCTACTCGGAAAGTTTGTTAAAAATAGCATTAAATAGTTCTGATTTCCCACCGACGACGACGAAGTCATTTTTATATATTAGATATATATATATATACTATTAAACTCCTGGCGTCGAACCCGGGACTTTTTTGAAATTTTTTATAGCATTCGCTTTTTGAACGTATTCATAGCAATCCTACCGAATTTGGCTGGACTGGCTGAAGACATGGCCGAGATATGTTGAGATATTTATAACTAACTGATGAGGCCTCATAGAGACATCGCGACAAAGATATTAAGCGTTTTATTATAGTAGATTATTCTTTTTACGTCATAAAAGACAGGGTTTAGGTTACGGGTGCGATTCACGTTCTTTGCCACGGACGCCAAAATACTCGTACCTAGTCCCAGCTCTAGCACGTAGAGAACTAACTATGTTTTGTGTTAACTGTATATGTGAACGAAGGTTGGCCCAGGAGAAAGATCCCAAACGACATTTTAACTTCCATAAATAAGGTATCCTTGGCCGTTGCGTGCGAAAATGCTACATTGAGGTACTGCCTATAATCTTATATCTGTGAACAGGGCAAATAGTAAATGCAGATAAAAGTAAGGTTGCAAAGAGGGAAGGAGGGGGCTAAGTGAAAATTTGAGAAATCGCACGACAGAGGGAGGGAAATTGACAAAGAGGAAGAGGGAAAGGGCGAGGTTAAGGAGAGCCAAAGAGAAAGGGGAGATGAAATAAAGTGGTCCTGATGGAAGTAGGTGAAGAGAGAGAGAGAAAGAAAAAGAAGGAATTGAGTAAAATAGAGGTATGGGAGAAGAAATTCGGAGGGATATAGATCGCACAAACCGGTTAAAACTGCAGAAATCACTTAGGACGTGGTTAATTTGCGGATGCGATACTGGCGCCAATCTCCACAAATTGGCTTCATCGCAGTATTCCCGATTTGCGTCATGCCACAAACAAAAAAAATCTGATGTGGCCAACTCATGACTTTCTCCATATTTGTGGTATAGATATTTCAATTATTATGAATAGCATTATGAGGAAAAATTATTATTTCGTATCATAAAAGAATAGTCATTCTTGTTGCCGTAAATTATATTTTGAATATGTTTACAGAATTCACCGCTACATGGTGTTGGCGCTGTCTACTGAAAATTACGAAAAAAGTTGAATATCTCCAAAGTGGGTGGTTCTACGAAAATTTGTTTCAAACAAAAGTTGGAAGGAATATTATTCTCTACAACTTTGGTCCTTACGAAGATTACGAATAACGACGTTTTTAAGGAGATATTTGACGGAAACCGAAAAAACCGATTATTTTTTATAAATAATTCCTAAACAATAACTGCTATAGAAAATTGTTTCAAAAGAAAGTTGTAGAAAATTAAATTATCTATAACATTTGGATAGAATTGTGTATACAATAATGATGTTTTAACGAAGAAATATCGCAAAAACCGAATCGGGTTTCGAATAAACCTCGACTTCCGGTTACCCTTTATTGTCCAAAAGTAAAAAACTCTTGATACGCGTCGCCTGGGTGCGTTAGTCATTCCTTTTACATACTACAATTCATCGGACGTTTAACATTCGCACAACGACCTTTCTGATAACACTTTCATAGAAGGAATTAACGTTATTAAGCGACGATTGAGATGAGAACTCGACACCAAAACAAACGAACATCCAAGAAGAAAAACTTGAGTAGGTTAGCATTACCAGAGGCATTTTTGCGAAAGAGTTTTACTTTTGGAATTGTATATCTGAGATTGCATTGACATACAGTAAACATCGATGAAAGCTTTGATTCAGTTTTAGAAATACGGGTATGGAAAGAAAATTCAAACTATGATACATATATCCTATCCATCCACGCTTATCACTAATATCGAAGTTTTTAAAATTGTAAAGTTAACGTATTACGTGACCAAGTTATGCGGTATCATACTGATTTGACGATGTTTCATACCGAATATTGAACTGATATTACGGTTCCTTATTTCATAAACTGCATTAAAACTGTCTCTTATCTTTCTTATTCGAATTGCAACACTTACATTTACGTTCCTCCTATTTTAAAAACTGTTTCCGTAAATATGTTAGAGTAGTTAAAACTTTCATCGATTTATTTAATTTAAAACAAAGGGTATTTGTAAGCGCTGAAACAAATATTTTATTATTATTGAAATTACTTAAGAAAGAAGTTTGTTGATATAATTTTTTCTCTTTTTGCGAGCGAAAATGACATTAGTGTTTGAAAAAATGATTCTCTTTATACACGCCGCCAAGCGAAATCAATCGTTCGTTCAGCCATTCGCTGACTCATATTTCTTCTGCGTGGCCACCAAGAAAATGTCAGACGGCAATCCTTGACCAAGACCTTGATTTAGCAATCAGCCTTAGAACGTAAACGTCAACCTACCTGATCTGTATAACGGAAAATCTCGGAGGCCAAGAACGTAAAAAGTAGGTCAAAGTCTCTGGAAAAGGACCCCGAAATTCTCAACGAAGACAAATAAAACGAGCGATTTTTTTTAACGAAAAAGCGAGCATTTTTTTAATAACAAACATATATGTGAAGTGGCAGTTGTGTTCGACTGATAAGGTCCGAAATTATATTTGGAGGATGGATTTTAATGAGAATATATCGCGCTAAATTTAATCAAAATCCGACAAGCGGTTCAAGAGATAAATGATGCGACAGACCGACAGCCAAAGGAGACGTGCATTTGTTTCTTAGCTGGAAAATAACGCAAAAAAAATAAACTCATTAGGAAGGCATTCATATGCCATTTGAAAATGTTTTAAAACATTTAAAAACAATATATTTTGCAAATGATGTCCTAGATTCTAGGACATCATTTTCTTGTGTTCTAGGAGTTTGATTATTAACATTTATTATATTTAAAAGCAGATTTCTTTTAAAACAAGACTCGTTAATCTTATATATTCAAATGAAAGTCTATCAACACTACAAAAGTTATACGCCCCGAAGATATCCGCTAATCGTTCTAAAGTAAACAATTCACCGATCATTAATTAATAAAATTTTATAAGATACCAAAAAACGTAGCAAATATTACTCAATAATTTTCTTGTTCCATAAAAATCCTAAAAATTGAGTAGTGGCATATAAATTATAAAAAATACATACTTACAAGCAAATTAAATATTAACGTCTATATCTGCCTTGACATAAATAGAAACGGAAAGCATAAAAGTTTGAGTACCGCTTCCATTACCGAGTCAGAATAATTCGATGATATCAGCGTAACACCCCTTCACTCGTCGAGGAAAATTTTGAGAATTACTTTTCAAAAAAATTTTTAAAAGGTGAAACAACTTTTGATACTTTAAATGCCATATTGGAAATTGATATTAAATATTAAAAACAAAAAGTAACCGATATATATATATATATATAATGAAATGTGTTAAAGTAATTTAATGGGAAAAATTTAACCAAACCGACGAAAATGAAAATTAGATCGCCAATAAATATAAATAAATATTTATATTTTTGGATATAAAAATATAAAACTATATATATATATATATATATATATTCTCTAGATATTGCGGAAGCGATTAGTCATTTATCGATTTATGCAATGTAAGATCGGAGGAGGAAAAAGTCCCCGGAGCGAGATTTTGCCTTCACGTAATGCCGTTTCTTATTATCTCAAGCAGGCAGGCAATTATGTCTCATTGCCCTTTTTACGGAAAAAATCAAAGAAAGCGAAGGTCATGACCTCTTTTGAAGTATCGTATCTGAGCAGCTATTAAATTCGAAACGGAAAATCGCTCACGAACCGGTTATCTCCTGCGATCCAGACAACATTTCGCGTTTCCTTTCCGTTTCTCTAATTGTCCATAATTTTCAATAAAAAATCTTTTAAAGATAATTTCTTTAGCATTTTCGTGGCGAATAAGCTGACGTAGTGGTATCATGCAAAATTCCCATTCTTGCCACCAGGGCTCGATCCCCGGGCAGTGCACTGAATTTTACTACATTTTTGAAATCTTCCTTACCAGTAATTTTCGATGCATTTGAGGAATGTATATTAGATATTAGCTATATATATATTAAAAAATGAGTTTCTATATATGGTTCGTATTTCCGTAAAAATTATCTAGTCAGTACAGGAACTCGATTGTATGTATTGCAGTCAGTGGTAATTCATCCACATTCTTCTAGGAATTATAACTTTTTAGCTGGTAATTGCGATTTTTTTGCAAGTTAAAGCCAGTAGCGTGACTAGGGGAGGACCCCTCCGTTGGCCTCTCCTGCTGAACACTATATTAAAAAATAAATTAATAGAACATTTTTGTTTTTGATCTTAATAAAAAAGTACATTTCCTTTATGAGACTAGTGCAGAAAGAATTAGTTAAAACATTTGTATTCATATTATTATTTTTGTTTTTTATTTAAATTTTGGCGTGACCCTCCAAAATATCCCTAAGAGGGGGGGAGGGGGTGCTAGTTAGTCCCAGGTTCATGCTTAATCGAATTAACCCACCAATGAGCCTCATCCGTAGGGCGAGGTGCGGGATTTTAATAACCAGTAAAACTACCGTTAAAGATAAAAACGTGAACATGGAATTTATCCCATGAAATTTCAGTAATATTTCATAGAACGTTTGAGAGTTACCACGGCCATATCTTGCATAACACAAACTCAAGAGGATGGGTAGAAAATCCTGCTTAACGTATTGATTGGACAATCGAAATCAGAAATTATTCCTTTGGGTAATGATTTTTTTAACCATTACGGGCAATTTTAGGTTTCTTAGCAACTCCTGAAGCTATACATAAGTGGAATCCCCATATATGCACTGCTGGTGTAGTGGTATCATGCAAGATTCCCATTCTTGCGACCCGGGTTCGATTCCCGGGCAGTGCACAGTTTATTTTTAAGAAATATTTTTCTCAGTGGGATGATAAATTTTATAAATTACAATTGTTTGGACGTTTTTTTATTTAACAATAGTTATTTGCGTCGCTATCGTTGACCTGGAGTGTTGATTATGATAAAATGTCAAATAAAGAAAAACGAACGATTAAATCTAATCGCCATTGGATATCATCATCAAAACAGTTCGGATTATCGTTAAATTATATAAGCCAATCACTTAGCAGCAAGTGAAGGAAAAATTGCAAGGCAAATTACATAAGGCGCTTTTTCCTTGTTTTAGGATTATGATGCCATCAAAAGATACATCTTTGGTTAAGATCTACGGTCTCATAATATAGTCTATAAATTCTCTTTAAAAGCATTATATCAATTCAATGTAATTTTCCCATTTAAAAGCAGTGAACTCGTCGTCATGGCAATTGATATCAACCGCCGTTGAAAAACCGTAAAATTTTCCCTATTTAAAAAAAATTAAAAGCAACTGTTCACTATCGTGAGACGCGAATTTTAATTCTGTTAAAAAATATTATATATATATATATATATATATATATATATATATATATATATATACACATATACATATATATACATACATACACACACACCTCAATCTTTCAGATATAGAAATATTCAGATCCTTTATTAATTGTAACTAATTAGAAAATGCAAATTTATAATGCCTTACACCGATATCATGCTTTTTCCTGGGGTAGAAATAAAACAAAGAGGTTGGAAAAAAGACACCGATTACTCTTCACCAGCTAATTCTATATCTACCAAATGTTGACCATGTTTAGCCATGAAAATTTTAGCATTTCCAAGTTGCAGGATTCCAGACATATTGCCCAAAGAGACGGACGGACAGACACACAGAATACAGAAGCGAACTTTCAAGAAAACAAGTTAAGAAAGTGTACAGCGCATAACAAATGGGCGCATTTCGTGCAATGGAGTGTTTGAAAGAAATTATATATACGTGTACGTAAGGGAAATAGCGTTTTAAAGTTGTTCTCTTCGACATAAACAATCCATTTTCTTCCTATTTAAAAATATTTCATTGGCACCTTAGGAAATTAAACGTATTTTTGTGAGATTGTTTATGTTAGCAATAATGATGAAGTAACTATTCAATAAATTTTCCAAGTTCAACTCGAATTAAGATATTCTTGTATGATTTTCATGATAACGACTAGTCCTACGATAAAAATGTATAGGAGAAGAAATACTCTACTAATTCTACCAGTTTTATTTGAAAACTATTTTGATGTGACTAATACTTTACGAGATATGACGGAAATTTCCCTTTTTGTCACCTGTAAAGTGGTACCCATGGTTAGCTAACATGATTAATTTGTGTGATTTTTATATTAGGTTTGACTGTAAGTCCTTAATATCAAATTTCATGAAAATCCGAGAACGAACATGCGGACGGACGGACAGACTGACGCTAATATGCTGGAAGCGAAGCGCGCCTAAAAAGGCTAACAATCGTCTCTATGCATCAATTAGTAATTCAGTAATTTCTTCCGAACGATACATTTTCTACGATATTTTTTCCGTGCAATAGGTCCATAGAAAAACAAGAGAAAAAAGTGAACGACTACAGGCTTGTTTCCTTTCTGTTTTATATTCAATTTACATAAGGTCTTCGGCTCACCGCGAAGGTCGATGGGATATAGGATGTGGACGACCTCACTCGCGTGGTCGAAAGGTGTGTTCAATCAGACCAATACATAACTAGGTCTCTGGTAGGCGGGAGATTATCCGAGTCTGTCATCTCCATCGACCTCAAAGCTGTAAGATTCTGGTCGCCGAGGAGCCAGTTTCGACATATTGTCAATCACATAAGAACAGTAATGGAAATTTCATGTAATAACGTTTTCGCGTTTTGTTTTTGTTGGAAATTTTGCTGGTGAAAAATGTTACCTTTCCAAACGTAAAAAGGTAATATTTTGAACGAAATGAATAACTCATTGTCCCTACTCTTATTGTAGGCAAATTTTCGACGATCTTTTTGCCGCTTGTGACGTCATAAGATAAGTTTACCATGTTAATAAAAAAAAGTCATTTATAATAATATGCAAGGTAGCTGTAAAACGCGTAGCTCAATTTAAATAAGAAAAACACCGTGTTTAAGATTAGTTTTTCTCCTCAAATTTAGGAGATGAAGATCAAAGAGTGGCCTAATATTCGGACAATACGAAACAAATCTGAACGTACCGATGATTTTTACGCCATGACGTTGCAGCACGACTATTTGTTGACATCTAACAATAAGCGAACGCACGATGCAAAGGATCTAAAGAAAAACTTCAAATCATTTCAATGGTGAAAGTTACTAGCATCAGTTTTAACATTTTTTTTTGGTAAATATGAAATTATATTACGGGGATTGTCTAATATTTAGAGTGGTTTTAAAACCTCCTCGCGTGTCGCAGAAAGACATGCGTGCCTCGAGTTACCGATCCTTCTTTTTTTCTTACTCACTAAATTCCTCTGAGGCCGAGCAAATAATTTTATCCTCATTTCCTCAAACGCTACAATTTCATCCTTGATAACGCACGCAACAGAATCAAATGATAATCAACGGTTACATCAGCCTCCATTATCATGCAAAAAGAAACAGAAAGTTAAACTGCTGAGCTGTGGATAATGTTTCAGTGCATGGCATATGAGGAAAAGTTTTTTCGGGCCAGCATTTTTAAAACGAACGTGAATGGCCTGTCAAAGACGGGTTTAGTTAAATTTGTAGGAATTGCGCGATATTTTTGAGAAATCTACAGTGTCCTTTTGTGTATATTTGTAAGGTACAAAAAATTGATATGAGCTTCAAGAACCTTTTCTTAGCTCATACATCGTAAAAAGGAGTATAATTATGCAAGGAGGAAAATGAAGAGCGATCTGAAAAGATCCGGTATATGCAGTTGCGCACACATTATTTTCTCAAGAGGGGTCTCATACAATTTTTTTACAAGCGAGAAAAATCCTACACAAAGTATTTTCAGCTTTTAACTTTGATTAAATACCTAAGTCGATGACATACAAATATCACACAAAAAATCATACTAAAATTGGTTAATCGTAACAATTAGCGTCGCCGTTTAATTTCTGCTTTCATTTATGTATTTTTTGCTTGAAATAGAAAGGAGGGCACTGGATCCCTCTCGAACACGCCACTAATTATAGTGATTTTTCGTGCTTAAAAAAAAGAAGCAAATAATCTCAAATATAAAGTTTACTAACATACTTGAAAAGAATGCGAGATGCACTTGTCAGACTATTTAAAGTTCGATCGAATTATATATTAACAAAACGGTAACAATATGCATTTAGTAGAGATCAAATCGAATTAGCAAAATTCGTGCGAGCGGATGTTGTTTTATGTCACACATTCCCTAATTACTCTTTGTTAAATCGGTGTTATCTGCTAAAATAATTAAAAACTTTCTGTTGTTGCATTTCTATGTCCCAATATAACTAAATGTAGAACATAAAGATATCAGTTAAAGCAAATAAATAATCATGTTTCAATAGTGAACTTTTCCTTGTCGGTGGCGTAATTCTGCAAAACGTTTCTCTCTGGGCCGGCGTGATTACTTGCGGGGCCTATTTAAGTATGTATATATTCCCGGTGTTGCAAATAATTACGTTTTAAAAGAACAATGGTGATTTAAAAAAATAAAAATACTTGTTATTAAATTAAATTTTAAAAATATTATTACGTAATAATATTAATATGTATTAAAAATTGTCAAAATCTCAATACATGAGAATTGGCCCTTGGGCGGAGCCCCTAATAAAGCAAGGGGTCCTGTTCAGGGGAACCGACTGCATACGTCTCACGCCCGCCCTGATTAATACAGCGAATAAAACTTTTACTCTCACGATGTTCATTTTTAACCGTCGTTTCCTTGAAAAAAAAACAAAGATTTAACGTCGAATTACGAGATTTCTCCGCCGATTAAGCGCCTTGAAAGCAACATTCATCGTCGTAAGAATGAAAACGCCATACTCCCGAATAAAACGATCTATAATCTGATGTGAGCACCTACGAAAGTACTTTAACTGGATACCCATGGCTTCAATATCGACTATATCGACCTTCCCGTTAACGAGGTCCTTTAATTTGGAGAACACGGACGGTAACAGTTTTTTTGGGTCACATTCACAGATATCTGGTTTTCTCAAGGCAATCTCATTGCCAAGATTTTTGTCCAAAAGACTGGTGCGGATGCCTCAAAGTATTTAAATATAGAAGCGCAACGGACGGACACCATTCAACTCCTCTCCGTCTTCCTACATACACACGAAAACATGGCTCCATCAAGTTTTTCGGCCGCGAAGATATTCGCCACCGTTTTGCTTCTGTGTTTGGCCAGTGGATTTACGGCAGATGCCAAAAGCCTCAGTAAGTACCTACAGCTCCCAGAAATAGTTTTCAATATTTTTTTGTGTCGGTGTAATTGTGTTGTGTGATTGTCTGAGGTAAATGTGTTGTCGAGTGCGTGATGGATAGCAGAGACAGGGAACATTTTCTACTGTCATTCTCTCTCTTAAAAAATGTGGCTAATCTTAGAATGCTGCATCAAATATTCGACCAATTTCTCGGTTATAACAAAAGAAAGAAATTCTTTCCATGGTTTGGAGCACACTTGTTATTGTGGGGCCTTGTGACTTCAAACGACTACCTAGTAGGCTTCTCAGTCTAAATCGCAAAGCAAGGGAGGAGATAAACCCGGTGCCGGCATTAACCTACTCTTAACGAGAAACACCAAGGGGACTAACGGCTTTACGTCCCTTCCGAAGGACGGAGCGCTGATTCGCGTGCTCTCCTCTAAACACACAAATAGGGGGCCGCTAAACCTCTGAAAAAATCCTACTTTCGCAGGATTCGTTGGAGCAGCCTAAGGTCCATCGGAGACATCTAATATTGGTGAATCGTGAGGATCAAATGCCCTTAAAAATTGTTCTTAGAAAATGTATTATGCTTTTAAAAATATTTATCACCGCTATATATCTTTAATCTTTTGTTATCTTTTTCTTTTGAAAAATGTATAAATATTTATTATTGTATTTGTGAAAACAGGGCGCCAAATTTGGAGTTAGAGTATCAGAGTTTCTCCAGCGAATGCAAGCAAATAAGTTGGCATGCACAGTTTGAATGACATCCCAGGAAAAGTAACTTTTGTTTGAGTTTCATTTTAAATGAGTATTCCTGTGTAGATAAGGAAGAATCACTGAAGTAGATGACATACTTTTATTCTGGCAAAGGGCTAACCAAATACTTCTCCTATTTAAAAAGTTATATTACAGTGGGAAGGCTTATTTCACTTAATTGCATTTTAAAAGTTGTTGCTTGCATTAATTATTATATTCTTAGCAATTTTTTTACCAGTCGCTTATGTATTCACTTTGTCTGTCCGTCCGAACGTCCATCCGTCTGTGCAGGCGAAATCTTTGAAACGGTTCAACCTAGAGAAACCAAATTTTCAGGATAAGTTTACTACACATGAGAGCTACATGTGGCAATCTCAAATTGTTAAAATTCCAATTTTAAGGGGCTATTTTTGCACCATAAGGAAATCACGTAAATTGGTGTAGAGGTTTTTATATTTGCTTTTTAAAATTATTTCTCGTCAAGATTCGAATTCGGGATATGGATTATCGGAAATAGTTTCTTATTTTTGAAGATGGAATTCAAATCCATGCAGATTTGGCGTAAATTTTTAATTTTTATCGGAAAAAAGTTGGAATTTTAATGGGAATGACTAATGCAAGAAATCCGATGTAAAAATTCCACTTTTTTGGGGCTTCAAAATAGACAGAAATACTTGTAGAATGGGGATAACTCTATACCTGGCTGTGTTTCAGGGAATATTTCGAGAACCATATCCTTAGCACAATATTCCTTAGTACAATTAGTCTCAAAATGTACAATTTTTATTTTGATGATGCCGCTAGCAATTTTTTTCAAAATGTACCCTTAAAGTTTGAATCTCAGATATTTTTTGTAAAAAATTGCCTTATAATATTTTCTTTCGCAGTACTTCTCTAACTTGCTCATTAATAAATTTCACAACTTTTCTGATCTTTTATTTCTATTCTTATCTGATACACAATCTGTGCAGCTGTGCCATTACATTAGCCACATTTTATTTTTGCATAGCTTATCTGAGTTTTAGTATATTTGAATTGAAATATCATATAACTTTTTATTGAAAAATCCATTTTCTATCACAGCAAGCAAGTTTAATATCTGCCAATCAAAGGAAAAGGACTTTCAGAAATGTTTCAAGAACTCCTTGGAGCAAGCCATGAAATTCTTGGTTAAAGGTAATTTGAAATCATAATTCAAACTCTTTCATACAAAATGGCTATCATGATCTTATCAATAATTTCAACTATTTCAGGGAGTCGGGATTTCAATATTGTCCCAATGGACCCACTTAATGTCCCTCAGATGGTAATTGGTGATCTCAATGGAGCTGCTAGTTTTCAACTTACGTTTGACAACTGTAATTTCTATGGCATGGGTGGAATGAAAATCCTTTCAGCAAAGTGAGTATTAAATAAAGTATTTGCAAATATATTTCAATTTTAAATGCTACATAATATTAAAATATTAAAAGAAATTGTAACTGTTACACAATTATAATATGAAAATAGTTTCCTTAAAAACTTTGTGTTAGAATCATTTTCAAACTTATTTAACAAGTGGTTATTTTATTATTAATAAAAATTATTAAATATGGAATAATCTTATGATGAAAATGCATACAGCAAGTATTTAACTTAACGTTATCATAAATCTACTAGTGTTGAAATCTATTACTAATGAGGATTACTCATTGCACATTACAATGAGTTCATAATTTATCCCTATGGTGTAATTAAAAAATAGCTACTTTCTCTACACAGTTTGTTTCAAATCCCACAGAATTCATAAGGATCGCTTAATGTGTTACCTAAGCAAATTCTCAGAAAAATTTTGAAAGAAAGAACCCCGAAAAAAGTCCTGAAATTTCTACATAATTACATTCTAGATGGCAGGTGATGCCTTTCTAAGAAGGAAGCTCACAGAGAGCAGAGTTAATGAGGTGGTTTAGCTCTAGTCATATTTCCTTCCTTATTACCATGTACGAGGAAACAATGCACTGACAAGAAGATTACTATTAGTTAAAACTAAAAGATTTACCTTTCTTTCAAATCCAGACTGAGTAGCAGCATTTGCACTGTCATTGTCATGCCATCAGCAAAAATCAACACCTCATCATTCTCAATCTTTCTAAATCCTTATGAATATTGTCATCTTCTTACAATTTAATGTTCAAATTCAATGGCCATCCAAACAACCTCCTACATCAAGAAGAAAAATTTTTATTACAATTGCTTACACTTTTAAGGATATAGAGCACATCAAAATAACTTAACGTAAGAAATGTTGTTGGCTAAACATATGGAGAGAAACATTGAAAGAAAGAATCTTTAAAAAAAACTATTTACAGCAATATGTTTAGAGCAGTGCTCAAAATGGAAAATGTTATGAAACGAAACGTGTATTGGTAGTGGAATGGAAATTTTTACGAAACAGAACGCTTGTTATAACGGACGGTATTTCTATACGTCTGATGAAATGGAGCGGTATCATCGGCACGTGTGACGAGCCTGAGCGGCGTTCCCCGTACACTTGTTTATAGTTATTATCTGAACCATTAAATATAATGGCATCTTTTTGGCAAGAACTTAAAGCATCATGAATATAGGGACTGTAAGTCTTAGTGATACTCAAAATTTCATATGCTGTCATACAGGTTACAGGGATGAATATGCACATTTCAGTGATCTGCATTCAATCATATGTAAATAATTTTAAAATAATACTTTGGGTTTAAAAAAGTTGCATTTAAATATGTGTTCTAATTCTGTTTCAGAGCTGATCCTGAAAAATATAGTTTTGACATAGACTTGAAGTTGCCTTATAACATAATTTCTGGCCCATATTCAATTAATGGCCGTGTCCTGTTGCTTCCTATCAAAGGAAAGGGAAATATCAACTTCACTTGTGGTAAGTGATGTTTTTCTTAATGAGTTCATTATAAAAAGTAGTTAAGTACAGTTTCTTCTGCATTGTTCCAAATAAAATTGTAAATATCAGAAATCCTTGTGACCAATGAATCCGAAGGGTGAATTAAACAGTGTATTTGCTCTCCCAGTTTTCTTGTTAGAAGCAATATATGTTTTTGGGACTGATCCTGTCTGCATTTGTTTTTCGTGTATAAATTTTATTGCTAATTGCAAGTCTTCAGTTAAACTACCATCTTGTTTTATCTTAATAGTCAACATTCTAACATTTTGATGACTGCTAGGATGACCAGAAATGGTTTAGACCAGTGGTCTTAAAGGTGGGCATATTAGGGTTTTTAATTGGCCCCTTTATTTTTAAGTTGATATGGAAAGTGAACTTATTTCACAATAGAAAAAATTAGTTAAAGTCGGCGGAGAATCAAAAAAGGGTTGAAGATCTGTGGTTTAGACATAAAAAAGCATTTCCACTACATTGAAAATATGAATTTTTTATGGGAGATACATTATTAAAAATATTGGCAATCAAAGAAACATAATTAAGGTAATTCACTTTTATCAAATCCCTGAATGAGTAAAATGAATAATAAAAATTACCAGCCAATGGGTTAACCATAGAGGTTTGTGTTACTCTAGTATCAAAACTCATTATTTTTTCTTTTTTAACTTTTAATTTCAAGGGATGGAAATTTTGACTCACTTTAACTCTTCCAATTTTGAATTCCTGACCTCTAAAACAGGTTATTTGCTCTTTTGGTAAAAAAAAAACTTATTAAGCTCACCTCATGGGTGGATTCCTATTGATAATAAGATAATTCCTACACATATGAAAAAGTTGTGAATAATAACAGTACATTTTGGCTACAGAAAATTCATCCACAGCAATAGCATACATATTATAAAAGTTTAAGCTGAAATTCATATTTGGTTTTTCCTAGTTTTAATAGAAATTGAGACAAATAAAATTTTTAATTAAACATTTTAATTTATTCACAACTTATTATTTGTAAGGGCACATTAATGCTCCTAGTTCTTCCAAGTACTGCACATTATTTTTTAATGTAAAAGTAATGTTACATTATTAAAATTTCAAAGAATCTATGTTTCTTGGGTCAAAACTCCAGATCTCATGGTTATAATGTTTTATATTATATTTCCTTATTGCACCACATTTAATGACTAAATTTTAAAGTAACTAGCGAGAGAATATGTCCATATAATAAAAGGCATGATGTAGATTTAAATTATAAAATACATGGTGTAGTATATTTTTACTGCTTTAGTAAATCTAAAGGCCAGATTTATATATCAGTAAAATATATTTAATGGAAATATACTTAAATATCTATATTTTGGGGGTAAACATAATGAAACTCATAGTTAATTACCAAGAACAGACCTGTAAAAATACATATGAAGGAAACCAAAATTGTGATGCATAAAAAATATATATTACACCTCATATAATTTATGGAAGACATAAATTTTTGTTTGTTTGACAGGTTAATTATATATTTGTCTTTCTTTTTAAGTGTTCAAGTAATATATAAAAATAAATACATTTCTTTTTATGAAAAAGATGAACCTCATCTTAACTGGAAAATCCAAGGCAAGCCAGTGAACAGAGATGGAAGGACATACTTTGATGTTCAGACATTTAAGCTCTCTACCAAAATCACTACTGGTTCAGTTCATCTTTCCAATCTTTTTGATGGAGATAAGACATTGGGTAAGAGTTTCATGTTTTATTCATGCAAGATTTTTTCCTAATATTATATTATTAAAATGTTTCAATTTCCTTTGCATTTATGGAAATTGATAATAATTTAAATTTCCAGACATTCATTTGATAATATGTTTGATAAATTCTTAAAATAAGAAGATAAAGGGCATTTTGACCGAAAATGAGCATAACTTCTGTCATGATTATTAAAACTTTAATTAATCATGCATAATCCTTTAACCAGGAACTGAGAAATTTAAATTATTTAAAAGCTTTACAGACCTACTAAACAGAAATCGAAATTCATAATGATAATATGATAGCTGTGATCACAGAAAGAACTATCTAATTATTTGTTCTAAAACTTCCTTTTCAATTTTCATTTAACTTTTAATTTAATTTTTTTTATGACATGTATTAAAGATTTGTTCTGCTTTTGATCCTTTCTTCTCAAATTTTCTGACATATCACAGGTGATGGAATGAACAGACTGCTCAATGAGAATTTTAAGGACGTTGTTGAAACAGTTCTGCCCTATTTCGATGACACCATGGGTATGGTGATGAAAGGTCTTACGAAGAGAGTTTTTGATCAGTTACCATATGATGAAATTTTCCCAAAAGTCTAAAGTTCCTGTATTTAATGTGATATAATATTTTATTTGTTGAATTTTTTTCATGCGCAATTCCTTATTTATCTACAAATATTGCTAATGATTTTTCATTATCATGTATTATTTTTGGCTTTAAAGTGGTGACTTAATAAAGTTTTCAAATATTTAATCAATGTTTTATTTAAAATTTTCTAATGCTTTTATGAATCGCATATTACATATTTTGTTGTTTATTCATCGAAATCAAATATTTAATTTTTATCAATCTTTCCTGAGAATCTTTCCCTGCCAGCTGAAATGGAAAACCCATAAGGATAAAAATAATTTATAATGCATTAATGAACAGATAGAAAAAGGTAAAGATTGCACTATTTTTTGTGAAACTTTAAACAAAATTGTTATTTGTTCATCTAAACCAGGGATTCCCAACCTTTATGGAAGCAAGGATGCATTTGACTTTAAAACTAAAGTGGCAGGTGCCAGCGTTCTTGCCCTGGCAAATAAAACCGAGTTAAAACTTAAAATACATCATGTGAATTCTATTAGACAGAGTCATTCTTATTACATTGGTTCTTTCCAGCATTATTCTCAACACTATTAGTAACAAGAGCTCAAAGTGTTAAGGGGATCAGCAGAACAAACCTCGGCAGGTGCCATGGTGCCTACTGGCACCATGTTGGGAACCCCTGATCTAAGTCAATAATGCCTATATTTAACAGTAGTTAGTCTTCTGTACAGTCAATTCTCTGTTTACACAGTATCCATTTAGGAGCTTTCAGTTTAATGTGGCTGAAGAATTAATACCACTACACCATTCACGTGATTTTATGATCAGTTTAATGCAGTTAACAACTTGGCATAATCAAAACAATTGAAATTAATCAGTAGAGTTTAAATAGTAAAACATTTAAAAGACTGAAAGAGAGACATTTAATAATGCTGTCAATAGTCTACACTTGGGGGTAATAACTAAGACCTGCATGGAGCATGGTGCCTGCCTGTGGCAATTTAAAACTTCCTCCATCTTACCCCTAATAAACCCACCCAACCACTACCCACTAATTATCACTGCTGCTTACACTGGTGTATCATAGATCTTGTGATCTTGCTGTACTTGTGCTTTCATGTTATAGGATATTAGACAAAACTACTTGTATATAAACATTTTACATTAATATTTCTATAATTATTTATCAGTAGGAAAATCAATCTCCTGGAGAGGCATGGGGCTGGTAAGCCTTCCAGATTCTAATATAAATGTGTTAGGTATTAATTTTTTCACCTCAATCACTATCATTTTATTGACTATTTTTCGTGTTAATATTCTTAATTTGGAGTTTCTACTCACTGCTTGGATTTCTCATATAAGTTGTGATAACAGCAAAGTTTTTTTTAGGAATTCTTTGTCAGCAAAGTGATTGTAGGAGAATGCCTTATTGTCACGTCTTGTCTGTGCATCTATATGTCCGTCACCACTCTCATCTCTTTAACCACTTGACAGGTTTTGATTGAATTAAGTACAGTCAGCCCCCGTTTTATTACAGTTTTCTTTACGACGATCCACTTTTACATCGGTTTTCCCATAGAACCAAAAATCCAGTTTTGTCGCCAAAATTCAGTTTTACATAGTCTGCAAATACTCACAGTTTAGAGGGAATGTAGCTTACAACATGAGGGCACCCAACTGCCAGTTTCATATGTTGTAGTATGCCAGCCGATCATTTTACATCGGAGTTGTTGCTGTATATCCTTAAACTGTTCAGTGATTTTCATTATTTTTTGACTAAATTAAAAATATTTTGCATAGAAAAAATGGCTGATAATGCTGCAAATGATAATACTAGTGCTGTTTCTGATAAGAAAAAGTCCAAAGGCCTAAAAGTAATAGGTTCTGCTTTAAGTCGGAATCTGCTTTACGATGGTGGCCTGGAACCTCACTTGTCCTAAAATCAAGAGCTGACTGTATGTGAAATAATTCACCAAAATTTATGGCCATATTATGATTTTGAATAGCATCTGTCAATTAGAATTTCTACTTTACATATGAACTTAAATTTACTCTTGTTAAAAGACATTCCTAAATAAAAAATTAAATACCATATTTTTCCCTCCTTAGCTCTTAAATGATCAGTGAGGTATAGATTAAAAATAAGATAATGTTACCACAAAACATCTATGAGACTACACAGGGGTGTGCTGCCAAATATACAACAACCGGGTCACTATTATCGCCGCTCCTGACAGGCATCCCATCTAGATTGACTTCATGACCTATTTTTGTAGTAATGAGATTGCATTATCTGATCTTTGCAAGAGTTAGAAGGGATTTCGATTTAAAAAACAAGATAATATTGTAAATGAAAATAAAAATTTTAACTTTTTAAACATCATTAACGATTAATATATCACGGGCGGTGGTTTTGAATAAGCATATTCTATGTTTGGCATCTTTCAGATAATAGATTGCTGCGTAACATGACCTAGAAAGCGTCCATAAACTTTTGGTATCCCATTTTTATCAGACTGTGATGAGTCGCTAACCTCCGGATAATATGCAATGCTTAGCACAACTGACTTGCAGAGCATAAAAATGTTTAACAAATGGCTCACGCGAGCTAGACGGTGCAACCACTGAGACTACACAATAACGAATTATAGTTTTGGAGATACAAACTAGAGAACCACCCAATCTTTTGATACAGTTTCTTAATTTATATCTCATCAGCCCAACTGGTCTTTCGGGCTTCCATTCGATTGATCGAGTCTTGATTAATTCGAGATTTCGATCCCGCCGATCGATAATATACGCGGAAAAACTTCGCGTAGTTATTGCTTACGACCAGGGTCCTGGCTCTTTCATAGCAGGATGGGGACCATCTGAGGAGCCAATAGAAAATCCCACAAGGCATTGAGGCGTTGGAGGGGATGGGGGGTAATTTGACGTCACGTCACGTGGTTCGTTGTCGTCGCGACTTTGTTGATTCAAATCAGTTCAAATCAGTTGAAGCGGTTTTAATTGTTGTAGGAGGTATAGCGTTGTGTAACGTGTTAAAACTTATTTTTAAAGTGAGTTGGAGTATTGGTTAGAGGTGAAGATATGGGTGGCTCGAAGTGCTGTGTCCCCAATTGCCGCGAAAAGTTGGTTACTGTAGTTAGGTAAGTTTCTTGACAAAAATCAAACATTCTTTTCGCAAAATTTATTTTACGAAAACCTCTAATATGTACGTATTTTTTCGAAATTTTCATTTAGCAAGTCTAATTTTGGAATGAACGCTAATAATCTTGTGTTTCTGATAAATTACGTTAAAATATAATGAATTATACGATTTCATTGTCTCAAAAGTATTCGTATACGTTGTTTTGATTGCTGTCCGACATTTCGTTATAGTATACAATGTATAATGATCTTCTATAAAATTTACAACAATGTATGAAAGTAAAACATGGGAAAGAACTTCAGTAATCGTGTTTCTGATAAATTTCGTCTAAATTTATTGAATTAATCGATTTCATTGCCCTAAAAGTATTCGTTTACATTGTTTTGTTTGTTGTCCGACATTATCGTTACAAACGAAAGTAAGTTTAACATTTTTGGATTCGATATCAGGGTTATAGTGTGGAGTAAACGAAATAATGAGTGAAATGTTTGAAATTTTCGTTTCACAGTGAAGTGTGGGGGTGGTTCTGTAATGGCTTGGAGTTGTATGTCAGCGAATGGAGTTTAATATTTACAATATATTTAATAGACATTAAAGTTTGTAGATATTTAAAAATAGATTTGGTAAGAGAGTGCTATAAAAGTGTGTTTTGCTAATACATTTAAATTTTATGAAGACAATGACACAAAATATGTATATATTTTATAAATGATCCAGGTTCCCTCATCCCACTTCCGACTCAAATCGGCGATTTGATGTTTGGGTAAAGCTGGTTGGGGATCCTAAACTACTCTCCATGGACCAGATGAAGCTTTATAACAATTAAAGAATTTGCCTAATGCATTTCTCCCTGAGGAGTTTTATTGTAGGCACCTGGAAGCTTAGGAAGGATTCCATTCCAGATTTAAGACTCCCAGGTAAATAAATTTAATAATGTTTTGCATACACATTGTTTGTCTAGTATCAACTGTGTTTTTATCTTTTCATGCATATTTTCCAAGCATGCTATGTGTAGTGTTTAGTGGTATTTGGACAAATGTTGAACTTGTATTTTCTTTCTGCAGCAGCTATGCCAGAAGCTGTAGAGGCACAGGCTGGGCCCACCATGGAATTCACAGATCTATCAGCTGGAGATCTGCTGAAGAAATTGGGCCCTGTTCAGTGTGCAGATTGCGCCAGGAAGCAGTATGCCTCTGAAAAGGTGCCTAATTTCCCTGGATTAGTGCAACCCACAAAGGAGTTTGCAGGTGTGTATGCATTAGCTACTGGGTTAATACTTAGACATCTGCCAAATATCGCTCACAAGCTTGGTGTTGGTTCCTTTTTGCGAAGCCAACTCCTTCTGATGATTGATTTAAAATATATTTACTGTAATGATCACCATGTCAGTTATGGAGCCCTTTTCTGCAAGCATGTGGTAAGAGCCTCTGTAACTGCATGGTGTAATAGCGTAAATAGTTACCTTAGTGGTAAATGTACCGAAAAAACTAAGGTAACGGATATCATTCATCAGAGGGCACTAGAGAGCTTCGCAAAAAGAAAACGAAGGCCATAGTGCTTGTAGTTATGTAAATTGTTGTTGTTCTATTTTTGTATTGTTTTATTTTTGTATTGTTCTATTTTTTATTGTTTTATTCTTGTATTTTATTTTTGTATTGCTTTATTTTTGTATTGATGGTTGAGTTGATATAAGTTAGAATTTGAAAAGTGGGTTATCTACAGCCCTTGCATTGCGACCATTACTGATCTTATCCTGCAAGCAAACCAACACACTGAAAAAATTTCAGTAGCTTGTTTGCTAGGATCCAATGATAGTCAATTGGCTTCATAAAATGAAAGCATAAGTGACGAAATCTGAGTCCTTCAAGGGATTCACAATGACATAAAATGTGTGTCTGTTTCCTCCTATCTGAGAGAATGTAAATGTTCCTATTTTTATAGTTCCTTTTCATTTTTTCTATTACACATGAAATTATAGCATACACCTCAGCCTAGAAAACTGTTACGTACTGCTCTAGGCTAAAATGAAATTCCAACCCAGTGATGCCATTGTTTCCCTTGCAATGATAAAATACTCGAATTGTAGATAGCGTTGTGTATGCTGCCTAGGATTATTTTAATTGGGCATAGACATTTTTATCCATAGAAACAGCTAACAATTCTGTTTGCCTATTATTTTCTAATGAAGGAAATTGAAAATGTTTTAAAATTATTGTGTAATTTCTGATAATTATTCCTTGGGAGAATAATGTTTAGAGCAATCATTCATTGTTCTATATGGAGGCTGTATACCCAAAAAGGCCGACCTTGCCTTTGAATGTATGCACTTTTATTATACCAGTAATGTTTAGCATTTATTGTTTCTGCTGATGATGTGCTAATAGAAAAGCTCTTATGATATATCCATTCTTGTTTATACTATGCCAACCTTGATTTGTCTTATATCAGTTTATACAGATCAAAAGACTAATAAATACAATTGTTATTGTCATTGCTATTGTTATAATTAAATTTTGTAAATTTGCCTTAATTTATTCTCAATAAATTTGTAAAGGAATATGTGTTCTTTTCCTTCAGAACTATGTACCGATTCCCCACATCCTTATAAAGGTACAGGAAGTTTTCAGGTAACCCAAATGGAGACATTTTTTCGTAATTTTGACGTTATAATTCCTTAATTTTCTTTTGGTTCTTTGAAAAATTCCCGCTCAAACATTTGATGAGGTAAATTGATCAAAGAACTGAAAAAAAAATGGAGGATCACGGCGTCAAATTTATGGAAAAATTAAACTTCATTTGGTTTACGGAAAATTCCCGGTACCTGCTAAAAGCGGTCCGCATGACGGGAGGGGAAATGAGGGGGGGAAGAGAGGGGCGAAAGGGGAGGGGCTGCTTACGTAGTTGTTGACCAGTAACGTAGGACCAATAGAAAATCCCACAAAGCCATTGAGGCGACGGAGGGTTGTTTACTCGTGCCAACTTCTTAACGTTGAGTGACGCGAGGATGGTTACGACCAAACGCGAGGTTTAGTTTTTGTGTAGATGTAGTTATATCTGCTCTAATTGTTTGAATTTGTGCTGATTTGACTCTTTTTTCTGTTAATCTTTTATTTAAATTTATTTATTTTATTGATTAATTTATAAATTTATCATTTGACATGGCAGCTAAAAGGAAATGTGATAGTGATAATGTAAGGGAATCAAATTAAAGGAGGGCATAAGATTCATAGTTACGAATTGAAATTAGAAATTTTAAAGCGTGTTGAGAAAGGTGAAAGCCAAGCTGAAATCGCACGATCGTTGGGAATGTGGCCTTCAAATATTAGCACTTATGTGAAACGGAGAAAATTCCAGAAGATGTGATAAATTCACGTAATTTGATAACAACAACAGGAGTTGACCAATAAAGACCTCATCTAATTGCAACAATCCATTGAGACCAAGGAAGATGGCGAAGATGATATTATGGTTTCTCCAACTAAACCTATGGACTTGTCTTTAAAAGACCTTAGTGAGATCTTCTGGAGTCTGGATAATTTCATAAACTTGATTGACGAAAAAGATCCTAATACTGAGAGGATCTCATTGGTGCAAAGTGCTGTTCTTAAGGACGTAGCCGGCTACAGGGTCCTTTATGAACAAAAGAAGAAGGCTAAAATTCAACTGAAGCTGTATGAATTCTTTCAGAAGGTTGAAAGACCACAGCCAGCAGAAGCTGCTTCAACATCTGCTGCAAGGACTAGCCCGTCCAATTCCCCAGTCAATAGCCCATCCAGTTACCCACCCAATAGCTCCTCTTCTTCTAACTAAAATCTTCGAACTTCTCAATTAATAAACCAAGTCCAGTAAGCGCAGTTGAAAAAGATTTAAGGTATGAAAATATTTCTAATTTTATTGTTTGTTTATTCTTAAGTTATTTTGTGCTTTTATAATAACTTTTATATTAATTTCGCTGCGATAAAGAGTTGTATGTATAGATAGATGTACGCAGGTATGTTATCCAGCTCGCGTGAGTCGTTTGTAACAAACGACTCGCGCGATATTGCATACATCTATCTTTGAAGTTCGAAACACAAATTTATTTTTTCCTTTTTAGTGCAAAAAATAAGTTATACATTTAAAATATTTATTATATAATTTATTCATAATTTAATATTGTTGTATTAACATATTAGTAATGTTATTTTATCTTTATAGAACGTGAGGGAACACTTTTTCCCGAGATGCGGGACCGTATCCCCCGATTATAACATGCAAGTATATGGAAAAACAGCGTTCGACATTCAACTATTCGAGGTTCGAAGACGTTTTCAGGACCGCATCCCCAACGAGACTCGGGAGTTGCCTGAACTTGTAAGTGAATGCATCTGAGAGTCGCTAGAATTTGAAGGACATTTGTATTATGTTAATGAAAACAATTTTGTATATCATGGGATATGAGTCAACCTAGCAAACAAGTCAACCTTGATTTTTTGCTTTTTTTACGACTTGCAGATTCCCTCTTACATACTCTGAAAATGCATTTTAAGACATATATGTACTTGCCATAGAATATGATCTTCTTTCACTCTAGAAGTATCTAGTTTAAAAAAATAATTTTCAGAAAAAAGCCAGGTGGTTATAATACATCGTGCATGC
Organism: Uropetala carovei; assembly: GCA_036926305.1. Lineage (NCBI taxonomy): Eukaryota > Metazoa > Arthropoda > Insecta > Odonata > Petaluridae > Uropetala > Uropetala carovei. Next base: position 9,837,374 of record JAXCHB010000033.1, on the reverse strand, counting down.
ATCATCAATGAATTTGACAAATAATTATGAAGCTTTCCATTGAATCAGAGCCGTAGCAAGGACATTCAGCGCCAGGGGCGAAACCCTGTAGCGGCGCCCCCTCTCAAATAATATTACCATTTCCATTTCATTACTATTGTTTCTTAATTAATTTTTAATAGTTGAGGTACCTGGCTATCACCAACACCGATTGCTATGAAGATCGTTTGTGCAGACAATTGGGAAACCGGGTGTTCCATAATCTTTTAAAAGTACCGTTTAAAAATTTTCATTCAGGGCCGGATTAAGCGGTACGCAAAACACGCAAGTGCGTGGGGCCCAGAGGACAAGGAGGCCCACAGTGCACAAAAATCTGTTACTTGTTTCCCTTTATTCTTTTGTATCAAATGCTACGCTTTTCTTAGCAAAACTCTTTCTTACTTTATCAGTAATTCCAAGTACAGGCGGCCCTCGCACTTACGACATAATTTGGTTCCTGAAGCTCATTTTCCCATAATAGCAATGTTAAAAATTTGGGTTACGTTCCTGTCCCAACGGCCAGATAATATATTTTTATAAAATGACCCATAATATTGTACTCAGGCAAAGATAAACATAATATAACTTATTAAAGACTAGACAAATCATTTTATTCTAATAATGACTCGTAAAAACTTTCAGTGTTTCGTAATCGTGATGCATTTGGGCAATTTTGGAGAGTTAACCTGTGAAGTAAGGTCCAGGGTTTGATTTCAGAGGATAATTTATATTTCCCATAACATAAGACGTAAAAACAGGTTTTTCTACGTGCAAGTTTTTGTTCTTTTGCAAATTTAAATTGGAAACCTAGAATCTTCGAATACGGACTATTTCATTGGAAAATGAATAAAGTTTTTATCGTCGATTTTCGAATATGGATCGAATCGGTCTACAATTTGGTTTTAGGCGCGAAAATTTAACGTTTGTTAAGCTGGAATCCTTCCGTCGTCAATGACAAGGATTATGTTGCTGTTAAGCGAAATTGCAGACATTGCATTGAATTTTATAATACGGAAATTTAGTTTATTTTTTACTGTCTACGATTTCGTGGAAAGATTAAGGTGGAGGAAGGAACTGCGGGAGAGAAAGGTAGGGGGGGGGGGATAGAAAAATAAAAAAGGACGGATAAAAAAAACACGTGCTGTGAATGAATGGGTCTCTAAATTAATCCGGCCCAATTTTAGGCCGGGGCCCAGAACTTGTGCTTTGCGTGGGGCCCATGAACCGCTTAATCCGGCCCTGGTCGTTATGCATAGAAAAACAGGAGAGGAAAGATGCCCGCATGCATGCATAAATTCAAGGCAGATGTATACTTTACGCTTTATGTAATCATGCCAAAAAAGATAAATAGTAATGGCTTAAAATAATTTCTAAGCACTGCAAAGTGATATATCAGAAGAGTTGTCGAGGAAACATTGAATTTGGGATCAACCGATTTGTTTTGTTATCATTAATAATTAATAAAACAATCTAAAATTATTTAACGTGCCACAGCCATAACATAAAAATACTTATTGTTAGCTCTTAGCAGGATAAAGATAAAGTAAAATATAAAAGAAATGACAATGCTATTCCAAAAAGGACTTGCTCATCCATGCCAATGTAATATGTACTTATTAGCCAAATACCTTTCATAACAGTAGTATGACACGTTAGATGCGCATATTTTCTGTTATTTTAATGCTAGGATGGGGATGGGTTCCGAGTCTTCACTTTTTGTAATACATTTCTGAAAATTTTCTTTCGAACATATTCAAACGCCATGGAAATTTTACATTTTAATTACAATAGCATAGGCATAAAGCCACATATCACACTGCAAAAGGCGATAGAGAACAGGTGAAAAATCACGCCTTGAATGCGATTCTCACAAGATACTACCACGTGTAGGGGAAATTCCATCGCAGAACTATCGAGGCAGATCAATTATCACATGGGATATTTACGGTTTTGGATCGGGGCAAATATGAGTACGGCTCAGCCTATTTAGTTAAAATTTGAAGATCGCGACAAGTGGAAAAGCCGGGGTCGATTCCCGCTTAAGCCAGCATTTTTTTCTGCTTTCCATCATCTCTTTTCCTTTTATGGTTTTAGCGTATACTATATAAAAAATTGAGTTATTTTCACATTTTATTCAATTATATCGGCCCGATTTGCAGATGAAGGCAGAAAACTACCAAAAAAACCTCTTCTTACTGCCCGAGAGATTATTCATAAATATCTATTTCGATACCAAAAATCTCTAGCCTTAAATCATTCCATAACGAGATTTCTAAAAGAAAAAAGCCTGTCTATATTGCCCTGCATATACGCTCTTGATATTTGAAAGAATTATTGATCGATCTAATAAAACTTATCGCGTTTGGGAAATATAAAATAACAATTTCTCACCTGTTCATTCTCTCTACATCTTCGAAAATATTCCACTGACGCAGATGCATGGATGTCGTGTGGGTTTTAACAGCATGTCTTCCTCTTTGATTCTAACGATATTCGTTCAGCAATGCACCACAAAATCCGAAATCGTTTGGAGTTTTCTTCCATTAGGGAACATTACAGCAAATTTAGTGTCGATGATACGTAGATTGCTATCTATTTGCACGGAAAACGGGGAACGTATCTTAGAATTTCTAGCGGCTCTTGTCTTGCTATTCTCGCACTCGTCAAATACTTCGGCGATAAGGTTTTTTTTCTCGAGAAACTAGGAACTCAGTCGCTGTTTCTAGTAAGTTCAGGACAGATCACGTATGTCCTAGCTGACACGATCGAAAGACATCAACTAACGGCGTATCTCAGTCAGTTAAATGCATGCTTGGGAGAACTATTCGAAACGTAATGTAACTAGTGAAAACAACGATTTCAGCACGGTGACTGTTGCTGTTCCTAAAGCAACAAGGCTCATAAGCGACTGGTTCCTACGTGAATTATTAGGACTGTAACTTAAAATCGTGGAGTTCGTTAAGACTACAATTTTTAATCGCGAAAAATGCTGTTTTTGTTGTTTTTTCAAACGAAATGGAGCTTATTTAGCGCATTTTAAAATCTTACGCACGTTCGATATACTTCGGAATGGTTAAAAGTTATCTTCCTTTCCAACATGGAAACGATTGGCTTCGATCAGAGGTTTTTGGGAAATCCAATGCCGCTAAAAGAGAAGAATGAAAGTTTTAAATTTTGTACACTCTTGTGTCACGATATGATTTAAAGATGGATTATATGTCTATTTGCTTATAAATAATGTAGGCCGGGGAGTTAAAGGAGATGGAGCAGAAGGGTAAAGGGGAAATTTTGTGGAGGGAGAAGAGGTAGAAATAAGAAAAGGGAAGTATAAAAGGGGGATGTAGAGGGTGAGAGGAGAATGTAGTACGAAGGGTGCAGGCAGTACTTATATAATTTAAATGAAACTTTAACACAAAAGTTTTTAACCGTGAGAATTATTATATTTTCAAGGTACTGAATTACATAAATAGAACAGTGATAACAAGAATAATATGAATAATAACAGAGTGTATATATATATCAATAAATAACGTTTTCTGATATATTTAAATGGCGGTTAAACACAACAGCGATGTATGTATAAATAACGATTTTTCACGTCTCTTGATGAATCGTAATTTTTACAGGTCTGGGAAAACTTCGTCGTAAGGAAGCTTCTTGAAAATTTGCTTCGACAGGGCCAAGTAAATTTCGCTGAATGCTTCGTTCAGAGACGGCTCGATTTCCTTGATGAATTCCTTCTGGTGCTCGTTCAAAAACTTGAGCATCATTTCGCCTGCAAAAACAAAAATAAAATTCACACTGACAGTGAGTAGGTAGCATAAACGATCAAAGGTCACTATTCATAAAAATATCTTATCGGTATGTGTGTCTAGCATGGTCTTAATTCCGAAAGACAATGACCATGTCGTGGCTTTCATTGAAAATTCCGGAATGTACTCACTAAGGGTCTTATCTCCGTTGAAGAGGTTTGTCATCATGATGCTGGCTTTGTCGGAATGGATTTTCACATCAAACTTCTCGACGTCCATGTAAACCTTTCCTTTCGAATCAGCTTTGGATCTCCCCTGGATGATCCAGTTCACATCGACGTCATCTGGACAACAGTAAAATAGGAATGTGTCAATTTTTTAAAAATCTGTTCAAAATAAAAAAATATCTTAAATGCTAAAATAATTAATGAAAATTTTAGGATGTGAACTGTCTCTATTTGTTTTTAGCTATTTAAGGATATCGATCGCGCAAATTTATACGACGGAAATAAACCGTGTTCTTGAGTGTACTCCATAGTATATGTCTCAAATTGATTCCTATGTATTGCACGTGTAATCAGATACTTAAGCAATTAAATTAAATTCGTGCATCGAATCTATGAAAGAAGTTACTTCCTTTTTTTTATTTTATAACATAGCGTGTTGACGGTTTTTGTTTGTACGTTAGATGAAACCGAACAATTTTCTTTACGATATAAGATTATTAAAAAAGGTGGCTGGAATCCAAAAAGCAGAATTAATAATCACTGATGACGGGTGCTATGTAAACGTAACGCGAATCTGGATTTCTCAGCTTCTTATGTGACTATGGAGAAACCGAATTAATCAAGAGTAAGATAGCATTTGGATTCAGGTTACCTAATAGACCGTGGTAAAGTTCATGGAGCGATAAGTATTGAAGAAATATATATGTATATAATTACTGAAATATCATATGAAGACAAATCATATTATTTTTGCTTATCCAAAAGGATCCACTCACGGTAAGTGATGTTGCTCTGGCCTTTCCCGGTAATGGGAAGCAGAAGGATCCTTCCAGACGCCTCGTATGGACCAAATCCAGTGAAACTGGGCACTTTAAAATTAATTTCGAACTTGTGGTTTTTAGGGTCAGCTCTGAAAAGCAAGAAAATAAACAGGATAATAACGATATTTTTGCCCATCTTGTCTCGCACGTTGTATGAATCTGGTGAAAATATTGCGATGCTCTGCTGGAGAGTGAAAGGTGAAAGGGCACGATGTAAAAAAAAAGCGGAAGGACTCCGACAAAATTTTCCAAAATCGAGAGAAAAAATATAAAAAGAAAATATTCTACCTTAAGTTAACATTTCCGGCGATTTATTTATATTCACTAATGCAATAAGCCATTTTGATGGTTGCGTTTCATTTGGCGCAAGCGATTGCCGTATCTATCAATTTTTAAAAATTGTTAAAGACACGAATGAAAGAATTTTTATTCTAACCCTAAGCAAAATTGAGTTTGAACGAAATTTATTTAAGTACTCGAGAATGCAGTATAGAAGTCATTTGGTCGTTCACACGCCTGAAGAGTAGAGGTCGAATAATGTCAATAATTTTTTTAGACTATATAATCTCTGGTACTGATCCCTGGAAATCGCGTTTGAACTTTTTATATTCGTGCAATGCAAATTAAATTACGAGTATCGGTCATGAACTACTTTAATACAGAATGAATTGCATCTTTTAGTTTCAACTAGTAGCCCGTTGCAGCTTCGCCAGCAATTTTATAAAAAACACGGAATGTATAAAATATTATAACCATTTCTTTTTTAATATTCCAATTTTCCATATATAACAAAAACGTTTATTTATTAGTATCATATATGGCATTATAAATATCAATGATATAAATTTAACTTTTAAGCTAAAGCTTCTCTATAAACAACATTTAATATTGTTGTATGTGGGTAATTGGGCATGGCAAATCGAAGATTTTGTGGATTTTTAACTCTCGATGCAGCTACATACAATTGTCCATGAGAGAAAATAGTTTCTTTCAAAAAAACACCAACGGCTTCTAAAGTTTGTCCTTGTGCTTTATTTATTGTGAGCCCAAAAGCTGGTTTAATGGGAAATTGACGCCTCTGGCACTCGAATGGAAAATCAGTATCGGTTGGTTGTAGTGTTATACGGGGAATAAAATAAATTTAACCCGTTTGGCATACTTTTACTTTAAGAAGTCTTGTGCCAACCATATCTTCAACAATAAGTTTAGAGCCGTTACATAGCCCATGTTCAGGAGAAAGATTTCTTAACAGAATAACTATCATTCCTCGCTTTAGTGTTAATCGATGTGCAGGGATGCTTGCTGTTTCAATTGAATTCAAGTATTCGACTGGAATAACAGTTTCCTGTTGTTCTGTTGTTAATGCATCAGCACTTAAGCAATGCCAAGATATACCCGGAAATAGGGAAACCATAGAATATATTCAATCTAATTGTAAGTCTAGTTATTTGAGTTACTTACGTTGTTTTAAAAGCGGTTTGCTATGTAGAATACAACGGCAGACAAAAATATTACTAAAACGTAGTAATATAAATAGGAGAAACGCCTATCAATAATACAGGCTATCTTTAATTGTTTATATTGTTGCCTTCCTCCATCGCTCTCCCTCTCACTCTCCCCTCTCTCTTTCCTCTTCCTTCCCCTCTCTCGTTTTAAAGCATTCAAAATACATTTATATTCCCGTAAGGATTGATATAATAATCGGATTTTGAGGTGTAACAATATAATGAGTCGCTATGGCAACATTCCGTTAAAATGGCAAGATTTGCATAAAATATGTAAATTAAACGTTTAACATGGAATACTTCGAACTGTGGGCGAAAAAAGATGAACAGAATAAGAAACTTTATAAATTTTTCTTCAAATGGTTCTACTCCGAAGGTCGTAGATTAATTCCTTCTAATTTTAATTTCCAAATGAATAAGAGGCTGCACGTCGAAAAATCGCGTTTTACATGTTAAGTAATGGGAAATGGAAATGCCTCCCTTGGAGTCGAACCAAGGAATTTTTTCGCGATTTAAACTCGTCATCACCTGAAAAAGTGCTAATCAAGCATCCCTGCCAAATTTCTAGTTTCTATCTTTATTATTTCTCGAGTTATTAGCTTTATGAATCTTAGTGTGACGGACACTAAGCAATTTATTTTCATTCTATATCGACTCTTCTTACAGAGGATATAGGAGATATATATATATATACGAGTAAAAGTTGCTTGCATACTGCAAGCACATTTATTAATCAAATAAGATAATCCATAGCAGAATAAACAGACTGCCGCGAAACTTCAAAGTAGCATTGAAAGGCGCAAAGAGAGTCGCGAAACGTCTACAATTTCGGCGCTCTTCCAATATCTAAGTTAGTTTCTCGAAAATAAAGCATTATATCGGAATGAATCTTTTAAATAATTAAAGCTGACTCCTTCCTCTACATTTCACAAGAGATATTTTTCTTCTATATATAATAGAATGTAAGTTAGTCAGAGACTATTTTCGGGATGTTTTTACGATGCAGCCTTGCAGAAAACTATTTTTAACAACAACTGTATAAGTTGTATATACTATTTAAGAGGTTTTTCAGCGTGTAGAATGTTTGTATAAGCTGCAGAAAAAGTTTCACGTGATTCCGGCTAATATGCTGCGAGTTATCGTCGTTTACGTTTTAAAGGACCGGAGCGGTTCTTAGCGCGTCTACGGCTAGGTGTTTAAACTTTATGAATTTTTAACAGCCACAATATGAAACTTTTATGAAATTTTTAATGTTTCAAATATTAGTAAAACTGTTTATAATTTTTAACGGCCAAGAAAATAAACATTGTTGCAATTTTTCCTCCGATAATTCTTTTCTATTCACCTCTGTATTAAATTTCAGATCTCCAACTATTGTAGTTTGGGCCAGACATTAGTATCCTCCTATATATATATATCCTATATATCATCTATATCGACTCTTCTTACAGAAGATATAGGATAAAAATTATAAACAATTTTACTAACATTTCATGGTTTAGGTACTTCTAAAAGTGCTATGAAGCTGAAATTTTTTCCAATGGTAGAATTGCAAAATAATGAAAACAGGATTATAGAAATTTGGAAATGTTTATTCGTTCGGCCGTAATAAATTCTCAAATGTTAAAGAAATTGACTAATGTTTATATACTTTCTGAAGAGCCAGGAAGCTGAAAATTTTAACAAAGTTAGGAAATAATGTTCCGGTGGTAAATAACATTAAAATTTTAGAAATATTTATTGTTGTGGCTGTTAAAAATTCATAAAATTTCAACAATGAAATTCATATAAATGCACTTCTAGAACTGCTATATTGATGAAATTTTGCATAAATGTGAGGTATTCGTAACAAATGTTAAAAACCTGTAAATGTTTTATAATTATAAATTTTAGGGGTTGTTTATACCCCAATATTTTCAAAACAGAAAAAACACGTAATTCGGAGCCGAGATGCAAACTTATCCGTTGAAAATTATTTTTCTGCTTTTATTTTTACATTATGGTGAGAGAAAATGCTTGCAGAATGCAAGAACAATTAACTAGTGTAGATTATAGGTGAACCGGTGCGGTAATCATCCAGTGGCAACGAGCGTAAAAATTTATGTTCAAGGTAGAATACTAGGCCACAACTATTATTTAGCGGACTACTTCTGATCCATCAAAGTTGACATACATTTAGGAAAAGACATAACTTGACACGTGCAATGTTTTGTCCTTTTATTTAGCCTGAATCGATAAACTTAAAGCGAGGGAAAATTAACTTAACTTCCGTTTTCATCTGTATAAGCCATTCAGTGAAGGCTTTTTGTGCACTAACTAACGAAGGTGGCGGATAAATTTGATGACTTACTTGGAGCTGACGATCTTGGCATGGCGCAATCCCAAAAGAGTATAATTTTCCAATTTCAGAGTCAGACCGACTGGTCCCTCTCCGGCCCTAATTATCAACTTTGGAATGTATAGTGGATCGGCTTGCGCGTGGCCAAATTCCGGAATTCCTGCAAGTGAATTTAAAGTTTTATTAGACAAGAAAAAGGTCTGTTTGTACCGGTCATATTAAAAAAAAATTCAACCAGTCATAAAACAGTAGAAGCCTGTGTTTAGATTTAAAAGAAGTTTTAAAAGAGAACTAAAATTACTCGCAATATCAAGAGATAAAATATAATGAAAACATTTGTATCGCATTGGAAACGTATTACGATAAGTTTTGGCAGCATACGTATAGGTGTAAAGCTGATGTTGCACCTTTGTTCTGTATTAGTATAGAACTTATACCGCACAGCCGATGGATTTATTCACAATTATTTTGTAATTTTATTTGCTGTCGACGCACAAGATACTTGGTTGGATTCTAGCGTTTATATTATTTTAATAACCCTTTCGGAAGCATTTTTTCGCACCAGCATACAGAAATAATTACATCAGACCTATTTTTTTCGAATGAAAGTAAGTTAAATTTCTTAGAGTTTTGTTATGCTTATGCACACAAGAAATTTAATCATCTTCAACTTTGCCGTGCTAATTGCACTTTAAGTGTAAGTGAAAAATTACTATCTCACAAATTTTCAAGACAAAAGATATTGTTTATAGGTTTATAGCAACCATTACCGTAAAGAATTAGATTACTCCGGTTGGAGATTCATGAATGATTCCTAATATTCTTTTTGTGTACAAATTTGAGCAGTTTCAGACTTGAACGAACTACAAAGATTTCGTGAGTAATGTAAAGTCGAACAATAACAAGTTACTTTTTCCATTGCATTTACATAATTCACGGCTCTTTGGATGTATTTTAAAGGCATCCGTAAAAATGGACATTGGAATAAGTCGTTGTTTATCTCACTCATTTGCCTTAGAAAAAAACGGAACATTTTCAGCTCAAAGGTAATAAATTAAGTTGCCACTGCGAAATGTTTAATACCTCTACCTATGGATGTGCATGTAGTTGCGTAAATGTAAACACTGATATTATTTTTTGACTAGGAAACAGAGGCGCACCTTGGTGATATGGCGCCTATGGGAAAATTTTAGAAAACTCCTCGGTTATGTAGGATGACATTTTTTCTTCGTTTTAATAAAGAATAATAGCGTTTTTATTATAAATAAATCAACGTTTGAATATTAAATTAACTCTTATTTATGGGAAAATTAACGTTTCGCACTTTTTGCGGAACGTTTGGCACCAACCAAAGAATAAGTCCAAAGGTTTTTTATATATAAATAAATAAATATAAAATCCTTGTTACAAGGCTGGTGTACCGCGAAATTCTGTTTATCTCTGAAAGGATGCCGCGCCCACGAAAGGTTTGGGAACCACTGCCCAAGACGGCACTGATAGGAACGTACGGTTATGAGAACGTTTGCACAATTTTTGCTGCTCCTATTTTTTTCACGCACGCTGTTGAATATTTCATGCTCAAAACAATTATGAACAGGGATATAGCAATTCATCTATAAATAATTATTTATATATATTTATTATAAATTACACTTTAAGTGATAATTATCGTATAAAATCAATTGTCAAATGTATGTTACCGTCTGAAATAACTCCTTGGATAGCCTTTTCCGCGCTGTTCTTGAAGCAATCTTGAAAGTCTTTGTCCTTAACCTTGCACACGGTGAATTTGCTCCCTGGAAAGAAGTGAAATAAAGATCATTGCGCACGGATGAACAAAATTTTTAAAAACATACAGCTCATGACAAATGAGATGTTTTGGATGAATGGAGGAGCCATCTTAGTGACAAATTCATCATCCTCAGCAACTAATCAAATTACTTTTACATTTCTTTTAGGAATACATTACTTAACAAAACGATGAGCGTGGTATTAATAATACCTGTATTCAAAGTGGAAAATCTAAAACACACTCGTGAATGATGACTTGTTTAAAGTTAAATTTCAGCCATGTTTAAGTACGTATTTCGAAAAACTGAAAGTTTCCTTACGTCGTATATAACAATTGCGAAAGTTAAACTTCGTAAAATTATTTTGCCGATCAAAGTTTTAAAGGTTGAAATAAATAAAAATTTAAAAAAATCTGAAATGAAACCAACAGGATTCAGAACGAAATTCATGTTTCTGTTATTTGATCTCTTCGTGTCATTAAAAATCTGACCCGATCTTTAAAATAAAGAAAAAATGTTGAAAATCACGCAGTTTAATGGCTTTGGCGGAGAAAATAAATGTAAAAATTAATTAAAAAATTTTAAATTGGAAAAATTAAACAGGCGGTTATCGTTAACGAAAGTTCCTACATCAGATATTGCACATTTACAATATTACTGCTGTTTTTTCGGAGCAATAAAAATGATTACGCTACTTCTCGTAAAAAACACAACTGTAAAAGAAGGCAACCCACCAACTGATCTCAGATCCGCGATCGATATAATCGCCAGCAAACCCACTCCTAAGATCAAACACTTCTCCACAGACGCCATGTTCTCCCAACCAATTCTTTGCACTTCTCAACGAGAGCTCACAATGCAATGATGCTCAGTCGAACCCTCCTAGCTCCTTATATACACGAGACCGCCTACCTTGGATTTTTTTATTGTCATACTTGTGGCACAAATTACGAGACCTATGACTAGCTAGCTATAGAGATCGCCCTCCTTGCTCTCGCGAGGTTGGGAACGTGAGAGATTTCAATGCTATGCCGCGCTGCCAGTTTCAATCGAATTAATAGCCGGAGAGGAAGGTTGATAGGCTTTGAAAAATCGCACACGGTCATTCTCGCGGCAATTATTTTCTTTTCCGTTTGCAGTCTTCAAAGTGCAGATCTTGTTTCCCAACCCACGATCGCGATGGGCGCGTCGAGGGTTCTTAAGATCGACGAAAGGTCGCGTTTGTTTCAAGCGTTCCTGTCATTGCTGACATTTCCAACGATCGACTTCCTTCTTTTTCTTCGGGATTTCGAAAAAAAATTTTTAATCGTAAAGAGTATTCTTTTTGTTATTTAACGATGTTTATGGATCGCTTTTTGATGGAAAAAATCAGAGGCAGGGTTCATTAATTATTATTATTTATTAATTTTCTGCTCACGTTTACGCTTAGTTGTGCTTTTATAGTTGCGCCATCTACCCCGTTTGTTTTCTTTCCGAAGTGTCTTGATGCATTTGCTAAATATGCGCTTTAGCAAATAAACAGTTTCGCCATCTACGTTGTTTGTTGCCTTTCCATTTGCCGAAGTTCCGTCATCGATATTTTCGCAAAGGATTATTTATTCAAACTTTACTTAAATTCGATCTTTGAGTTTTTTTGGTCATTTCGTTCCACACAAAAAACATGATTCATTCTTAATTTTAGAAGATATTATTATCGGTTATCGAAACAAATTTTTTAAAACGATTTTCAGGATAGTTTTGTTAGACAAGTACGGAAAGCAAGAATTTATTGCGGGTTAAATGTATGTGCATTTTTTGAAAATATTAACTGTTGAAGTAGATGCACTGTGGTTGATGCATCGCAGTTCTGTTCTATCAAAGGCATTGGGAAATATACACAAAAAGGTTTCATACGCGCATATAATGTTAAAATCATGTTACTCATCCTCAAGATGAATGTTTACGGGAAATATAAACTAATGGATATTATTTTAAAATACCAAAAAAAAACTATTCTCACTTTTTCTAAAGCGTGCTGCTAAGAATACGAACTAGATTTAAGATAAACCGCCACAGATTGTCGGCGACTTACCTTTCATATGAAAAAAACTAACGGAAAGAAATTCCCATTAAAATTTTTTGTTAAACAGCAGTGAAAGTAAAACAACGAAACCACGTTGGTGAATTTAGTTACCATTACGAAATGGTTAACTGAATTATGAAATAAATTTTCATTCGTTTAGACATTGTTTGGCATATTCTCACGCATATCCTACGTGCTTTAAAATTGAGATTCAAAGTTATGCTGCGCTGATTCTCGTTAAGGTAACTTCCATGTAAAATATACGGAGAGATTAGACTAGAAATAAAAGAATAGATAATCAGGTTAAGTGAATTAAAACATTTTAAAACGAATCGCGCCCTGTAGAAACGAATCCTTGCTTTTCGTCGGAAAGATATAACGCGAAAATAGAAAACAAACAATTGCTCCATTTCAGTTTTAAATAGGTGCTACGTTTGTAGTCATTACATTCCAGCAATACATTTCTTACTTCATATTTTTTGCTTAAAGGTAGTATTTGCGTCAATTATTTTCCGAAAATAATTTTTCAGGATTTCGCTTCGAAAATTTTTTATAGTGTACACAAAATAAAACGCATTCCCCTTTAGGATATGTCAAATTTTTTAATGATAGTTTGATAATATTTATAACACACCATCATTAGAAACTTGACGATTCCCATTCCATATCTTAGGCTTTGACGTACTTTCTCCCGCGAAAGATTCGAAAAACTCGCCTCGTTTGGAATATTTTTTGAGCCCTAAGAAATTAACATTTGCGAATCAGAATTTTTTCCGTCGTACGTAGAATTATGCCATTATATTTTGCTTCGTCGAAATTCATTCTAAACGATTCTTTTATCCTCCGCAAGGAAATCTGACATGTTTGCAAAAGAAACCATTACAATATGCCGCCTCAAAATGATAGGTGGTCATAAGAAGATGGAGTTGATGTGAAACAGTTTGACTCGAACTTTATAAAAAATAACTGCAAAACAAGATGCAATCCTGTAGGCATAGGCCAGCAGGAACCTTTCTTGTTTGAACAAAACTTTACATCGAGTTATGAATGTGCGTTTTGGGGAGTTTAAATGAGTAATTATGCGTGCGGAATATTTCTACAAATTCCACAACAGTGTAATTTATGAGCCAACCCCGATCTGCTCTGCCTTACTAAATTTTAAGTTTAAGAAATTAAATGTTACATTCGATGAAAATCGGCTCCAATTTCAAAAGGATGTTTTCAATATAAATAAGAGAATTATGGAATGGGGATCACATAAATTATTTTATCTCTCTTCCTCAACATTTTTATAGACATAATATGTGAAACATATAGCTATTCGCAGAAAATTCTAGAATGATCATTTCGATTAGTTAACTGTCATACGTTGTTTTAGGTGCTTATCGGACAACCAGAAGGTCTCAAAAGTTCATTTACCTACAGTTCTCATGACTGAACATGAAATTTAAAAAAACATTCCTATAGTTAAAAGTAAATCGGATTACTCATCTTCATCCTGGAAAAATCGAGAATTAAATGAAATCGCAAATGTTGCTCATTACGTCAAGAAGTAAAGGGACTCACGGGACACACGCTAATCATTGGCAATAATTTTGACTAATAAAAAAAAACAAATAAAACAATAAAATCAGGAGATAAATATAATAACAAACACAAAAATATAACATATGTGTTTTACTTTTCTTTACTTATTTTTAAAGAGACTTTTCTAATCCTATCAATTGCTGTTATCAATGCCTATAAATGTAATTGGAATTACCAGGGAGAAATAACAGCAAAAAACGCCTCCCAAAATGATTCCCTCTGGTACATTTTTTTGATATTTTTCATACATTTAACAATTTGATTTTAATTGGGTTTTATTATAGCAGATAAACAAAGAGGGCATTATTTTATGTGGTAATATTTTACACCTGTTCGCTGCAACACAATTTTTCTTTTTCTTTTAATCTCATCTCGGAAATAAGTTTCGAGATGGATTACGAGCTTTTATACGCACATTGAAATTATTGAGGTCAAGGTCGTATTTTTTTCAGTAGAGATTATAAATGTGGGAAAGTTATATAGGTATCTAAAGTAACGCCGAAGAAGGTTTTTAATGTCAGTAGAATCAAGTTTTCAAGGATGAAAATTCCTGATAAACTGTTATATTTTAATGATAGGCTTGACCTGATTTTATTCAAGCGGATAAGAAACTTTAAATCTTCTCTATTTTTTAGACGTCACTCGAAAATATCTATCGTAAAGCGATCATTCAGGAAAAGTTTGGTGTCAATGTGTAAAGAACTTTGGAGTATCAAAACAAAAAAAACAAAAAAACGTGCCACCATCTTTTCTTTCAACTAGGAATAATTTTATTAATTGGAGCGTAAATTATAAGTTAAAACACATTAAGTACTTTCGATTATTCGTGCGCGCATTAAGCGTACGGCGCGCGGCGGTTTAATCGGGCGGCCGGGCGCTCTCGGGACGAGACTTCTTAACTTCGCATCGGTGTTACGTTTCTCTCTGGGTGAGTGAATGATTTTTTAAAAAGATTTTTAGTTTCCTGTCCCATCTTTCATATGTGATGTGTGTACATAGCTGTTATCATTTTGTGAGACGTATTCAATGCCAAAGAAATTCTACTTTACATATATATGAACATAATTCTAGCATAATTACATTTCTGGTTTAAGAGATAAATTTTTATTTATTTAATAAGTTAATCATCAATTTAGTTCGCTATTTAGGTTACATTGATAATCATAAGCAATAAAAAACTTACATTTTAAAAGTAGAGCATTTCGTTTTGCCTTACTTCAGGTTAAACTATGTATATAAACAGTCGAAGTGATCGGAACATTTTTGGCGAACTCCATCCCTGACATCACTGATTCAGGGGTTGTTGTATTTAATTTGCAAATTTTCTATCTCATTTATAAGTCACCCTGCAAATTAATTGCCTTTACAGAATTTCAGTAGGTATGTAATAATTTCTTTCATAGGCATCTACTTCTCTATTCAGGCGAAAATGACATGTGACATGTTTGTTGCGTAAATGAATTTATACAGAACCTAACAGGTTTCATAAACAAAATTTCTTTTAAATTACTTATTATCCGCGCCTACCCAAATCCCGATTAACGTGGATAACCCGAGTTTTACTGTAACTGGGACATATATCTCTACTATTTCCACACGGTAAACTAATTAAATATTTTAAAATGTCTGCCGCGGAGACGAAGAATGTGTTCCAAAGACAATGTAACTTTAGTGATTTATTGGTGAAAACAACTGGGGCGAAAACGAAACATATAGCTATCTATCGAACTACAGAATTCCTAAGGATATGAATCAGATTCATTTTGATATTAATTTAATCCGACGAGAGTCTTTCGATTCTTTATTTTATTTCTTCGATAAAACACTTCTTCCTTCAAAAGACTTTGTGTTAAGACACATTTATTATGTGCATTGTAAATAACTGACTTTGGACGGTGCTGTCCAACGTATTCATCAATTTCAAAGCTAAATGATCGTTGGATGCTAAACACGTTATTTGTACAGAATTAGTTAAGTATGTATATAAAGACTTTTCAAACAATAACAATACAAATATTAACGCTTCAAAATGTAAATATATCAACAAGATAAATAATTAAAAACAGAAAAACTTCTTGGACAGATTCTTAAGAAAGAGTTTCTTCTCATGCGGCCCACAATATTTGAATAATAAATTTTTTGCATTTTAATTTTGAGCATTTATGAAAGCTTATAATACTGAGGTGTGATTTTGTAACACTCTTAAAATTGAATAGCACTCTGCATCCTTTTTGAATTACTCTGAACACGGCTATTTTAAAAGTACACAATTCCGACGGTTCTGCAGGTGTTATCGACGGTATTTATTTGATTCGAGCCATTAGTTGTAATGGGAAGGGAAATTCAACTTTAATTTTACTCTGAGCGTCTAAATTGAAGTTGCAATGGTGTAAAATTATATTTCTTTTGATGTGTTATTGTTAGGGGGTTATTTTTAACAATAATTTTCGAGAATTTACTGCTAATTTCATAAAAAAACTGCCGGTTAGGGAAAACGATGTCCTGAATATCGATTATTTGACCTATTATGATATAATAATTATATTAAAGTAAGAATCTTCTCTTTCTATAGTCATCATTTGTATTGTACGGTAGGAATTCAATTGATTATAATTCATAATGGATCCGAAACGATGGGGTATAAGGCGCAGTGGAAATGCGTATCCGATTTTCTGCGTTTTTTCTGGCTATTGGATGTCATCGTATATTCCGACCGTCAGTTTTTATTTCGCGTTGAACGAAAATGTTTTACTTTGAAATTCTCATTAATCGCTAAATAATCCGTCCCAGACAATCACTCAAGAACAAAAGGTTGAAAAAATTAGTACTTTTCTTAGGTATCTCCAATTGCCATAACTTCATTTTTCAATTATTTCATATTTAGGTAATCGCTTATTCTGGATTTTATTTTCAGCCATAAGACGCGCAAGATAATTCGCCAGTGGTCTGCATCACGTTTATTTCTCACACCGTTTCCACGAAATAAGGACAAGTTAGCAATTAGCATAATACACTTTTTCGGCAATTTAATGAAAGACCTACTTTTGTCATTTAGTCCTTAGCTACCGACTCTGGGTCCACCGTACATACATATATTATAGAACTATCCACTCTAGAAGTTTGGCATTTGCAACTTACGTCATATTTGAGTCATTTGGCAGACGGACGAATGGATGGACCGAATACTTTTTTAGAAAAATAAAATAAAAGTTAAAAAATTTGAGCATTCATCTCACTCATCTCTTTTAATAATAGACAAGTGTTGGTAGTTGATCATATAAAAAATTCGAATAACTCGATAAAGGATCGAGATAGAGAGTCTAAATTTGGCAGGAATGCTCGATTGACATATTTTAAGGTGATGGCAAAAAAATGTCGAAAAAGTTCTGGGCTGGACTCCGAGGAAGACATTTTCATTTCCCATAAGGTAACACGGAAAAATCGGGTCTTCAACGTGCCGGCTTTCATTCTATTTTAGATTAAAATAAGAAAGAATTGACCTACAATCTTAAGATATGAACCATTTTGAAGAGCACATTCTAAAGTTTCTTATTTTGTTCATATTCTTCCGCCTACGGTTCGAAATCGCTCAATTTAAATGATTAATTCACACAGTTTGAGGAAATCATGCCATTTTAACGGGATGTTGCCTTGCCTACCTTGTTAGACCTCGATATGATATTGTTATTTCAATCTTTATGGGTATAAACGTGCTTTGAATGCTTTTAAATACGAGAGAGAGGGATAGAGAGGGGGGGGAGAGGAAGGGGGGGACAGATGGGGAGGGGGGGAGGGGGGAAGGAAAGAGAGGAAAGTGATTTTCAAGACAATTGAAGTTTCTGACGTTAATTAAATTAATTAATAATAAATAGCTTGAACGATCGTATCTTTACTCCCGTCATTTTTGACGGGTTATACGTACACTAGTAATTCAGAAACGGGCGAAAATTCGCGGGGAAGAAAATGAGAACCGTGTTTAGGGACCGCTCGGTTTCTCGTTACCACGTGAACCTCCCAGGTAAACTGTGATTCCCAGTTGCGGGCCAAGGTCGGAGCAGTGCGCTTTCCCCGGAAGGATGTATTCGAAGGTTAGTTGGTCGGTGACTCTTTTTCAGCTGATCGCTTGTGCAAGGACGTTTTACTGTAAACGGGTATCTTTTTCTCGGTCACCTCGCGCCAGTTTAACGTCTAGGATTAACCCGAATGCGAAGGGAAAGGAGCAGGATGGATTATAATAGTTCGCTTTTAACAATTAACATACATATGCTATTTATATAAATACAGAATCTTATGGAAGCTCCTGTTTATATACTGCATGACCCAAGAAAATAAGTTTTTCCGTAAAGCAGTGGTTCCAGGGAGGGCGCGAAGCCATGAGAAAAAATCAATTTTTAAAGTCTAATTATTCAGCTGATATAGTTTAAACGTATTTTTCAATCTTTCCAGTATGTACCAGATGCATGGGTAAAATAATTACGAGTTAGTTTATCATGAATAATGATGTAAGTGCGAGTGCAAAGGGTTACATTTTATTTCAATCAAAGGCATGGTGGAGCGTTACGGCTTACAATTAGTGAAAATCAAAAGGGAGCGTCATGTCAAAAAGTTTGGAAACCGCTGCCGTAAAGAGTAACATCGCGCAACTATGGTGTGCAGTTTATTCTTACCGATTTTCACAGAATTTCGATTTACTCAAAAATTGCGTCATTGATTTTGATTAAAATTCGTCCGGTTTTAGAGACTAATATTATAAAACAAAATAGGATGCATTACTCAAAATTTAAGAATATAATGCCCATTGGCATTATCATAAGTTTTACGCCCAGCTATGTACTTCTACACTCCAGCAGCGTCATCGTTACTACGTGTAAAACCGCGCCTGGATACGCTCAAACAGTATACATCAGTAGCTATATTGTAGCAAATTGTAGCATTACTGTATGCTCCAAGACATTCGGGATGGAGATTTTCAAGATGGGCACATGGTCGGGGGTTTCCATCGTATCATTAACGGGATGAAAGTAATACAATTTTTTGAGTTGTTCCATTGTGCAAATACAGAGTTTTCTTCCCGATTTCCTTGTTTCCCACGAAGAATCTCTATTGGAACATAACCGATAATTTTTATGTATTAGAAGGCTCACGATGAAAAGTGATTCGACCACTGTTTCGTTTAGTTGTAATAACACCCGCGATTAAAATATAAAATTGACATTTTACTGTATTGAGACTCGGAGGCTTAAATATATTATTGACTTACATAAAAACTTAAATGTCTGATGAAAGTTTTAGTTTCTATCAATTAATACCAGATGGAGTTAGTTGCAAAATTTACTCCGATCTCATTAAAAAGATTTAGCATTCAGTCGCGCGTTTGATTTTCGTCTACAGAAAAAATACCGATAAATAAAAATAAACAATCAAAAATAAATACTTCGCTGTATGTGATGATTTTTGAGCAAAGAAAGTAATTGAGAATATACACATGATTATACTAATTACATACAATATGTACAGTGTCTCCAGAAAAATCGTACAATACCGACAATATATAAATGGGTTCGCAAGGAATAAAGAAACACGTAATGATTTTCTAAATGCCATTCACTTTATTTTAAAACCAATACATTATAAATATATGCATTAAAACAAACTGAAAAACTGACATGAGAAAAGTATCTTCTGAGGGGATTAGTTGACGCCTTAGTCAATTTTATTTCACATCTTTATAATTTGATTTCGACAAAATGATAATAATAATAAAATAATACAGATCTGTTTTTTACGAAACAGTTACAAAACCCACCACTGTAAATATTATTATCTTTATAATTCAATATCGATAAAATGATAATAACAATACAGTAATAAAAATTTGTTTTTTAAGAAACAGTTTAAAAACCCACCACCGTAAATATTACGAAGTATCTTTATTATTACATATTGTTAGAATGATAATAAAAATACAATTATAAAAATGTGTTTAAAAACCCACCACCGTAAATCCTATTAAGTATATTTACAATTCATTATCGATACAATGATAATAGTAATACAATAATAAAAATTTGTTTTATGAAACAGTTTTAAAACGCACCACAGTAAATATTATTCAGTATCTTTATAACTAAATATCGATACAATTTATAACAATATAAAAATACAAACAATTCCTTTTTTATGAAATAATTTCAAAACCCACCACCGTAAATTTTATTCCCTGTCGATATTTATATATTAATTCCAGCACAAGTGGAAAATTCATATTATTTCCCAGGTATTTATTACACAGTTTTAATTCCCCCACGAACGCCATATATTGCATTCGTTTTTATTATGAATTATAAATGAAAAGTGCCCTCAGAAAATTACATTTACCCAAAACGAAACTACTTCAACGCTTGTACTTCTTTGTGGTAGTAGTTGGATCCCCTAATTCCAGGTACACATCAACGTTCGACCCTTGACCTTGCTTTCTCACCGGCCCTCTTTTTCCGACCAATTTTGAAGTCATCATGCTCCTAGGCGCTTTCATGTAGACTCCGTCGCGGTCATCCGTGTTGATCAGCTTGGTGACGTCTTCGTGGTTGTCGTCCTGAGCGTTGATCGCTGGTCCCAACGTCCTTTTGATTCCCTTGTCCTTCCGAACGATGTGAATTCTACAACGGCGGGCGTGGTCGGAGTCTTCCACCTGATCCTTGGAGTTGTTTAAGGTTAGATTTCGCTTGCCGCAAGAACAGCGTCCAATTCCAGTACCACCGCCATTTTTCCGGAACAGAGCTGAGGGGGAATAGTGGGGAAAATATAAATACTTTTGGTAGTTTTTTTCATTTAGATAAAGATTAATACGCGATGTATACAATTACAACTGAACTCTTTTTTAGTTCTGATAGGGTCGTAGGTCTAAAAATAAGATAATCACCAAAGAATAACTTCAATGTCAGTTGAATGTTTCACCGTCCATCAAAAAGTACATAATAGGAGTTAATGGCCACTTAATACGCCATTACCTGAGGAGAGTGAGCAGGATTAAAGAAGTGCTAGAATGAATACGGGATAGAAAATGACAAAGAGGTAAGAAATGTTTTCAGCTGATAAACGACATGAAAAGGATAGAGAGCTCTCAAGGCATGAAAAAGACCGCGGAAAATAGGAGTACATGGAGAACCAGGTTTAACCAGGAATAATCACGGACCTGTCTACGGACGGACTACTTACTATGACGATGATGATAACACGACATTCTACTCAAAGAGGTTGAGAACATAAAACGTTTTAGCATATCATCGCGTGTTTGATTGTCATCGACTGAAATGAACAAAAACGTAGTAGAGCAAATTTAAAAATGCATGGATATATTATTCAATTATTTCTAATTTTCCCAATCTATTGAGACATAAAAAAGATGTTACTAAGGTTATACTGGTCCCATTTTGCATTATGTACTTGAATGTACTTCAAAAGTTTTTTAAATTAACTATTATAGTCTACTTTGGATGTTGATAACAGGAACAGAATTCCACCTCGACCGTATAATCGGCGAATATGTTTTTGTTTAAAATGTCTACTCGAAAACGTAAGATCATCCGGATTTACGAAAAACACATCGTAAAGTAATGCAGTATTTCTGGGTGTCCACTTATGGAAAATTTTAAATCGATAGAAAACTCACAATGATATAAAGATTCATTATAAACTTACCTCGGAAATATTTAATAGCCAGGAGAGAAAATACAACGATCAGCGCAATGCAATTTGCTATAATCAACGAGACCTGCAAAAAAACGAAATCAAGTTTAAGACAAACAGCAATAAAAATATCATTATTTACACAACATAGTAACTGTCAAGTAACTGTGAGAAATTTAGAGCATAATGGGAGAAAATGTCCCAATAGATAGGTATTTCAAAATGAACGACAACTATCGTGAACGGATATACTATTTCTAAATTCCACCAACCAATGACCCAAAATGTTCGAGTCCGGAATTAAATAAAAATCAATTCTATTAAATCAGAAGAAAAAGCAATAAAAATCTGAAACTAATATATTTACATTCATCAAAAGTAAAAACTCCATGTCCTCTTCTGCTCTCGCCCAAGTGTTACCAGTTACCGAAACCTCTGCTGCACTCCTCGACACCACCTTCTCCACTGCTCGCCGAAACTAGAGTTAGCATTACGAGCTCTTTGTCACCGAAAGATGTTCCTTCAAGGTTAAATTCTTATTTCGTCATTCCTTTCCAGGGGTTGATAACGCGATCGCTCCAGGCGAATTACCTACATTATAAGAGCGATTTTGAAAATTCATCCATTTCTTCGAAATATGACGTGACATAGCCTCTTATGTGTCCGAAATATTTGTTAATTTTCTCGCGCAACACGTAGGTTGTAAAATTTTTCTAATATGACTATTCTTATATCTGATTATTTACGTCAGAGCGTTCGTCGTGTATCCTTATCGGCACATCTTCGAACATTTTATGAAATTTCCTGGCATTTTTCGCAGTATTTGTTCGAGACAATGAGCCATTAAAATCTTAGCGATCGTTTTCTGAAATGTATATTACTGTAGCGCGGGTTACTCATCGGATGATGGTGTTTTAAAACGATATTTTAAAACTTTATTTAGCAAAAACACTGACATTGATTGATTCTGGTATGAAGGGCTTTTGAATGTCACTAGGATCGACGTGTCATAGGAATTATATTCTAGAATGCTTTGGCAAGGGCGTCGGCGTCCGTTCTCTAGGCTTGCACGAGGCATTTTTGCGTCAAGGAATTCATTCGGTTGTGGTAGTAATTATATGCCATAATTTTAAGTTTTCAATATCTTTATGATTAAAATTTGTTGGAATTAACATTAGATATTATAATCGAAATATTTTGAAGAAAACATTATAAAATTTTTCCGTTCATCTTTTGCCGCATTAAGTTGGAAATCGATCACGTTAAACGTATAAAGCACATATTTCTGGGAAATATTTACATTTAAAGAGATGTCAAATCTTATTCTTATTTCAAACTTTTATGGGCGTAAGCGTGCTTTGAATGCGTCTAATGCGGGAGAGGGAGAGGGGGAGGACGGGTATAGAGGGAGAGTGATGGGAGGGAGGGGGGGGGGAAGGGGGAGGAGTTGGGAGAGGGGAAGCGAAAGAGGGGGAAGGAGTGGGCGATGACGAGAGGGGGACTGAGGGGGATGGTTGTTTGGAAGGGGGGAGAGTGAGGGAAAGAGATTTTCAGTACACGTCATGAGTCTGATGTCAATTTGATCTCCATAAACAGCTTACATTATCGAATCTTTACTCCTGTCAGTTTTGACTGGTTATACACTACTATATATTTATATAAGCTGAAAAAATTGATCACAATACAGTCAATATTACCACCTCTACCACCTTTATAATTCTATTAGTGGAGAATGATCTGACACGAGTTGTTTCTTCAAATTGCCATAAACTTTATTTCAAACTCATTACAATAAAATCATACGCAATAGAAGAAACTGAATGTCTGCCTTTATGAAAAATATCTCCTGAGGATTAATGCCTTTGTCAGTTTGATTCCAGACCTTTATTATCGAAGAACACATGGTCCAGCCACGTAACGCGTTCCTCAATTTGAATGCGGAGCTTTATCATTCAATACTGATTATTCTTAACGGATAAATCTTGGTTCAGCCATTTTCCTTGTATTTCAAAAATGATTTGTTAAACACAAAAAAAAATCTATATCCATTTTCCTCTGATTTAGTAACTCAAAACGTGATGTGATACATCATCTTAAGTTAAATAGATGTAATTACCTTACTCCCGTCATTTTTGACTTGTAATACAGCAGCATGTATTTATATTGTGTGAATAAAACGCTTGATATACCGTCAATATTCCACTTCTACCAACATTATAATTCTAATAGGTGAAAATAACGTGACACCTGTTGCTATTTAAATTAAGAGTAATTTAATTTCAAACTCAGTACTTTAAAATCATATACATAGGAATAGAGGAAATATCGAAGTACAAGAAAAATACCATCTGAGGTTAACGAGTTAGTCAATTTGAATATGGAGCATAATTATTCAATATTGATATATTGATAAAAAACTATCATATTCCTTCATTTTCCTCTGCTTTAATAACTCAAAATGTGATGTGTTACATCATCTTCAGTTAAATAAATGTAGTTACAGATATATTTTAGATAGTCTATGAGGAAGGTTGATGGGAGACTACATAATATTGCTCCTGTTACAAAATTTCTTTACCTGGAGATGATGCATCACATCCAGACCAAAAATTTTGAGATATTAAAACTGCGAATAATGCTAAGTTTTTCATTTGTTTGTTCGTTATGGAAAAGCTTCACAAATGTAACCAATCTCCGTAAATATCATTCAATATTCATGGCTCCATATAATTTTCAGCACAAACTAAATTCAATCTTTTCTACCGGGTGTGCAGAAGTTATTGCCTTTTTTTGCTTCCCTCTAATAAAATGTGTATATTTATTATATAAAAGAAACTCGCCCCCAGAAGATACATTTATCCACGAAGAAGCCATTTCATTCCAGGTATTCGGGTCGGTCATTGGTGGGATGGTCTAATTCAACGATTTCATCGGTTGATTCTTGATCTTCCTTCTTAATTGGCTCCCGATCTCCAAAAAACTTCCACAATAAAAGCCTCAAGTCAGCTTTTTTGTCCAATACGGCACGACCGGAGGCGTCTTCTCCGCCTAGTGAATTGATAGTGATGTCATCATTGTCCTTTCCGGCCGGAATTTTCTCTGGTTCTGAGGACTCCACGAGTTCCGCGGTATTAGGGATTACCATTCTCAAGTTGTAGACAAGGTATGTGTTTTCCATCGTTACCTTTTCTAGTTGGACGTTCATTAATTTGCGGTGGAGTAAGAT
The DNA here is from genome assembly GCA_036926305.1 of Uropetala carovei. Classification (NCBI taxonomy): domain Eukaryota; kingdom Metazoa; phylum Arthropoda; class Insecta; order Odonata; family Petaluridae; genus Uropetala; species Uropetala carovei. The sequence continues at coordinate 9,812,359 of JAXCHB010000033.1, read as the reverse complement.
TGCGCAAAGACAAAATTCTTTTTTCTTATCCTGTTCTCTTTGACGTAGCTTCATATCTGTTGGAAAATAGCCGAATGGTTTTAAAAAAATTTATAAATGATTTAAACACTGTTTCGTGTAGTTCAAAATACACTCGCAAATAAGGCGAAGAACAACAACTTATTCGTTCAGTCAATACTTTCATAACTGAGAGGTGGTTATCAAAGTTGAAGAATTATTTATAAAAATGTTTTTAAAATCATTAAATCGGAAAAGTGAAACAATATTTTAGTCGACATAAAACAATTGAAAACTATTTATCTTTGGAGTGTGTGTGATTTTTCGAGTATAGAAATCTTTCACCTTGTAATCAAAGTTCTAGAACGTTAAGACATGTTGCGGGGGAAAGCAGAATCAAGGATTCAATATTAGTGCATTACTATCAATAGATAACTCAGATTTTCACTTAAATAACAATTACTAATTCGGATTACGAATCACGTAATCACTAATTAAAATTTTTAAACTTGTAACAACTTACCCTTTCCGATATTTCGTCACTCACTTAGTTCTGTTAATGTATATTGCTGCATTAAGCCTTCCACCACACATTCAATTTTTACATTGGGGGAATTAGCATGCTTAAAGCTTGGGCCACGAAATCAGCACAATGGAAGTTGCTAGAAACAGCGAGAACTACGAATAAAAGGAAATAAAGTAGAAATTAGATTTTGAAACAAACAAAGACGAAAATTGTTCTTAACACAATAAGAATCGGTGCGATGGAAAAGTATCACTTAAATTTGAAATAATTAAGGAATAAAGAGATAAAATATGAGGAATAGTCCCACTAGATTCTTCAAAATTATTGGGAACAAGCGTCAACGAATATTTTTTAAATGTCTATAAAACAAGGTCGCCAACTGTACTTTTCACTTGATAAATTAGGTAGAAATGAATGAGTAAAAGCACGAAAAGATATTAACATTCTTAAACTAAGAATTTACTCAGAAGATAGAAATACTTCATTGTCCTCTACTCTCGCCCGTGTCTTTTCCGGTTCTGAAACCACTTCCGTACTCTTCGACACCTCCATCTCAACTGCAAACCAACACTCGAGTGAATATCACGACCCCTTCGTCGCCGAATGTTGCTCCTTCAATGTTAAATCCTATTTCGTCATTCAGTCCCAGGAATAGCATTTTCGAAAAGCATCTGCTGAACACCATAACAACAATTTTTGTTGACGGGGAAAAATGTTGAATATTATTCATCCCCTTCCTCGATTTAGGTCGACACACAGCATCTTTTGTTTCTGAAACATTCCTTTAGTTTCTCGCGCGTAATTGGGTTGGGTTGGTGTATTTTTCCTAATCTACTAATTGTGGTGAGTGCGTCGAAGAGTTGATCGCCTCGCCTTATCAGCACTTCCTCGAGCATCCGCCTTTGAAATTTCTTGGCAGATGTCCATGATATTTCAGTAAAAATGAATCACTACATCTTCCGTGAGAGGGTTTCAACAAAGTATATAAAATAAAGCGCGAGTTACTTGTCATAATAAGCGAACGTTCTTGAAGGATAGATTGCGCTGAAAACGATATTTTAATATCATATCGCAGTTCGACTGGCATTGGTTTTCTCTGTTATGTAGGATTTTTGATTTTGGCTAGACAATTATATACCTACTAGGGCTCTTTGGCAGGGGTTTCGGAGTGCCATTTTCCGGTATAGGAACTCGTTGGATTATTAATCAGTTTCTTCCGATTAGGTCGGAACACAGCCTCATTTGTTTCCGAATCATTTCTTTAGTTTCTCGCGCGTATCTGGGTTGTTTATTATTTCTAATCTACCCATTGTTGGTGAATGCGTCGGAGGGTTGGTTGCCTCGCCTGATCGGCAGTTCTTCGAGCAACCGTCTCTATCTATGGAATTTCTTAACAGACCTCCATATTTTCTCAGTAAAATTGTACCACTAAATCTTTGGTGAGAGTGTTTTTCGAAATATATATAAATGAAAGCGCGGATTAATATCCATAATCAGCTAACGTTTTGGATGGATTGATTGTGTACTAAACGACGTTTTAATATAATATTGAATTCTGCTTGTATTTGTGTCTTCTGGTAGGTAGAGGTTGAAGCAGTGGCGGATTCAAGGGGAGGGGGGCGAATCATTCCGCGCAAAAATGTTCAGTTATACGTCGCAGAATAGGTCTGTATAACAAGGGAAAGAAGGATTCTGATAGGGGTAGGGATTTTCAAAATATAGAGCAGCTGGCAGGGTCGGATTCGATAGGTGGAGGGGTGAATGCCCCCCCCCCCCCCATCCCCCCTTGAGAAATTTTTGGATCGGCTCCTGGGTTGAAGGTGTCTTAACAATTATGTTATAGAAGGAATTAGCAGGATTTTCGGGTGGTGCTTTCGTCTCTCTCGGTCCCATAACGCCATTTATTTTGGTATAGGAATTCGTTGGATTATCTATACATGGAAAGTACGCGATTTAGTGATATTCTTTAGCTAACGTTTAATTTTAACATAATATCTAACTGTGAGTGCGAGATCATGTTTTTCTTATCTGATGAAATAAGATGGGAATATTTTCGATTCCAATCATGAAGTTATGTATCGAACATTAAATTATTTCGCAATTATTATTCGAATAAATATTATTAATTTATTTAATGGCATTTATAATCATTCTTGGATTAATCTGTATGGAACTTCGCAATAAAAACCACAATATGTGAATAATCGTTTTTGTGATGTGAGTTCAGAAATATAGTGCATTCTTCATACTTCCATAGAATTTCTTCAAACCAATTCTCTTCGCGACCTCACGTTGTTTAAGTCGATATGTATCGATTATGATGTACAGTATAAATTCGTTCTTTTCGTTTACAAACTAACACAGATGTTACCACGGTAATTATAGATTCATCTATGTTTAACTTCCAAAATCATAGCATTGATCTAAAGATTGATTCCTTTAATACAGAGGAAATAATATTCAAATTAATTTTTTTTAGAAGGTGAAATCATAAATCCATTAAATATTTACGGAGAGAATTTCGACTTTCCAGGATCTTATAAATATGAAGTGTTAAGGGAATGAATGAGTTTGATGTAGATTATGGTGGGGGATTTGATTAGATCAGTGGTTCCCGTATATATCATCTAGTAGAAGTCATTTTTAGTCGATCCCGCTCGAAATGATATATAATTTGTTAACAGTATAAAAAGTACCCAAAATTACCAGTATTAAATATTTATTTATCAGTTTTCCGTTAAGCTCAGACGCTGAGGTTGAAATCATTTGAGGAGACAATTTCAGCCTTATTTAGTGTGGATGTTCCTGCAGGTGAGAGAGAAATCATTGGACTGAGAACGACATTTGCGTTAAGTCTAAGAGCATCAAAGAAGTAATTATTCAAATATTAATCTAAGGAAGAGAATTATAACTTGAGAAAAATACGCCGAAAATTTACATGCCTGTTTCGTTTCCATGATTTAAATCCAATGGTAATATATAACTAGTTAAAAAAATGAGTTGCAACGATTATTCCATTATTTTTATCATACGAACCGAGATAATGGATCTTTTACTTTGAGAAGGGATGGGAAAAAAAATAAATGACTTTGGTTTTTTAAACTTTGATTCTTTTGACAATGTTTTCATGTCACCATCTCCATACTATTTAAATTTAAATTTTTTTTGTCATACAATGAATAAATCGTGCAAATAATTTTGGTGTATTTTGCAAAAATCACTTGTTACGTAGGTTATTTGTAATATTAAATTTAATTGCAATTGCGGTTAAAACAAGAAGGGAAAGCGAAAGGCATTTAAAACTTAAAACTGCGGAAATAGATACATATAATATTTCACTCTATGTGCTACTATATATGCCAAGGTTTCCCAAATTAGGGTTCGCGTACCCCTGGGGGTAATTTTATAGGCGCTAAGGGGTACTTTAGAAAAAATACGTAATGGCTGATATTATGATACTGGGCACTGAAAATCAGGTTTTTTCATTTTGATGTTGATATGGAACATAGGTGTCCACCCCGTCGCCACTTGTGGCGAATCGGCAATTGATATGTGGCGAATTGGTGCTCACAGTGTCTACGAAATATATTTTATTAGTTTATTAAACGCAGGAAGTACTGCAGCCGGCTCTGTCCGAATCGTGCTACCCGTTTTTAATAAATTTTATGCTCGGCGAACCGGATGTTGAGCTACTAAGCATTCCATATTATCCTGAGGTTAGCGACGCATCACGTTCTGATATTAATGGGACTCCGAAAGTACGATATAAGGGATCTTTGTAGACCGTGTTACGCAGCAACATATTAGCTGAAAGAGGCGTAACAATTGTTCATGGAAAGTGCTTCTTCGCAGCCACCACACTAGATATATTAGTAATTAATGATATTTAAATTTTTAAAATAAGAACGTAATTTTTATTTAAGATAGTAGGTGTATTATTTTTTATTGAAATCCCTTCTGTTTCCCGCAAAGATCAGATAACGCGATCTCAGCTCCGCATTAAACTGCTGATGAATTCGATTCTGGATTACATGCCTAAATGCCAGATGCGACGAGCATAGGAAAATTGTTGTTATATATTTGGCAGCACACCCCTGATTAAATAACAGAGTATTAAATTTGTGTACATTTTTCATTCGACATCCTTTTCCAAACACAATACAATATACTATTTTTATAAATAGGATTTTACACAAATATACGGCTACCGCTGCCACATTCTACACAGCCAAACATTGCGACGTACGATAGTAAGCCAAGATCCCCTTTGTTTGCCCTTGGAAGAAGGGTGGTTAGATTATCAGCCGCCGAATACTAAGGTCGCGGGTTCGAATCCCGCCGAGGGCATGGATGTTTGTGTTCATCGTAATGGGTTGTATGTAAGAGTGGACTATATAATCTAAATATCGCCCTTGAAAATAAAGTCGAATTATTATTATTATTATTATTAAACTACCGCTACACAGTATACATCAGTAGTTATATTGGAACCAATGTGTAGCATTACTGTATGCTCCAAGATATTCGGGATGGAGATTTTCAAGATGGGCATATAGTCGTGGTTTTACATCGTATCATTATCGGGATGAAAGTAAACCAATTTTTTGAGGTGTTCCATTGCGCAAATACAGAGTTTTCTTCCCGATTTCCTTCTTTACCACGGAGAATCTCTATTGGAACTTAACCGATAATTTGTACGTATTAGAAGGCTCTGGATGAAAAATGATTCACCACTGTTTCGCTTAGTTTTAATAACACCCGCGATTAAAATATAAAATTGACATTTTACTGTATTGACACTCGGAGGCTTAAATATATTATTGACTTACAGAAAAACCTAAATGTCAGATGAAAGTTTTAGTTTCTATCAATTATTACTACATGAAGTTAATTGCCATTTACACTCCTATCTCATTTAGAAGATTTAGTATTCAATCGCGTGTTTGATTTTCTTCGACAGAAAACATACCCTTAAATGAAAGCAAACCATCAAAAGTAATGACTTCGCTATATGTGGTGTTTTTCTAGCAGCGAAAATAATTTAGAATGTATACATGATGATAGTAGTACATACTGTATGTATCGTACAGTGTCTCTTGAAAAGTCTTACAATACCGACAATATATAAATGGGTTAGCAAGGAATAAAGAAACAAGTGATGATTTTCAAAATTCAAATCACTTTATTTAAAGAAAATACATTATAAATATATGCATTAAAAAAAACTACCTTGAGAAAAGTATTTTCTGAGGGCATCAATTGACGCTTTAGTCAATTATACTTCACATCCTTATAATTCAATACCGATACAACGATAATAATAAGACAATAGTAAAAATTTCTTTTTTATGAAATAGGTTAAAAACCCACCAACGTAAATATTATTCAGTGTCTTTATAACTCAATATCGATACAATAATAACAATACAATAATACAAACAATTTCTTTATTATGAAACATTTTCAAAACCCATATTATTCAGTGTCGATATTTATATATAAATTCCAGCACAAGGGGAAAATTCATATTATTTCCTAGGTACGGAATTTATCGACACATTTTTAAATCCCCCACAGACGCCATACATTGCAATAGTTTTTATTATACATATATTATATAAATGAAAAGTGCCCTCAGAAGATTACATTTACCCAAACCGAAAATACTTCAACGCTAGTATTTCATCGTGGTAGTGGTTAGATCCTCTAATTCCAGGAAGACATCACCATTCGAACTTGGACCTTGCTCTCCCACCGGCTTTTCCTTTACGGCCAATTCCGATATCAACACTCTCCATGGCGCTTTCCTGTCGACTCCTTCATGGTCATCCGTGTTGATCAGCATGGTGACGTCTTTGTTGGTGTCGTCCTGGGCGTTGATCACTAGTTTTGACGTCTTTTCTTGTGCCTTATTCTTCCGAACGACGAGGATTATACAGCGGCTGGCGTGGTCGGAATCTTCCACCTGATCCTTGAAGGTCTGCTGATTGCACAACTTGTTTAAGGTTAGCTTTCGCTTGCCGCAGGAACAGCGTCCAACTCCAGTACCACCGCCATGTTGCCGGAACAGAACTGCAGAGGAACAGTGGGGAAAATATAAATACTTTTGGTAGTTTTTTTCATTTAGATAAAGATTAATACGCGATGTATACAATTACAACTGAACTCTTTTTTAGTTCTGATAGGGTCGTAGGTCTAAAAATAAGATAATCACCAAAGAATAACTTCAATGTCAGTTGAATGTTTCACCGTCCATCAAAAAGTACATAATAGGAATTAATGGCCATTTAATAAGCCATTACCTGAGGAGATGCATGATTAAAGAAGTGCTAGAAGTAAAACTAGATGGAAAAAGAGAGGTAGGAAATGGTTTCAGCTGGTAGACGACTTGAAAGGGAAAGAGAGCTATCAAGACATGAAGAAGACAGCAGAAAATATGAGTATATGGAGAACCAAGTTTAACCAATAATAATCACGGAACTGTCTACGGACAGACTACTTACTATGGCGATGATGATTATATGAAATTCTACTCAGAGAGATTGAGAAGATAAAAGTTTTTAGTATATCATCGCGTGTTTGATTATCATCGACTGATATTAACAAAAAAGTAGTAGAGAAATTTTAAAAATGCGTGGCATTGCTAATTCAATTCTTTCCAATCCTAACAATATGTTAAGACATGAAAAAAATGTTACTATTATTTACTGGTCCCTTTTTCCTTTATGAACTTGAATGTAATTCAACAGTTTTTTAAATTAACTATTATAGTCGAATTTAGATGTTTAAGACAAGCAAAATTCCCCCTCGGGCGTATGATCGGCGAAGATGTTTTTGTCTAAAATGTCCAATGGAGAAAATGTCCAATCGAAAACGTGAGCATATCCGGCTTTACGAAAAACACATTGGATATTATTGCAGTATTTCAGGGTGTTCACTTTTCGATAATTTCAAATCGAGGGATAACTCACAAATATATGAAGATTCATTTTAAACTTACCTTGGAAACATTTTAAAGCCAAGAGACAAAGTACAACGATCAGCGTAATGATATGTGTTATAATCAACGGGGCCTGCAATAAAACGAAATCAAGTTTAAGACAAACAGCAATAAAAATATCATTCTTTACACAACAGCGTAACTGTCAAGTAACTGTGAGAAATTTATAGCATAATGGGAGAAAATGTCCATCAAGATGCTTCAAAATGAACGACAGCCATGGTGAACGGATATATATCTAAACTCCACCAACCATTGACGCCAAATGTTACCGTCCGAAATTAAATAAAAACAATTGCATTAAATCAGAAGAAAAAGCATTAAATATCTGAAACTGATATTTACATTCATCAAAAGTAAGAACTCCATGTCTCTTCTGCTGTGGCCCAAGTATTACCAGTTACTGAAACCTCTACTGCACTCCTCGACACCACCTTCTCCACTGCTCGCCGAAACTAGAGTGAGCATTACGAGCTCTTTGTCACCGAAAGATGTTCCTTCAAGGTTAAATTCTTCTTTCCTCATTCCCTTCCAGGGGTTGATAACGCGATCGCTCCTGGCGAATTACCAAAATTATTACTACGGTTTTTAATTATTCATCCCTTTCTTCGAAATAGTTCTACAAACAACTTTTTATGTGTCCGAAATATTTCTTAATTTTCTCACTCAACAAGTTGATTATAAATTTTTCCTTATACGACTATTCTTATTTCTGATGAATTACGTCAGAGCGTCCGTCGTGTATCCTTATCGACGCTTCCTCGAGCAGTAGAAATTTTCTTTGGCGGATGTCGCGGTATGTGGTCGTTACAACCATCCATTAAAATGTTAGGCTATCTTTTTCTGATATTTATATTATTGATAGCGCGGGTTACTCATCGTAAGAGGGAACGTTTTAGAATGTTAGATTACGTTGGATCTCCCCCTCCTTAGATAACCCCATTGCTTTCCGCTGGGCGCCTTTTTAAAATTCATTCCGCGAAAAATATTCAATTATACGTCGCAGATTAGGTTTGTATAGCAAGGGAAAGAAGGATTCTGATAGAGGTAGGGATTTTCAAAATATAGAGCAGTTGGCAGGGGCGGATTCGACAGGCAGAGGGGCGATCGCCCCCCCCCCCCCCCCCCCACCTTGAGAAGTTTCTGGATCCGCCCCTGGGTTGAAGGTGTCTTAACAATTATGTTATAGAAGGAATTAGCAGGATTTTCGGGTGGTGCTTCCTTCTCTCTCGGTCCCATAACGCCATTTATTTTGGTATAGGAATTCGTTGGATTATCTATACATGGAAAGTACGCGATTTAGTAATATTCTTTAGCAACCGTTTAATTTTAACATAATATCTAACTGTGAGTGCGAGATCATGTTTTTCTTATCTGATGAAATAAGATGGGAATATTTTCGACTCCAATCATGAAGTTATGTATCGAACATTAAATTATTTCGCAATTATTATCGGAATAAATATTATTAATTTATTTAATGGCATTTATAATCTTTCTTGGATTAATCTTTATGGAACTTCGCAATAAAAACCACAATATGTGAATAATCGTTTTTGTGATGTGAGTTCAGAAATATAGTGCATTCTTCATACTTCCATAGAATTTCTTCAAACCAATTTTATTCGTGACCTCGCGGTGTTTAAGTCGATATGTATCGATTATGATGTACAGTATAAATTCGTTCTATTCGTTTACAAACTAACACAGATGTTACCACGGTCATTACTGATTCATCTATGTTCAACTTCCAAAATCATTGCATTTATCGAAAGAATATGATTCATTTAATTTAGAGGGAATAACATTCAAGTTAATTTTTTTAGCAGGTGATATCACAAATCCAATAATTGTATTCGGGGAGAATTTAGACTTTCCAGGTTCTTATAAATATGATGTGTTAAGGGAGTGAATGAGTTTGATGTCGATTAGGGCGGGTGATTTGATTAGATCAGGGGTTCCCGTATAGTTCGTCTAGTAGAAGTCATTTTTGGTCGATCTCGGTCGAAATGATATATAATTTGTTAGTAATTATGCAAATATTTATCTAAGGAAGAGAATTATAACTTCAGGAAAATAGGCGAAAATTTACATTCCTGTTTCGTTTCCTTGATTTAACTCCATTGGTAATATAGAACGAGTAAAAAAATGAATTGCAACTATTATTCCATTATTTTTATCATACGAATCGAGATAATTGATCTTTTCTTTTGAGAAGGATTGGAAAATAAATAAATGGCTTTGGTTTTTTAAACTGTGATACTTTTGACAATATTTTCATGTAAATATCTCCATATAAGTTTCACTATTAATTTTTTTATATGTCATACAATGAAAGAATCGTGCAAATAATTTAGGTGTATTTTGCAAAAATCATTAGTTACGTAAGTTATGTGTGATATTAGACTTAATTGCAATTGCGGTTAAAACAAGAAGCGAAGAGCGGAAGGCATTTAAACTGAAATATACGGAAATAAATATTTCGCTATAGTATTTGCCATTATATATGGCAAGGTTTCCCAAACTAGGACACGCGTACCCCTGGGAGGACTTTCATAGGCGCTAAGGGGTAATTTAGGAAACTTACGAAATGGCTGACATTATGACACTGGGCATTGCGAATCAGCTTCATTCTCTTTGATGTTGATATAGAACAGAGGTGTCCTACCCCGTCGCCAGTTGTGGCGAATCGGTCATAGATATGTTGCGAATTGGTGCTCACAGTGTCTACCAAATATATTTCATTAGTTTATTAAATGCAGGAAGTACTGCAGCCGGCTCCGTCCGGATTGCGGTAGCCGTTTGTTAAAAATTTTTATGCTCGGCGAACCGGCTGTTGAGCTACTAATTTGAAATATTCCACATTATCCTTTGTTTAGAGATGCATCACGTTCTGATAATAATGGGATGCCAAAGGTATAAGGGCTCTTTGTAGACCGTATTATGCATGGGTTGCCAGATTTTTATTTGGAATTTGCGGGACAGTGTACAAAATTTTATTTGTCATTCGCTGGAATCGCGGGACAGTGTGCAATAGTAGGTTTTTCATTTGTAATGCTGCATGAAAATTCAATGCTAACACTTCAGATTCCGAATACGTACTGAAACTGATACGTGTACGTGTCACAGGGGATATACTCAGTCTCGGATTTACGCACAAGCAACATAAGCAGGTGCTTACGGCGTCAAATTATCATAGGAGCCTAACTGTGAAAATACTAAATTATGAAATTATCAAATTAGGAAATGCGTCTAATAATGAAACCACAAAATATCTGATGTGATGGGCGCCAAAATTGGACTACACATTTTTAGTAGATATTGATTTCTACGTAGAGAATTCCTTTTTAAACAATGTTGCAGTAAACCGAGTTACATATGTTTCATCCAGAATTGGTGGTGGTGGTGGTAGTATCTTTAAGCTAACCCGCATAATGTAAATCACTTTTTAACAGAATTAAAGGTGCTCACTACCTCGCTTAGAGCGATGATGTATAAATACGATCCTGGTAGTACATGAAACAACCTTTCCGTCCTTCCGTGGGTTATGCAAGGCAACCGATGTGGCAGCACTTTAGTACTAACATAATATGTTAGTTAACAGTTTTAACATTAACATTAACATTTCTGACCCTGTGCATACTTATTCGGGAAAAGGATATTCAATCTATCTTCCCAAACGCTGATATTGCAAAAAAAAATGTTATGTACGGCTGCTTCATATTGCAGTGCAGAACAATCGTTATCCACGTTGAGGAAAATTAAAAACTATTTACGATGCAATGTTCGTAATTATAGAGTCTAACAATATTCTAGGCAACAGGGACGTAATTATTATGTTGCTACCATCTAATGGACGCAGGTGCTAAATTAAAAACAAAACATGTTGCTTCATAAGAATAATAACAACAAAACGCAAAGTAAAATTTAAATAACATAAACTTTTACGGGACTTTTTATCGTAAGGCGGGACACGGGATTATATATGTAATAAAATGCGAGGCTGTCCCGCAAGATGCGGGACGTCTGGCAACCCTAGTTACGCAGAAATTTATTAGCTGAAAGACGCGAAACAATTGTTCATGGAAAATGCTTCTTCGAAGCTACCGCGAAGATCAGATAACGCGGTCTCACGGCCGCAATAAATAGGTGATGAATACGAAGCTGCATGACATGCCTAACTGCCAGGGGCGGCGAAATTAGGAAAATTGTTTTTATATATTTGGCAGCAACCAATGATTAAATAACATAGTATTAAATATGTGTACCTTTTATATTCAACGGCATTTTCTCAACATAATACAAAATATTATTTTTATAAATAGGATTTTACACAAATATACGTTTACAGTGTTGAAATATAATGATTCATATTTTCTCAAGCCTGGTTTCGTTCTACACGGCCAACAATGCGACGTACGATAGTAAGGCAACGTCCCGTTGTTTGGACTGAAACTACTGAACACATATTACACATTCGTAGCTACATTGTAGCGAATTGTAACATTACTGTATGTTCCAAGATATTCGGGATGGAGATTCTGAAGATGGGCACATGGTCGGTGTTTTCCATCGTATCATCATCGGGATGGACGTTCATCATTTTGTTGAAGTTTTCCATTGCGCCAATACAGAGTTTTCTTCCCGATTTTCTTCTTTTCCACGAAGAATCTATCGTATGTTGGAACATAACGGATAATTTTTATATATTAGAAGGTGCACGATTAAGAATGATTCGACCACTGTTTCGTTTATAGTTGAAACTAGCAGAATTTCCCGTTGAATTTCCACGGATTTAGTGAAGCTACTACAGCACAACATACAAACTCTTTAAAATACCTATATAATAGATAGTTTTTAACTTTCAATTAGCTTTTCTTAACAATTACACATATTTGCTTGTAACAATCCGTTTCCGAACGTATTGGATTCAAATATAACGATAGTTGTATTTCCTTTCATATATATCACTTTCGCCGAATCCAGCTTCATTTCCTGTGTAATTATGCCTGTGAAATGTTACCTTTAAGTCTTGTAAGCAAGAAACCCGTGAAAAAGCAACATAGAGTTCTCCATGATTGAACACTGACTCCAATAAATGTACAGCAGATACTTCAACCTATTTACGATAATAAACATTATAATGTGGAATTAAATAATTTTACTTACAAAAAATGTAAAATTCCAGTATACAATAGACGAAAGAAGGTTCAATTACTTTCATCAACAAACGCTTCCACAATAATAATCAGTATCTATCCATAAACATCTATTTTTCGTCGCTTAAACAAAAGTGCGAATCGAATAACGCTGAACTTTCGTCTATTTGTAAGCTTCATTGAAGCTAACTGAATCGGAGGTAACAGTGACGGCCGCCTTGGCAGCGCTCAGGAGGGGTACGAAAAATCCACAAAATTTCGAAACAAATAGCGCTTTTCTGAAAACTTCGACCGTGTAACATATAAACTTCGCAGGAGTAAGATAGTATAGAATTTTATTCGTCGAATAAAGCAAAAACGAATGAAATCGGTCCATATCTACCTATTTTGATGCTTGAAGGAAGAATATATTGCAAGTCAAGAAATGGATTCATATATGTTATCTTATGGAAAAAGGTTAATCTTCTATATTGCCAACACAGATTAATCCCGGTTGACAAAGCCTTGATCATTCACTAAGATACGATGTAAGGAAGAATCGTACCAAATTTGGTTATTCTAGCTTTTATCGTTTAGGAGCTCCGTGAACAACCGACAAACACACACTTCAAAATATATTATAGTAGATAACACCCGCGATTAAAAAATAAAAATGAAATTTTTGTATATGGTGACTCAGAGGCTAAAGTATATGGTATACATATAGCAAATAAAATAAATGTCAGATGAAACTTTTAGTTTCTATCAATTAATATTACATGAAGTTAGTTGCCATTTATACTCCAGTCGCATTTAAAAGATTTAGCATTCAGTTGCGCGTTTGATTTTCGTCTACGGAAAAAATACCGATAAATGAAAGAAAAACATCAAAAATAAATACTTGGCGGTGTGTGATGGTTTTCGAGCAATGAAAATAATTGAGAATATACACATGATTATACTAATGACATACAATATGTACAGTTTCTCCAGAAAATTCTGACAATACCGACGATATATAAATGGGTTCGCAAGGAATAAAGAAACAGGATGATTTTTAGAATGCTATTAATTTTATTTAAAACCAATACATTATAAATATATGCATTAAAACAAACTGAAAAACTACCTTGAGAAAAGTATCCTCTGAGGGCATTAGTTGACGCCTTAGTCAACTTTATCTCAGATCTTTATAATTCAGTAACGACAGAATGATAATAATAATACAAATTTGTTTTTTACGAAAAAGCTTAAAAACCTACCACCGTAAATAATATTATGTATCTTTATAATTCAATATCGATACAATGATAATAATAATACATTAATAAAAATTTGTTTTTTAAGAAGCAGTTTAAAAACCCACCACCGTAAATATTATTAAGTATCTTTATAATGCAACATTGATACAATTATGATGATAATACAATCAGGAAAATTTGTTTTTTATGAAACAGCTAAAAACGCACCACCGTAAATATTATTAAGTATCATTAAAATTCCATATTCTTATAATGATAATAAAAAAACATTTTTAAAAGTGTTTAAAAACCCACCACTGTATATCCTATTAAGTATATTTACAATTCATTATCGATACAATGATAATAGTAATACAATAATAAAAATTTGTTTTATGAAACAGTTTTAAAACGCACCAGAGTAAATATTATTCAGTATCTTTATAACTAAATATCGATACAATTTATAACAATATAAAAATACAAACAATTCCTTTTTTATGAAATATTTTCAAAATCCACCACCGTAAATTTTATTCCGTGTCGATATTTATATATTAATTCCAGCACAAGTGGAAAATTGAAATTATTTCCCAGGTATTTATCGACAAAGTTTTATTTCCCCCACGAACGCCATACATTGCATTGGTTAAATTGAATTATAAATGAAAAGTGCCCTCAGAAGATTACATTTACCCAAACCGAATCTGCTTCAACGCTTGTACTTCTTCGTGGTAGTGGTTGGATCCCATAATTCCAGGTAGACGTCAGCGTTCGACCTTTGACCTTGCTTTCCCATCAGCTCTCTTTTTCCGACCAATTTCGATGTCATCATGCTCCTAGGCGCTTTCCTGTAGACTCCGTCGCGGTCATCCGTGTTGATCAGCTTGGTGACGTCTTTGTGGGTGTTGTCCTGGGCGTTGATCACTGGTTCTAACGTCTTCTTGTGTCCCTTCTTGAGCCGAATGACGTGGATTCTACAGCGGCGCGCGTGGTCAGAGTTCTCCATCTGATCCTTAGATGGTTGGTGATTCCACAACTTGTTTAAGGTTAGCTTTCGCTTGCCGCAAGAACAGCGTCTAATTCCAGTGCCGCCGCCATTTTGCCGAAACAGTTCTGCCGAGGAATAGTGGGGAAAATATTATTACTTCTGGTAATTTTTTTCATTTAGTTAAAGATTAATACGCGATGTATACAATTACAACTGAGTCCTTTTTAGTTCTGATAGGGTCTCAGGTTTAAAAATATGGCAATCACCAAAGAATAACTTAAATGTCAGTTGAAATTTTCACCGTCCATCAACAAGTACATTTTAGGGGTTAATGGACATTTAAATACACCTTTACCTGAGGAGAGAGAGCAGGATTTAAAATGTGCTAGAAGGAATAATGGATAGAATAAAAAAATAGGTAGGTTAAGTTTCAGCTGATAGAAGTCATCAAAGGCAAAGAGAGCTCTCAAAACATCAAGAAGACTGCGGAAAGTAGGAGCATATAGATAATCAGGTTTATCCATGAATAATCACCGACCTGTCTACTGACAAACAACTTATTATGGCGATGATGAAAATATGCCTTTCTACTCGAAAATGGTTGAGATGATAAAACGCTTAAGTATATAATCGCACGTTTGATTGTCATCGACTTAAATTAACAAAAAAGTAGTAGAGCAAATTTAAAAATGCATGGATATATTATTCAATTATTTCTAATTTTCCCAATCTATTGAGACATAAAAAAGATGTTACTAAGGTTATACTGGTCCCATTTTGCATTATGTACTTGAATGTACTTCAAAAGTTTTTTAAATTAACTATTATAGTCTACTTTGGATGTTGATAACAGGAACAGAATTCCACCTCGACCGTATAATCGGCGAATATGTTTTTGTTTAAAATGTCGACTCGAAAACGTAAGATCATCCGGATTTACGAAAAACACATCGTAAAGTAATGCAGTGTGTCTGTGTGTACCACTTTAAGAAAATTTTAAATCGAGGGCAAACTCACAATGATATAAAGATTCATTATAAACTTACCTCGGAAATATTTAATAGCCAGGAGAGAAAATACAACGATAAGCGCAATGCAATTTGCGATAATCAACGAGACCTGCAAAAAAACGAAATCAAGTTTAAGACAAACAGCAATAAAAATATCATTATTTACACAACAGCGTAACTATCAAGTAACTGTGATAAATTTAGAGCATAATGGGAGAAAATTTCCCTCAAGATGCTTCAAAATGAACGAGAGTTGTCGTGAACGGATATACTATTTCTAAATTCCAACAACCAATGACGCCAAATGTTCGCGTCCGGAATTAAATAAAAAACAATTATATTAAATCAAACAAAAAAGCATTAAAAATCTGAAACTGATATTTACATTCATCAAAAGTAAAAACTCTATGTCCTCTTCTGCTGTGGCCCAAGTATTACCAGTTACCGAAACCTCTACTGCACTCCTCGAGTGAGCATTACGAGCTCTTTGTCACCGAAAGATGTTCCTTCAAGGTTAAATTCTTATTTCGTCATTCCTTTCCAGGGGTTGATAACGCGATCGCTCCAGGCGAATTACCTACATTATAACAGCGATTTTGAAAATTCATCCCTTTCTTCGAAATATGTCGTGAAATAGCCTCTTATGTGTCCGAAATATTCGTTAATTTTCTCGCGCAACACGTAGGTTGTAAACTTTTTTTCTAATATGACTGTTCTTATTGCTGATGATTTACGTCAGAGCGTTCGCGGTGTATCCTTATCGGCACTTCCTGGAACAGTTCGCAGTTCTTGTTCATGACAATGAGCCATTAAAATCTCAGGCGATCGTTTTCTGAAATGTATATTATAGATAGCAGGCGTTACTCATCTTAAGAGGGAACGTTTTTGAAGGAGAGATAGTGTTGTAAAACGATTTTTTTTAACTCTCCACGAGCCATTTTTACGTCAAGGAATTCATTGGGTAGTTGTAGGAAATTATATACCTTAATTTTGAGGTTTTCATTATTTTTAAAATTGATATTGGTTAGAGTTAACCAAAGATATTTCAATCCAAATATGTTGAATATAACATCAATTTTTTCCCGTTCATTCTTTTCCACATTAAATAAGAAATCCATCATGTCTAACTCTGATATTTTTGATAAATCTTGCCATTTTAACGTGATTTTAAATCGTATTGTTATTTCAAATCCTTATGGGTGTAAGCGTGCCTTGAATGCATATAATGCGAGAGCGGTGAGGGAGAGAGGGTGGAGGGGGATAGAGTGAGAGTGTTGGAGAGAGGGAGTAAAAAGGGAGAAGGAGTTGGGAGAGGGGAAGGGAAAGAGACGGGGAGTGAGGGCGTGGGTGGTTGGGGAGGTTAGGAGAGTGAGGGAAAGAGATTTTAAGTAGACGTCATGAGTCTGATGTCATTTTGATCCCCATAAATAGCTTAAATTATTGAATCTTTACTCCCGTTAGTTTTGACGGGTTATACACTAATATATATATACTTATAAAATGTGAAGGAATTTCTCGCAAAATCGTCAATATTACCACCTCTACCACATTTATAATTCAATCAGCGGAGAATAACCTTACACATGTTGCTTTTCAAAGTGCCATAAAATTTATTTCAAAGTCCTTACAGTATATCATATGCAATATAACAAAATTAATGTCAGCCTTTATGATAAATATCTCCTGAGTGTTAATATGTTCCTCAATTTTAATGCATAGCTATATAATTCAACACTGATTTTTATTTTGGAAGAACACCTGGTTTAACCATATTCCTTGGATTTCAGTACTGATTTGTTGAGCATAAAAATATAAATTTATTGGCATTTTCCTCTGATTTAGTAACTCAAAACGTGATCTGATACATCATCTTCAATTAAATAAATGTAATTACATTACTCCCGTCATTTTTGAAGTGCAGTACAGCTTCCAAAGCTGTAAATATTCCCATCTCTACCAACTTTATAATTCTATTAGCGGAAAATAACGTGACACATATTCCATTTTAATATTACCACAAACTTTTTTTCAAACTCAGTGCCTTTAAATCACATACATTAGAACAGAGAGAATATCGAACTACAAGAAAAATATCTTCTGAGGGTTATCGCATTAGTCAAAATCACTATGGAGCATTATTATTATATATACTGTTAGGGTTGGTCAGTGGTGGGATGATGTAATTCTGCGATTTCATTGGATGTCTCTTGATCGTCCTTCTTCATCGGCTCCCGATCTCCGAAAAACTTCCAAAGTAAAAGCCTTAAGTCAGCGTTTTTGTCCTCTCCGCCTCGACAGGGGGCGTCTTCTCCGCCTAATGGATTGATTGCGATCTCATCATCGTCCTTTCCGGCCGGTACCTTCTCTTCTTCTGAGGACACCACGAGTTCCGCGGTATTAGGGATTACCGTTCTCAAGTTGGAGACATGGTTTGAGTTTTCCATCGTATCCTTTTCTGGTTGGATGTTCATCAATTTGCAGTGGAGTTTCATTGCGCAAAAGCAGCATTCTCTTTTCTCATCCTGTTCTCTTTGACGTTGCTTCATATCTGTTGGAAAATAGCGGAATATATTTATTAGATAAATGACTGTTTCGTGTAGTTCAAAGTACACCCCCAGTTAAAGCGAAGAACAACAACTCATTGGTTCAATCAGTACTTTCATAACTGAGAGGTGGTTATCAAAGTTGAGGAATTATTTATAAAAATGTTTTTCAAATCATAAAATCGAAAAGTGAAACAATATTTTAGTCGACATAAAACAATTGAAAACTATTTATCTTTGGAGTACACTACACGTGTATGATTTTTCGAGTATAGAAATACTATTTCACCTTGTAATCAAAGTTATAGGACGTTAAGACCGGTTATGAGGGAAAGCTGAATCACCGGTTCAATATTAGTGCATTAATATCAATAGATAACTCAGATTTTCACTTAAATAACAATTGCTAATTCGGATTTCGAATCACGTAATCACCAAGATAAATTTTAAACTCGTAACAATTTATCCTTTCCAATATTTCGTCACTCACTTAGTCCTCTTAATAGATACAGCTGTATTAAGCCCTCCACCACACATTCAATTTTTACATTTGGGTAATTAGCATACTTAAAGCGGTCAATTTACACTTACTTCCAATAATTTCGGAAGTCAGCTTGGTCCACGTAATCAGCACAATGGAAGTTGCTAAAAACAGCGAGATCTGCGAATAAATGGAAATCAAGTTAGAAATTAGAGTTTGAACCAAAAAAAGACGAAAATTGTTGTTAACGCAATAGGAAACGGTACGATGGAAAGGTATCACTTAAATTTGAAATAATTAACGAAAAACGAGATAAAATATGAGGAATAGTCCCACTAGATTCTTCAAAATTATTGAGAACTAGCGTCAACGGATATATTGTTAATGTCTGTAAACCAACGTCGCCCACTGTACTTTTCGGTTAAAAATTAGGTAGAAATGAATGAGTCAAAACATGCAAACGCATAAACAATCTTAAACTAAAAATTTACTCACCAAATAAAAATACTTCATTATGGGGCTACTTGTCCTCTGCTGTCGCACGTGCCTTTTCAGGTTCTGAAACCACTTCCGTACTCTTCTACACCTCCTTCTCAACTGCAAGCCAAGACTCGAGTGGATGTCACGACCCCTTTGTCACCGAAAGATGTTTCTTGAAAGTTAAAATCCTATTTCTTCATTAGTTTCAAGGGTAGGTAACATTTTCGAAAAGCATCCGCTCAATACCATAACAAGGATTTTTGTGGACGGGGAAAAATGTTGATTATTATTCATCGCTTTCTTCGAATTAGTTCGGCACACAGCCTCTTTTGTTTCCTAAACATTTCTTTAGTTTCTCGCGCGTAGCTTGGATGTTTATTTTTTCTAATCTACCCATTGTTGGTGAATGCGTCGCATGGTTGATCGCCTCGCCTTATCGACACTTATTCGAGCAACCGTCTATACCTATGAAATTTCTTAACAGACGTCAATGTTTTCTCAGTAAAATTGTACGACTAAATCTTTGGTGAGAGTGTTTTCCGAAATGCAGGTGTATATATAAAAGCGCCGGTTAATCTGCATAATCAGCTAACTTTTTTGAAGGATCGATTGTGTTGAAAACGATATTTCAATATAATATGGAAGTTCTGCCTGTGTTTGTTTCTTCTGGTAAGTAAAGGTTAAAGGCGTCTTAACAATGACATTATAGAAGGCATTAGCAGGATATTCGGGTGGTGCTTTCATCTCCATCTCTCCCATAGCTCCATTTTATTTGGTATAGTTATTCGTTGGATTATCCATACATGAAAATTACGCGTTTTAGTAATATTATTTAGCTAACGTTTAATATTAACATAATATCTGTTAATGCGTGATTATGGTTTTCTTATCTGATGAAGTACGATTGGAATATTTTCGATTCCAATCATGAAATTATGTATCGAACATTAAATTATATCGCAATTATAATCGGAATAAATATTATTAATTTATTTAATGTCATTTGTAATCTTTCTTGGATTAATGTGGATGCCACTTCTCAATAAAAACTACATTAAATGAAGAATCGTTTTTGTGATATGAGTTCAGAAATATAGTACATTCTTCATACTTCCATAGAATTTCTTCAAACCAATTCTATTCGCGACCTCACGTTGTTTAAGTCGATATGTATCGATTATGATGTACAGTATAAATTCGTTCTTTTCGTTTACAAACTAACACAGATGTTACCACGGTAATTATAGATTCATCCATGTTTAACTTCCAAAATCATAGCATTGATCGAAAGATTGATTCCTTTAATTTAGAGGAAATAATATTCAAATTAATTTTTTTTAGAAGGTGAAATCATAAATCCATTAAATATTTACGGAGAGAATTTCGACCTTCCAGGTTATAAATATGAAGTGTTAAGGGAATAAATGAGTTTGATGTCGATTAGGGCGGGGGATTTGATTAGATCAGTGGTTACCGTATATATCATCTAGTAGAAGTCATTTTTAGTCGATCTCGGTCGAAATGATATATAATTTGTTAATAGTATAAAAAGTACACAAAATTACCAGTACTAAATATTTATTTATCAGTTTTCCGTTAAACTCAGACGCTGAGGTGAAATCATTTGAGGAGGCAATTTCAGCCTTATTTAGAGTGGATGTTCCTGCAGGTGAGAGAGAAATCATTAGACTGAAAACGACATTTGCGTTAAGTCTAAGAGCGTCAATGAAGTAATTATGCAAATATTTATCTAAGGAAGAAAATTATAACTTCAGAAAAAAGGTCAAATATTTACATGCCTGTTTCCTTTCATGATTTAAATCCAATGATAACATATAACTAGTTAAAAAAATGAATTGAAACGATTATTCCTTTTTATTTATCTCAAGAATCGAGATAATGGATCTTTTCCTTTAAGAAGGAATGAGAAAATAAATAAATTACTTTGGTTTTTTAAACTGAGATTCTCTTGACAATGTTTTCAAGTAAATATCTTATATGTTTCACTTTTCTTTATGTTATAAAATGAAAAACTCGTGCAAAAGTTTAGTTTTATTTTGAAAAAATCATTTGTTACTTAGATTATGTGTAATATTAGACTTAATTGCAATTGCGGTTAAAACAAGTAGGTAAGAGCGATAGGCATTCAAACCTTAAACATACGGAGATAAATATAATATTTCACTCTATGTGCTATTACATATGCCAAGGTTTCCCAAACTAGGGCACGCGTACCCCTCGGGGTTAATTTTATAGACGCTAGGGGGTACTTTAGAAAAAATACGTAATGGCTGTTAATATGATACTAGGCACTAAAAATCAGGTTTCTTCACCTTGATGTTGATATAAAACAGAGGAGTCCCACACCGTCGCTACTTGCGACGGATCAGCCATTGCTATATGGCGAATTGGTGCTCACAGTCAGGACCGGATTAAGCGGTACGTAAAACACACAAATGCGTGGGGCCTAGAGGACAAGGTGGCCAACAGTGGACAGAAATTTGTTACTTGTTTCCCGTTATTCTTTTGTATCAAATGCTACGCTTTTCTTAGCAAATCTCTTTCTTACTTTAACAGTAATTCCAAGAACAGGCGGTCCTCGCACTTACGACGTAATTTGGTTCCTGAAGCGCATTTTCCCATAATAGAAATGTTTTAAATTTGGGGTACGCTCTTGTCCCAATGGCCAGATTATATATTTTTATAAAATGACCCATAATATTGTACTCAGGCAATGATAAACATAATATAACTTATTAAAGACTAGACAAATCATTTCATTCTAATCGGGATACAATAATGACTCGTAGAAACTTTCAGTGTATCGTAATCGTGATGCATTTGGGCAATTTTGGAGAGTTAACCTGTGAAGTGAGGTCCAGGGTTTGATTTCAGAGGATAATTTATATTTCCTATAATATAGGACGTGAAAACAGGTTATCGCCGTTCAAGTTTTTGTTCTTTTGCAAATTTAAATTGGAAAAAAATTCACCTAGAATCATCGAATATGGAAAATGAATAAAGTTTTTATGGTCGATTTTCGAATATGGTTTGAATCCATCTTCAATTTGGTTTTAGGCGCGAAAATTGAACGGTTGTTAAGCTGGAAATCTTCCGTCGTCAATGGCGTGGATTATGTTGCTGTTAAGCGAAATTGCAGACATTTCGTTGGATTTTATAATACGGAAATTTAGTCATCTTTTTACTGTCTACGATTTCGAGGAAAAATTAAGGTGGAGGAAGGAACTGCGGGAGAGAAAGGGAGGGGGTTTAGAAAAATAAAAAAGGACGGATGAAAGACACACGTGCTGTGAATGAATGGGTCTTTAAATTAATCCGCCCCAATTTTAGGCCGGGGCCCAGAACGTGTTCTTTGCGTGGGGCCCATGAAACGCTTAATCCGGCCCTGCTCACAGTGTCTACTAAATGTATTTTATAGTTTATTAAATACAGGAAGTACTGCAGCCGACTCTGTCCGGATCGTGCTACACGTTTGTTAATAAATTTTATGCTCGGCGAACCGGATGTTGAGCAACTAAGCATTCCACTTTATCCTGAGGTTAGCGAGGCATCACGTTCTGATAATAATGGGACTCCGAAAGTACCATATAAGGGATCTTTGTAGACCGTGTTACGCAGCAACATATTAGCTGAAAGAGGCGAAACAATTGTTCATGGAAAGTTCGAAGCCACCACCCTCGATATATTATTAATTAATGATATTTAAACTTTTAAATTAGAATGTAATTTTTATTTAAGATAGTAAGTATATTATTATTATTGAAATACCCTTTCTTATTCTCGCAAAGTTCAGATAACGCGATCTCAGGGCCGCAATATACTGCTGATGAATTCGATTCTAGATGACATGCCTAAATGCCAGATGCGGCGAGCATAGGAAAATTGTTGTTATATATTTGGCAGCACACGCCTGATTAAATAACCTAGTGTTAAATTTGTGTACATTTTTCAATCAACATCCTTTTCCAAACACAATACAATATACTATTTTTATAAATAGGATTTTACACAAATATACAGCTGCCGCTACCAAGTTCTACACAGCCAACATTGTGACGTAAGATAGTAAGCCAACATCAACTTGTTTTGCCTTAAACTGCCGCTCACACAGTATACATCAGTAGTTATATTGGAACCAATTTGTAGCATTACTGTACGCTCAAAGATATTAGGGATGGAGATTTTAAGATGGGCACATGGTCGGGGTTTTCCACCTTATCATTATCGGGATGAAAGTAAACCAATTTCTTGAGGTGTTCCATTGCGCAAATACAGATTTCCCGATTTCCTTCTTTCCCACGAAGAATCTCTTTTGGAACATAACCGATAACTTTTATGTATTAGAAGGCTCACGATGAAAAATGTTTCGACCACTGCTTCGTTTAGTTGTAATAACACTGAGATTAAAAAATGTGAAATTGAAATTTTACTGTATTGAGACTCGGAGGCTTAAATATATCATTGACTTACAGAAAAACCTAAATGTCACATGAATGTTTTAGTTTCTATCAATTAATATTACATGAAGTTAGTTGCCAAATTTACTCCAATCTCATTTAAAAGATTTAGCATTCAGTCGCGCGTTTGATTTTCGTCTACAGAAAAAATACCGATAAATGAAAGAAAACCATCAAACTAAATACTTCGCTGTATTTGTTGATTATTGAGCAAAGAAAGTAATTGAGAATATACACATGAGTATAGTAATTACATACAATATGTACAGTGTCTCCAGAAAAATCTTACAAAACCGACAATATATAAATGGGTTCGCAAGGTATAAAGAAACACGTGATGATTTTCTAAATGCCATCCACTTTATTTTTAAATCAATACATTATAAATATATGCATTAAAACAAACTGAAAAACTACTATGAGAAAAGTATCTTCTGAGGGGATAAGTTGACGCCTTAGTCAATTTTATTTTCAGTTTCAATACCCGCCACCGTAAATACTATTATGTATCTTTATAATTCAGTAAAGATACAATGATAATAATAACACAATAATGAAAATTTCGTTATTAGGAAACAGTTACAAAACCCACCACCGGATATTTTCTTCAGTGTCGATATTTACATATTAATTCCAGCGCAAGGGAAAAATTCATATTATTTTCCAGGTACGGAATTTATCGACACATTTTTATAACTCCCTCGAACGTCATACATTGCGTTTGTTTTTTAATATGAATTATAAATAGAATGCGCCCTCAGAAAATTACATTTACCAAAATCGAAACTACTTTAAATGTAGTAATTCTTCGTGGTAGCGGCTAGATCCTCTAATTCCAGGTAGACATCGCCGTTCGACCTTTGACCATGCTCTCCCACCGGCTCTACCTTTCCTGCAAATTTCGAAGTCATCCTGCTCCAAGGCGCTTTTCTGTCGACTCCGTCACGGTCATCCGTGTTGATCAGCTTGGTGACGTCTTTGTGGGTGTTGTCCTTGGCGTTGATCACTGGTTCTAACGTCTTCTTGTGTCCCTTGTTGAACCGAATGACGAGGGTTTTACAGCGGCGGTCGTGACCGGAGTTCTCCATCTGATCCTTAGATGGTTGGTGATTCCACAAGTTTTTTAAGGTTAGCTTTCGCTTGCCGCAAGAACAGCGTCCAATTCCTGTACCACCGCCATTTTTCCGGCACAGACCTGCCGATGAATAGTGAGGAAAATAAAAATTATTTGGTAACTTTTTTAATTTAGTAGAAGATACATACGCGATTAGACAATTACAACTGTACTCTTTATTGATGTGATGGAATCGCATTTCTAAACTATGATAATCGCCAAAGAATAACTTAAATGTCAGTTGAAATTTTCACCGCCCATCAACAAGTTAAGTTTAGTAGTTAATGGCCATTTAATACGCCATTATCTGAGGAGAATGAGCACGATTAAAGAAGTGCTAGTATGAATACAGGATAGAAAAAGATAAAGAGGTAAGAGAAGTTTTCAGCTGATAGACGACATGAAAAGGATAGAGAGCTATCAAGTTTTGAAAAAGACCGCAGAAAATATGAGTATATGGAGAACCAGGTTTAATCAGGAATAATCACGGACCTGTCTACGGACAGACTACTTAGTATGACGATGATGATAATACGACATTCTACTGAAAGAGGTTGAGAACATGAAACGTTTTGGGATATCATCGCGTGTTTGAATGTCATCGACTGAAATTAACAAAAACGTAGTAGAGAAATTTAAAAATGCATGGATATGTTATTCAATTATTTCTAATTTTCCCAATCTATTGAGACATTAAAAAGATGATACTGAAGTTATACTGGTCCCATTTTGCTTTATGTGCTTGAATATATTTCAGAAGTTTTTTAAATTAACTATTATAGTCTACTTTGGTTGTTGATAACATGAACAGAATTCCCCCTCGACCAAATGATCGGCAAAGATGTTTTTGTATAAAATGTCGACTCGAAAACGTAAGATCATCCGGATTTACGAAAAACACATCGCAAAGTAATGCAGTATTTCTGGGTGTCCACATTTGGATTATTTCAAATCGAGGGAAAACCCACAAAGATATATAGATTCATTTTAAACTTACCTCGGAAATATTTAATAGCCAGGAGACAAAATAAAACGATCAGCGCAATGCAATTTGCTATAATCAACGAGACCTGCAATGAAACGAAATCAAGTTTAGACAAACAGCAATAAAAATATCATTCTTTACACAACAGCGTAACTGTCAAATAACTGTGAGAAATTCATAGCGTAATGTGAGAAAATTTCCCACTAGATGCTTCAAAATTAACGACAGCTGTCGTGAACGGATATACTACATATTACTAAATTCCACCAACCAATGAAGCCCGGAATTAAATTTAAAAAAATTGTATTAAATTAAAAAAAAAGGAATTAAAAATCTGAAACTGATATTTACCTTCATCAAAAGTAAAAACTCCATGTCCTCTTCTGCTGTGGCCCAAGTATTACCAGTTACCGAAACCCCTACTGCACTCCTCGACACCACCTTCTCCACTGCTCGCCGAAACTAGAGTGAGCATTACGAGCTCTTTGTCACCGAAAGATGTTCCTTCAAGGTTAAATTCTTATTTCGTCATTCCTTTCCAGGGGTTGAGAACGCGATCACTCCTGGCGAATTACCTACATTATAACAGCGATTTTTAAAATTCATCCCTTTCTTCGAAATATGTCGTGAAATAGCCTCTTATGTGTCCGAAATATTCGTTAATTTTCTCGCGCAACACGTAGGTTGTAAAATTTTTCTAATATGACTATTCTTATTGCTGATGATTTACGTCAGAGCGGTCGTCATGTATCCTTATCTACGCTTCTTCGAACATTTTATGAAATTTCCTGGTATTTTTCGCAGTATTTATTGGTGACAATGAGCCATTAAAATCTTATTGTTAGGCGATCGTTTACTGAAATGTATATTGTAGATAGCAGAGGTTACTCATCGTAGGAGGTAAGGTTTTCGAAGGATAGATTGTGTTTTAAAACTATATTTTTTAATTCTCATTCAGCAAAAAAACTACATTGATCGTTTCCGGTAGGAAGGGTTTTTCATTGTCACTAGGATCGACGTGTCATAGGAATTATATTCCAGAATGCTTTGGAAAGGTCGTCGGCGTCTGTACCATGGGCCTCCAAGCGCCATTTTTACGTCAGGGAATTCATTGGGTAGGTGATGTAGTAATTATATACCATAATTTTTAGGTTTTCAGTATGTTTATGATTAAAATTTGTTGGAATTAACATAAGATATTAGAATCGAAATATTTTGAAGAAAACATTATAAATTTTTTCCGTTCATCTTTTTCCGCATTAAGTTAGAAATCGATCACGTGAAACGTATAACTCACATATTTTGGGGAAATATTGTCATTTTAAAGTGATGTTAAATCCTATTCTTATTTCGAAAACTTACGGGTGTAAGCGTGCTTTGAATGCTTCTAATGCTGGAGAGAGAGGGGGGGAGAGGGAGGAAGGATATAGAGGGGGTTGTGAGCGAGGTGTGGTGGGGTAAAAAGGTGGGAGGAGTTGGGAGAAGGGAAGGGAAAGAGGGGGAAGGAGTGAGGGGGATGGTGGTTTTGAACTGGGGAGAGTGAGGGAAAGAGATTTTCAGTACACGTCATGAGTCTGATGTCAGTTTGATCTCCATGGACAGCTTAATTATTGAATCTGTACTCCTTTCAGTTTTGACTGGTTATACACTACAATATATTTATATAATGTGAAAAAATTTATCACAATACCGTCAATATTACCACCTCTACCACCTTTATAATTCTATTGATGGAGAATGACCTGACACGTGTTGTTTCTTCGAATTTCCATAAATTTTATTTCAAACTCACCACAATAAAATCACACAAAATAAAACTAACTGAATGCCTTCCTTTATGAAAATTTCTCCTCCGACTGTCAATTTAATTACAGAGCATTATTATCCTACACTAACATTTATTATCGAAGAACACATGGTTCAGCCATATAAAGCGTTCCTCAATTTGAATGCGGAGCTTTATTATTCAATACTGGTTTATCTTAACGAATAAAACTTGATTCAGCCATATTCCTTGGATTTCAAAAATGATTTGTTAAGCACAAAAAATCAAATTATTTTCATTTTCCTCTGATTTAGTAACTCAAAACATGATGTAATACATCATCGTAAGTTAAATAGATATAATTACGTTACTCCCGTCATTTTTGACGTGCAATACAGCAGCATGTATTTATATTGAATGTATAAAACGCTTGTTATACTGTCAATATTCCACCTCTACCAACATTATATTTCTTATAGGTGAAATAACGTGACACGTTTTGCTATTTAAAATTACCAATAAATTTATTTCAAACTCAGTACTTTAAAATCATATACATTAGAACAGAGAAAATATCGAACTTAACGAGAAATGCCTTCTGGGGGTTAACGCTTTAGTCTAAATCACTATGGAGCATTATTATTCAATATTGATGTCATGAGCAAAATATATCATTTTCCTCAATTTTAATAACACAAAACTTAATGTGTTGCATCATCTTCAGTTAAAAAATTTTTTTACAGAAATATTTTAGATACTCTATGAGGAAGGTTGGTGAGAGAATACATATTTTGCTCCTGTAACAACATTTCTTTACCTGGAGATGATGCATCTCCTCCAAACCACAAATTTTGAGATATTAAAACAGAGAAAAATGTTATGTTTTTAATTTGTTTGTTCATTATGGAAAAGCTTCACAAAGTTCAACCAATCACCGTAAATATCATTCAATATTCATGGCTCCATATAATTTTCTGCAAACACTATATTCAATCTTCTTTGCCGGGTGTACTGAATTTATTACCTTCCTCTAATAACATGTGTACATTTATTATATAAATGAAACGCGCCCTCAGAAGATACATTTATCCACGCAGAAGCCATTTCATGCTAGGTATTACGGTTGGTCAGTGGTGGGATGATGTAATTCAGCGATTTCATTGTATGTCTCTTGATCGTCCTTCATCGACTCCCGATCTCCAAAAAACTTCCAAAATAAAATCCTCAAGTCAGCGTTTTTGTCACCTCCGGCTCGACAGGGGCGTCTTCTCCGCCTAATGGAGTGATGGCGATCTCATCAACGTCCTTTCCGGCCGGTACCTTCTCCTCTTCTGAGGACACCACGAGTTCCGCGGTATTAGGGATTACCGTTATCAAGTTGGAGACATGGTTTGAGTTTTCCATCGTATCCTTTTCTGGTTGGATGTTCATCAATTTGCAGTAGAGTTTCATTGCGCAAAGGCAGCATTCTCTTTTCTCATCCTGTTCTCTTTGACGTAGCATCATATCTGTTGGAAAATAGCAGAATATATTTATTAGATAAATGACTGTTTTGTGTAGTTCACCCCCAATTAAAGCGAAGAACACAAACTTATTGGTTCAATCAGTACTTTCATAACTGAGAGGTGGTTATCAAAGTTGAGGAATTATTTATAAAAATGTTTTTCAAATCATAAAATCGGAAAAGTGAAACAATATTTTAGTCGACATAAAAAAATTGAAACTATTTATCTTTGGAGTACACTACACGTGTGTGATTTTTCGAGTATAGAAATATTTCGCCTTGTAATCAAAGTTCTAGAACGTTAAGACCTGTAATGAGGGAAAGCTGAATCAATATCAATTAATATCAATAGATAACTCAGATTTTCACTTAAATAACAATTGCTAATTCGGATTTCGAATCACGTAATCACTATTTTAAATTTTAAACTCGTAACAATTTATCCTTTCCGATATTTCGTCACTCACTTAGTCCTCTTAATAGATACAGCTGTATTAAGCCCTCCACCACACATTCAATTTTTACATTTGGGCCATTAGCATACTTAAAGCGGTCAATTTACACTTACTTCCAATAATTTCGGAAGTCAGATTGGTCCACGTAATCAGCACAATGGAAGTTGCTAAAAACAGCGAGATCTGCGAATAAATGTAACTCAAATTGAAAATTAGAGTTTGAACCAAACAAAGACGAAAATTGTTGTTAACACAATAGGAAACGGTACGATGGAAAGGTATCACTTAAATTTGAAATAATTAACGAAAAACGAGATAAAATATGAGCAATAGTCCCACTAGATTCTTCAAAATTATTGATAACTAGCGTCAACGGATATATTTTTAATGTCTGTAAACCAACGTCGCCCACTGTACTTTTCACGTTAAAAATTAGGTTGAAATGAATGAGTCAAAACATGAAAACGCATAAACAATCTTAAACTAAAAATTTACTCACCAAATAAAAATACTTCATTATGGGGCTGCTTGACCACTTCTCTCGCTCAGTCTTTTCAGGTTCTGAAACCACTTCCGTACTCTTCTACACCTTCTTCTCAACTGCAAGCCAAGACTCGAGTGAATATCACGACCCCTTTGTCACCGAATTTGTTTCTTGAAGTTTAAAATCCTATTTCTTCATTAGTTTCAAGGATAGATAACATTTTCGAAAAGCAACCGCTCAATACCATAACAACGATTTTTGTGGACGGGGAAAAATGTTGATTATTATTCATACCTTTCTTCGAATTAGTTCGACACACAGCCTCTTTTGTTTCCGAAACATTTCTTTAGTTTCTCGCGCATTGCTTGGATGTTTATTTTTTCTAATCTACCCATTGTTGGTGAATGCGTCGCAGGGTTGGTCGCCTCGCCTTATCGGCACTATGAAATTTCTTGGCCGTGATTTTTCAGTAAAAATGAATCACTACATTTTCGGTGAGAATGTTTTCAGCAAATTATATAACGTTCTTGAATGATCGAAAATGATGAAAACGATATTTTAATATCATATCGCAGTTCGACTTGCACTGTGTTTTTCTCTTATGTAGGAGTTTTGACGTTGGCTAGACAATTATATACATACTAGAGCTCTTTAGCAGTGGTTTCGGAGTGCCATTTTTTGGTATACGAAATCGTTGGATTATTAATCAGTTCCTTTCGGTTATATCGGAACACAGCCTCTGTTTTTTCCGAATCATTTCTTTGGTTTCTCGCGCGTATCTGGGTTGTTTATTTGGTTTGGTCGCCTCGTTTTATCGGCCTTATTCAAGCAACCGCCTATACCAATGAAATTTCTTAACAGACGTCAATGTTTTCTCAGTAAAATTGTACCACTAAATCTTTGGTGAGAGTGTTTTCCGAAATGCAGGTGTATAGATGAAAGCGCCGGTTAATCTGCATAATCAGCTAACGTTTTTGAAGGACCGATTGTTTTGAAAAAAATATTTCAGTATAATATGGAAGTTCTGCTTGTGTTTGTTTCTTCTGGTAGGTAGATGTTAAAGGCGGCTTAACAATTATATTATAGAAGGCATTAACAGGATATTCGGGTGGTGCTTTCATCTCTCTCGCTCCCCTAGCTCCATTTATTGGTATAGTTATTCGTTGGATTATCCATACATGAAAATTACGCGATTTAGTAATATTCTATAGTTAACGTTTAATTTTAACATAATATCTGTTAATGCGAGATTATGTCTTTCTTATCTGATGAAATACGATGGGAATATTTTCGATTCCAATCATGAAATTATGTATCGAACATTAAATTATATCGAAATTATTATCGGAATATATATTATTAATTTATTTAATGTCATTTATAATCTTTCTCGGATTAATCTGTATGCAACTTTGCAATAAAAACTACAGTAAATGAAGAATCGTTTTTGTGATATGAGATCAGAAATATAGTGCATTCTTCATACTTCCATAGAATTTCTTCAAAACAATTCTATTCGCGACCTCGCGTTGTTTTAGTCGATATTTATCGATTATGATGTACGGTATAAATTCGTTCTTTTCGTTTACATACTAACACAGATGTTACCACGGTAATTATTGATTCATCCATGTTTAACTTCCAAAATCATAGCATTGATCGAAAGATTGATTGATTTAATTTAGAGGAAATTATATTCAAATTAATGTTTTTTAGAAGGTGAAATCATAAATCCATTAAATATTTACGGAGAGAATTTCGACTTTCCAGGTTGTTATAAATATGAAGTGTTAAGGGAATGAATGAGTTTGATGTGGATTAGGGCGGGTGATTTGTCTAGATCAGTGGTTCCCGTATATATCATCTAGTAGAAGTCATTTTTGGTCGATCTCGGTCGAAATGATATATAATTTGTTAACAGTATAAGAAGTGTACAAAATTACCAGTAATCAATATTTATTTATCAGTTTTCCGTTAAGCTCAGACGCTGAGGTTGAAATCATTTGAGGAGACAATTTCAGCCTTATTTAGTGTGGATGTTCCTGCAGGTGAGAGAGAAATCATTAGACTGAAAACGACATTTGCGTTAAGCCTAAGAGCATCAAAAAAGTAATTTCGGAAATATTTATCTAAGGAAGAGAATTATAACTTCAGAAATATAGGCCGAATATTTACATGCCTGTTTCGTTTCCTTGATTTAACTCCAATGGTAATATAGAACGAGTTAAAAAATGAATTGCCACTATGATTCCATTATTTTTATCATACGAGTCGAGATAATGGGTCTTTTCCTTTGAGAAGGAATGAGAAAATAAATAAATGACTTTGGTTTTTTAAACTGTGATTCTTTTGACAATGTTCTCATGTCACTATGTCCACATTTCACTGTTAATATTTTCATATGTCATACAATGAAAAAATCGTGCAAATAATTTAGCTGAATTTTGCAGGAATCACTTGTTACGTAGGTCACGTGTAATATTAGACTTAATTGCAATTGCGGTCAAAACAAGTAGGTAAGAGCGAAAGGCAATTAAACCTTAAACATACGGAGATAAATATAATATTTCAATCTATGTGCTATTACATATGCCAAGGTTTCCCAAACTAGGGCACGCGTACCCCTCGGGGTTAATTTTATAGGCGTTAGGGGGTACTTTAGAAAAAATACGTAATGGCTGTTAATATGATACTAGGCACTAAAAATCAGGTTTCTTCACCTTGATGTTGATATAAAACAGAGGAGTCCTACTCCGTCGCTACTTGCGACGGATCAGCCATTGCTATATGGCGAATTGGTGCTCACAGTCAGGACCGGATTAAGCGGTACGTAAAACACACAAATGCGTGGGGCCTAGAGGACAAGGTGGCCAACAGTGGACAGAAATTTGTTACTTGTTTCCCGTTATTCTTTTATATCAAATGCTACGCTTTTCTTAGAAAATCTCTTTCTTACTTTAACAGTAATTCCAAGAACAGGCGGTCCTCGCACTTACGACATAATTTGGTTCCTGAAGCGCATTTTCCCATAATAGAAATGTTTTAAATTTGGGGTACGCTCTTGTCCCAACGGCCAGATTATATATTTTTATAAAATGACCCATAATATTGTACTCAGGCAATGATAAACATAATATAACTTATTAAAGACTAGACAAATCATTTCATTCTAATCGGGATACAATAATGACTCGTAGAAACTTTCAGTGTTTCGTAATCGTGATGCATTTGTGCAATTTTGGAGAGTTAACCTGTGAAGTGAGGTCCAGGGTTTGATTTCAGAGGTTAATTTATATTTCCTATAATATAGGACGTGAAAACAGGTTATCGCCGTTCAAGTTTTTGTTCTTTTGCAAATTTAAATTGGAAAAAAATTCAACCTGAATCTTCGAATATGGACTATTTCATTGGAAAATGAATAAAGTATTTATGGTCGGTTTTCGAATATGGATCTAAATTTATCGTTTGTTAAGCTGGAATCCTTCCGTCGTCAAGGATTATGTTGCTGTTAAGGGAAATTGCAGATATTTCATTGGCTTTAAAATACGGAAATTTAGTTCATTTTTTTACTGTCTACGATTTCGTGGAAAAATTAAGGTGGAGGAAGGAACTGCGGGAGAGAAAGGTAGGGGGGTATATAAAAATAAAAAAGGACGGATAAAAGACACACGTGCTGTGAATGAATGGGTCTTTAAATTAATCCGGCCCAATTTTAGGCCGGGGCCCAGAACGTGTGCTTTGCGTGGGGCCCATGAAACGCTTAATCCGGCCCTGCTCACAGTGTCTACTAAATGTATTTGAATAGTTTATTAAATACAGGAAGTGCTGCAGCCGACTCTGTCCGGATCGTGCTACACGTTGTGGCGACCAAAAATCATAGCCACATACGGCTCTAACTAAATGCTATATCGTATACATAATAAAGTAAAATAAAGTATTAACACAAATGCTCTTGAGACGTACGTCTCGCAGCTTAACCACTTCAGAAAATGCCACCTTATCGTTACAGTCTGTCCGACAGGAAACTTTAGCACACTCTCCCTTGCGAGGAACAACTCTTCTCGCTTTTTTCTCCGTGACTCCTCTCTCTCTCTTACTCTCGCTCACCGCGGCGACCCTCGCTCTCGGTATGTGCCGGTGCTTCTGCCTTCGTTCTCTCGACGGCCACTCTCGTCTCATGTCGCCGCTCGAGGGGGGGGGGGGGGGGGGGGGTACGGCGGGTAGCTTAAATGGGCGACTCCTCGACTTCGTATTGGTTAATTTCCTGATTATGTGATATAACCATGCGAAAAGGAGGGAATGGGAAATAGGGGTAATATTCGGCCTATATAAAGCGCGTTGGTGTGGGAGCAGCCATTCGGCGGAGACGTTTGGCGTTCTCTTCACCGATTACGAAAGACACCGATAAAGTGCTTCGTTAAGTGCGTAGCACTAGAGAAAATCGCTGCAACGTTTGTTAATAAATTTTATGCTCGGCGAACCGGATGATGAGCAACTAAGCATTCCACTTTATCCTGAGGTTAGCGAGGCATCACGTTCTGATCATAATGGGACTCCGAAAGTACGAAATAAGGGATCTTTGTGGACCGTGTTACGCAGCAACATATTAGCTGAAAGAGGCGAAACAATTGTTCATGGAAAGTTCGAAGCCACCACCCTCGATATATTAGTAATTAATGATATTTAAACTTTTAAAATAAGAATGTAATTTTTATTCATGATAGTAGGTATATTTTTTATTAAAATACCCTTTTTTATTCTCTCAAAGGTCAGATAACGCGATCTCAGGGCCGCAATATACTGCTGATGAATTCAATTATAGATGACATGCCTAAATGCCAGATGCGGCGAGCATAGAAAAATTGTTGTTATATATTTGGCAGCACACGCCAGATTAAATAACTGAGTGTTAAATTTGTGTACATTCTTCAATCAACATCCTTTTCCAAACACAATACAATATACTATATTTATAAATAGGACTTTAGACAAATATACAGCTGCCGCTACCACGTTCTACACAGCCAACATTGTGACCTACTACAGTAAGCCAACATCCCCTTGTATTCCTTAAACTGCCGCTCACACAATATACATCAGTAGTTATATTGGAACCAATTTGTAGCATTACTGTATGCTCCAAGATATTGGGGATAGAGATTTTCAAGATGGGCACATGGTCTGGGTTTCCCATCGTATCATTATCGGGCTGAATGTAAATCAATTTTTTGAGGTGTTCCATTGCGCAAATACAGAGTTTTCTACCGATTTCCTTCTTTCCCACGAAGAATCTCTATTGGAACATAACCGATAACTTTTATGTATTAGAAGGCTCACGATGGAATATGTTTCGACCACTGTTTCGTTTAGTTGTAATAACACCCGCGATTAAAATATAAAATTGACATTTTACTGTATTGAGACTCGGAGGCTTAAATATATTATTGACTTACAGAAAAACCTAAATGTCAGATGAAATTTTTAGTTTCTATCAATTAATATTAGATGAAGTTAGTTGCCAAATTTACTCCAATCTCATTTAAAAGATTTAGAATTCAGTCACGCGTTTGATTTTAGTCTACAGAAAAAATACCGATAAATATAAATAAACAATCAAAAATAAATACTTCGCTGTATGAGATGATTATTGAGCAAAGAAAGTAATTGAGAATATACACATGATTATAGTAATTACATACAATATATACAGTGTCTCCAGAAAAATCTTACAATACCGACAATATATAAATGGGCTCGCAAGGTATACAGAAACACGTGATGATTTTCTAAATGCCATCAACTTTATTTTTAAACCAATACATTATAAATATATGCATTAAAACAAACTGAAAAACTACCATGAGAAAAGTATCTTCTGAGGAGATTAACTGACGCCTTAGTCAATTTTATTTTCAGTTTCAAAACCCACCACCGTAAATACTATTATGTATCTTTATAATTCAGTAAAGATACAATGAAAATAATAACACAATAATGAAAATTTCGTTATTATGAAACAGTTACAAAACCCATCACCGTATATTTTCTTCAGTGTCGATATTTACATATTAATTCCAGCACAAAGAGAAAATTCATATTATTTTCCAGGTACGTAATTTATTGACACATTTTTATATCTCCCACGAACGTCATACACTGCATTCTTTTTTTAATACGAATTATAAATGAAATGTGCCCTCATAAAATTACAATTACCAAAACCGAAAGTACATTAAGTGTAGTAATTCTTCGTGGTAGCGGTAAGATCCTCTAATTCCAAGTAGACATCGCCGTTCGACCTTTGACCATGCTCTCCCACCGGCTCTACCTTTCCTGCAAATTTCGATGTCAGCATGCTCCAATGCGCTTTTCTGTCGACTCCGTCACGGTCATCCGTGTTGATCAGCTTGGTGACGTCTTTGTGGGTGTTGTCCTTGGCGTTGATCACTGGTTCTAACGTCTTCTTGTGTCCCTTGTTGAACCGAATGACGAGGGTTTTACAGCGGCGGTCGTGACCGGAGTTCTCCGTCTGATCCTTAGATGGTTGGTGATTCCACAAGTTTTTTAAGGTTAGCTTTCGCTTGCCGCAAGAACAGCGTCCAATTCCAGTACCACAGCCATTTTTTCGGCACAGACCTGCCGATGAATAGTGAGGAAATTGAAAATTATTTTGGTAACTTTTTTAATTTAGTAGAAGATACATACGCGATTAGACAATTACAACTGTAGTCTTTATTGATTTGATAGAATCGAATTTCTAAAACTATGATAATCGCGAAAGAATAACTTAAATGTCAGTTGAAATTTTCATCGTCCATCAACAAGTTCAGTTTAGTAGTTAATGGCCACTTAATACGCCATTATCTGAGGAGAGTGAGCAGGATTAAAGAAGTGCTAGAATGAATACAGGATAGAAAAAGATAAAGAGGTAAGTAAAGTTTTCAGCTGATAGACGACATGAAAGGGATAGAGAGCTATCAAGGTATGAAAAAGACCGCGGAGAATAGAAGAATACGGAGAACCAGGTTTAACCAGGTATAATCACGGAGCTGTCTACGGACAGACTACTGACTATGACGATGATGATAACACGACATTCTACTGAAAGAGGTAGAGAACATGAAACGTTTTAACATATCATCGCGTGTTTGATAATCATCGACTGAAAATAACAAAGACGAAGTAGAGCAAATTAAAAAATGCTTGAATGTGTTATTCAATTCTTTCTAATTTTCCCAATCTATTGAGACATAAAAAAATGTTACTAAGGTTATACTGCTCCCATTTTGTTTTATATGATTGAATGTACTTCAAAAGTTTTTTAAATTAACTATTATAGTCTACTTTGGATGTTGATAACATAAACAGAATTCCCCCTCGACCGTATGATCGGCAAAGATGTTTTTGTCTAAAATGTCGACTCGAAAACGTAAGATCATCCGGATTTACGAAAAACACATCGCAAAGTAATGCAGTATTTCTGGATGTCCACATTTGGATAATTTCATATCGAGGGAAAACCCACAAAGATATATAGATTCATTTTAAACTTACCTCGGAAATATTTAATAGCCAGGAGACAAAATACAACGATCAGCGCAATGCAATTTGCTATAATGAACGAGACCTGCAATGAAACGAAACCAAGTTTTATACAAACAGCAATAAAAATATCATTCTTTACACAACAGCGTAACTGTCAAGTAACTGTGAAAAATTTATAGCATAATGGGAAAAGATTTCCAACTAGATGCTTCAAAATGAACGACAGCTATCGTGAACGTCGATATATCTAAATTCCACCAACCAATGACCCAAAATGTTCGAGTCGGGAATTAAATAAAAATCAATTGTATTAAATCAGAAGAAAAAGCATTAAAAATCTGAAACTGATATTTACATTCATCAAAAGTAAAACGTCCATGTCCTCTTCTACTCTCGCCCAAGTGTTACCAGTTACCGAAACCCCTGCTGCACTCCTCGACACCACCTTCTCCACTGCTCGCCGAAACTAGAGTGAGCATTACGAGCTCTTTGTCACCGAAAGATGTTCCTTCAAGGTTAAATTCTTATTTCGTCATTCCTTTCCAGGGGTTGATAAGGCGATCGCTCCTGGCGAATTACCTACATTATAACAGCGATTTTTAAAATTCATCCCTTTCTACGAAATATGTCGTCAAATATCTTCCTATGTGTCCGAAATATTCGTTAATTTTCTCGCGCAACACGTAGGTTGTAAAATCTATCTAATATGACTATTCTTATTGCTGATGATTTACGTCAGAGCGTTCGTCGTGTATCCTTATCGACGCTTCTTCGAACATTTTATGAAATTTCCTGGTATTTTTCGCAGTATTTATTGGTGACAATGAGCCATTAAAATCTTATTGTTAGGCGATCGTTTACTGAAATGTATATTGTAGATAGCAGAGGTTACTCATCGTAGGAGGTAACGTTTTCGAAGGATAGATTGTGTTTTAAAACTATATTTTTTAATTCTCATTCAGCAAAAAAACTACATTGATCGTTTCGGTAGGAAGGCTTTTTCAATGTCACTATGATCGACGTGTCATAGGAATTATATTCCAGAATGCTTTGGAAAGGGCGTCGGCGTCTGTACCATGGGCCTCCACGCGCCATTTTTACGTCAGGGAATTCATTGGGTAGGTGATGTAGTAATTATATACCATAATTTTTAGGTTTTCAGTATGTTTATGATTAAAATTTGTTGGAATTAACATAAGATATTAGAATCGAAATATTTTGAAGAAAACATTATAAATTTTTTCCGTTCATCTTTTTCCGCATTAAGTTAGAAATCGATCACGTGAAACGTATAACGCACATATTTTGGGGAAATATTGTCATTTTAAAGTGATGTTTAATCCTATTCTTATTTCGAAAACTTATGGGAGTGAGCATGCTTTGAATGCTTCTAATGCGGGAGAGTGAGGAGGGGAGAGGGAGGTGGGATATACAGGTGGAATGACGGAGGGGGGTGGGGTAAAATGTGGGGAGGAGTTAGGAGAAGTGAAGGGAAAGAGGGGGAAGGAGTGAGAGATGATAAGAGGGGGAGTGAGGGGGATGTTTGTTTGGAAGGGTGGAGAGTGAGGGAAAGAGATTTTCAGTACACGTCATGAGTCTGATGTCAGTTTGATCTCCATAAATAGCTTAAATTATTGAATCTGTACTCCTTTCAGTTTTGACTGGTTATACACTAGAATATATTTATATAATGTGAAAAAATTTATCACAATACCGTCAATATTACCACCTCTACCACCTTTATAATTCTATTGATGGAGAATGACCTGACACGTGTTGTTTCCTCAAATTTCCATAAATTTTATTTCAAACTCACCACAATGAAATCACACAAAATAAAACTAACTGAATGCTTTCCTTTATGAAAAATATCTGCTCCGATCGTCAATTTCATTACAGAGCTTTATTATCCTACAATAGCTTTTATTATCGAAGAACACATGGTTCAGCCATATAACGCGTTCCTCAATTTGAATCGGAACTTTATTATTCAATATTGATTTATCTTAACCAATAAAACTTGGTTCAGGCATATTCCTTGGATTTCAAAAATGATTTGTTAAACACAAAAAAATCAATTTATTTTTATTTTCCTCTGATTTAGTAACTCTAAACGTGATGTGATACATCATCTTAAGTTAAATAGATATAATTACGTTACTCCCGTCATTTTTGACGTGCAATACAGCAGCATGTATTTATATTGAATGTATAAAACGCTTGTTATACTGTCAATATTCCACCTCTACCAACATTATATTTCTTATAGGTGAAATAACGTGACACGTTTTGCTATTTAAAATTACCAATAAATTTATTTCAAACTCAGTACTTTAAAATCATATACATTAGAACAGAGAAAATATCGAACTTAACGAGAAATGCCTTCTGGGGGTTAACGCTTTAGTCTAAATCACTATGGAGCATTATTATTCAATATTGATGTCATGAGCAAAATATATTATTTTCTTCCATTTTAATAACACAAAACGTGATGTGTTGCATCATGTTCAGTTAAATAAATGTAATTACAGAAATATTTTAGATACTCTATGAGGAAGGTTGGTGAGAGACTACATAATATTTCTTTACCTGGAAATGATGCACCATATCCAAACCACAAATTTTGAGAAATTAAAACAGCGAAAAGTGCTAAGTTTATAATTTGTTTGTTCATAATGGAAAAGCTTCACCAAGTTTAACCAATCACCGTAAATGTCATTTAATTTTGACGGCTGCATAAAATTTTCAGCAAACACTATATTCAATCTTCTTTACCGGGTGTACTGAATTTATTACCTTCCTCTAATAACATGTGTACATTTATTACATAAATGAAACGCGCCCTCAGAAGATACATTTATCCACGCAGAAGCCATTTCATGCTAGGTATTAGGGTTGGTCAGTGGTGGGATGATCTAATTCAGCGATTTCATTGGGTGACTCTTGATCGTCCTTCTTCATCGGCTCCCGATCTCCAAAAAACTTCCACAGTAAAAGCCTCAAGTCAGCGTTTTTGTCGACTACGGCACGACCGGGGGCGTATACTCCGCCTAGTACAATGATGGCGATCTCATCATAGTCCTTTCCGTCCGGAACCTTCTGTGCTTCTGAGGACTCCACGAGTTCCGCGGTATTAGGGATTACTATTCTCAAGTTGTAGCCGCGGTTTGAGTTTTCCATCGTATCTTTTTCCTGTTGGACGTTCATTGCGCAAATGCAAATGCAGCTGTTGGAAATAGCCGAATATTTTTCAAATATTAGATAAATGATTCGAATATTGTTTCGTGTAGCTCAAAATACACACGCAAATAAAGCGAAGAGCAACAACTTATTCGTTCAATAAATACTTTCATAACTGAGAGGTGGTTATGATAGTTTAATAAGTATTTATAAAAATATATTTCATATCATTAAATCGGAAAAGTGAAACAATATTTTAGTCGACATAAAACTACTGAAAACAATTTATTTTTGGAGTACACTACACTTGTGTGATTTTTCGAGTATAGAAATATTTCACCAAGTAA
The DNA here is from genome assembly GCA_036926305.1 of Uropetala carovei. NCBI lineage: Eukaryota > Metazoa > Arthropoda > Insecta > Odonata > Petaluridae > Uropetala > Uropetala carovei. The sequence continues at coordinate 9,771,092 of JAXCHB010000033.1, read as the reverse complement.
TCAATGTTCTAGAATGTTAAGACATGTTGTGGGGGAAATCGCAATCGCGAGCCCAATATAAGTTCATCAATATCAATAGATAATTCGGATTTTTACTTGAATAACCATTGCTGATTCGGATTACTAATCAAGTAATCACAATTTTAAATTTATAAACATCGAACATTTTATCCTTTCCGATATTTCGTCACTCACTTAATTCTATTAATGTATACAGCTGTATTAAGCCCTCCACCACACATTTAATTTTTACATTTGGTGAATTAGCATGCTTAAAGCGGTCAATTTACACTTACCTCCAATAATTTCGGAAGTCAGCTTAGTCCACGTAATCAGCACAATGGAAGTTGCTAAAACCATCGAGATCTGCGAATAAAAGGAAATCAAGTAAGAAATTAGAGTTTGAAAGAAACAAAGACGAAAATTGTTCTTAACACAATAGGAAACGGTACGATGGAAAGGTATCACTTAAAGTTGAAATAATTAAGGAATAAAAAGATAAAATACGAGGAGTAGTCCCACTAGATGCTTCAAGGTGATTGAGAGCTAGCGTCAACACTTTATTTTAAAATATGTGTACATAGAATATATTACAATAAAATTTTACATGGCCACATAATAAAAATAATAATATAAATTTCACTTTTATTGAAAAGGAAAAACATAGCACTCTAGTATTAAAATAGATATGAAGTAATAAGCTAAAATACGTTAATGTCCCGCTAAACCAAAAGGCTTGTCAGCAGGATAAATTGATAATGTCTATAAACCAAAGTCGGCAACTGTACTTCTCACGTGAAAAATTAGGTAGAAATGAATGAGTCACAGCAAGAAAAGGCATAATCAATCTTAAACTAAATATTGCAAGCCAAGACTCGAGTGGATATCACGACCCCTTTGTCACCGAAAGATGTTTCTTGAAGGTTAAAATCCTATTTCTTCATTAGTTTCAAGGATAGATAACATTTTCGAAAAGCAACCGCTCAACCCCATAATAAAAATTTTTGTCGACGGGTAAAAATGTAGATTATTAATCATGCCTTTCTTCGCATTAGTTCGACACACAACCTCTTTTGTTTCCAAAACATTTCTTTAGTTTCTCGCGCGTAGCTTGGATGTTTATTTTTTCTAATCTACCCATTGTTGGTGAATGCGTCGGAGGGTTGGTCGCCTCTCCTTATCGACACTTCCTCGAGCATCCGCCGATGCCTATGAAATTTCTTGGCGTATGTCCATGATTTGTCAGTAAAAATGAATCATTACATTTTCGGTGAGAGTGTTTTCAGCAAAGTATAAAAAATGAAGTGGGAGTAACTTGTCATAATCAGCGATCGTTCTTGAATGATCGAATATGATGAAAACGATATTTTAATATCAAACCTCAGTTCGACTTTCCCTGTGTTATTCTCTTATGTGGGAGTTTTGATGTTGGATAGACAATTATATACCTACTAGGGCTCTTTGGCAGGGGTTTAGGAGAGCCATTTTCCGGTATAGGAACTCGTTGGATTATTAATCAGTTTCTTTCGGTTATGTCGGAACACAGCCTCTTTCTTCGTATCATTTCTGTAGTTACCGCGCGTATCTGGGTTGTTTATTTCTTCTAATCTAGCCATTGTTGGTGAATGTGTCGTAGGGTTGGTCGCCTCGTCTTATCGGCACTTATTCGAGCAACCGCCGATGCCTATGAAATTTCCAGGCTGTGTCCATGATTTTTCTGTAAAAATGAATCACTACACCTTCGGTGAGGGTGTTTTTAGCAAAGTATATAAAATAAAGCGGGAGTTACTTGTCATAATCAGCGGACGTTCGTGAGTGATCGAATATGGTGAAAACCATATTTTAATATCTATCGCAGTTCGACTTGCACTGTGTTCTTCTGTTATGTAGGAGTTTTGATGTTGGCTAGACAATTATATACCTACTAGAGCTCTTTAACAGTGGTTTCGGAGTGCCAATTTTTGGTATATAGGACGTCGTTGGATTATTAATCAGTTTCTTTCGATTATGTCGGAACACAGCCTCTGTTTTTTCCGAATCATTTTTTAAATTTCTTGCGCATATCTGGGTTGTTTATTACTTCTAATCTACCCATTTTTAGTAAATGCGTCGAAGGGTGGGTCGCGTCGCCTTTCGGCACTTATTCGAGAAACCGCCTATACCTATGAAATTTCTTAGCAGACGTCCATGTTTTCTCAGTAAAATTGTACCACTAAATCTTTGGTGAGAGTGTTTTCCGAAATGCAGGTGTATAAATAAAAGCGCCGTTTAATCTGCATAATCAGCTAACGTTTTTGAAGGACCGATTGTGTTGAAAACGATATTTCAATATAATATGGAAGTTCTGCTTGTGTTTCTTTCTTCTGGTATGTAGAGGTTAAAGGCGTCTTAACAATTATATTATATAAGGCATTAACAGAATATTCGGGTGGTGCTTTCATCTCTCTCGCTCCCCTAGCTCTATTTTACTTGGTATAGGTATTCGTTGGATTATCCATACATGAAAATTACGCGATTTAGTAATATTCTTTAGCTAACGTTTAATTTTAACATAATATCCGTTAATGCGAGATTATGTTTTTCTTATCTGATGAAATACGATGGGAATATTTTCGATTCCAATCATGAAATTATGTATCGAACATTAAATTATATCGAAATTATTATCGGAATAAATATTATTAATTTATTTAATGTCATTAATAATCTTTCTATGATTAATCTGTATGGAACTTCGCAATAAAAACTACAATAAATGAAGAAGCGTTTTTGTGATATGAGTTCAGAAATATAGTGCATTCTTCATACTTCTAAAGAATTTCTTCAAACCAATTCTATTCGCGACCTCGCGTTGTTTTAGCCGATATTTATCGATTATGATGTACAGTATAAATTCGTTCTTTTCGTTTACAAACTAACACAGGTGTTACCACGGTAATTATTGATTCATCCATGTTTAACTTCCAAAATCATAGCATTGATCGAAAGATTGATTCATTTAATTTAGAGGAAATTATATTCAAATTAATTTTTTTTAGAAGGTGAAATCATAAATCCAATAAATATATTCGGAGAAAATTTCGACTTTCCAGGTTGTTATAAATATGAAGTGTTAAGGGAATGAATGAGTTTGATGTGGATTAGGGCGGGTGATTTGTCTAGATCAGTGGTTCCCGTATATATCACCTAGTAGAATTCATTTTTGGTCGATCTCGGTCGAAATGATATATATTTTGTTAATAGTATAAAAAGTACACAAAATTACCAGTACTAAATATTAATTTATCAGTTTTCCGTTAAACTCAGACGCTGAGGTTGAAATCATTTGAGGAGACAATTTCAGCCTTATTTAGAGTGGATGTTCTTGCAGGTGAGAGAGATATCATTAGACTGAAAACGACATTTGCGTTAAGCCTAAGAGCATCAAAAAAGTAATTTCATAAATATTTATCTAAAAATGTGCATTATAACCGGCGAAATATACCCAGAAAATTTACATGCCTGTTTGCTTCCTTGATTTAAATCCAATGATAACATATCACTAGTTAAAAAAATGAATTGCAACGATTATTCCTTTATATTTATCACACGAATCGAGATAATGGATCTTTTCTTTTGAGAAGGAATGGGAGAATAAATAACTGGCTTTGGTTTTTTTAAACTGTGATTCTTTTGACAATGTTTTCAAGTAAATATCTCCCTATATGTTTCACTTTTCTTTATGTTATAAAATGAAAAACTCGTGCAAAAAGTTTAGTTGTATTTTGAAAAAATCATTTGTTACGTAGATTATGTGTAATATTAAATTTAATTGCAAGGCGGTTAAAAAAGAAGGGAAGAGGAAAGGTATTAAATTGAAACAACGGAAATAAATATTTAACTATATTTTCTATTATATGTGGCAGGTTTCCCAAACTAGGACACGCGTACCCCTGGGAGTACTTTTATAGGCGCTAGGGGGTACTTTAGAAAACTTACGAAATGGTTGATATTAGCTTCATTCACTTTATTGTTGCTTACGAATCAGCTTCATTCAGTTTGATGTTGTTATAAAATAGAGTAGTCCAACTCCGTCGCCACTTGAGGCGAATCGGTTATAGATATGTGGCGAATTGGTGCTCACAGTGTCTACCAAATATTTTTTATTAGTTTATTAAATACAGGAATACTGCAGCCGGCTCCGTCCGGATCGCGGTAGCCTTTTGTGAAAAATTTTTATGCTCGGCGATCCGGCTGTTGAGCTACTAATATTAAGTATTCCACATTATCTTGTGGTTAGCGACACTTCATATTCTAATAGTAAATGGGACGTCCAAAAGTATAAGGGCTCCTTTTTGATCGTGTTATGCAGCAATTTATTAGCTGAAAGACGCGAAACAATTGTTCGTGCAATGTGATTCTTCGAAGCCACCACCCTCGACATACTGATGATATTTGAGCTTTTAAAATAAAAATGTAATTTGTGTTTAACATAATAGGTATATTGTATTTAATTGAAATCCCTTCTAATTCCCGCATTGATCAGATATCGCGATTTCAGAGCCGCAATACACGGTATGATATCATGCTGGGTGAGATGCCTATCTGCCAGGGACGGCTAGCATAGGAAAATTGTTTTTTATAATTGGCAGCAGACCCATGATTAAATAACACAGTATTAAATATGTGTACCTTTTATATTCAACGGCCTTTTCTCAACATAATACAAAATATTATTTTTTTAAGTAGGATTTTACACAAATATACGTTTAGAGTGTTGAAATATAATGATTCCTATTTTCTCATGCATGGTTACCGCTACTACGTTCTACACGGCCAACAATGCGACGTACGATAGTAAGGCAACTACCCGTTGTTTGAACTGAAACTACTAAACACACATTACACATTCGTAGCTACATTGTAGCGAATTGTAACATTACTGTATGTTCCAATATATATTCGGGATGGAGATTCTCAAGATGGGCACATGGTCAGTGTTTTCCATCGTATCATCATCGGGATGGACGTTCAGCAATTTGTTGATGTTTTCCCTTTGCGCAAATACAGAGTTTTCTTCCCGATTTTCTTCTTTTCCACGAAGAATCTATCGTATGTTGGAACATAACGGATAATTTTAATATATTAGAAGGTGCACGATTAAAAATGATTCGACCAGTGTTTTGTTTATAGTTGAAACTAGCAGAATTTCCCTTTGAATTTCAGCGGATTTAGTGAAGGTACTACAGCACAACATACAGACTCTTTAAAATACCTATATAGTAGTTACTTTTTAACTTACAATTATATTTTCTTAACTATTAATCATATTTGCTTGTAACAATCCGTTTCCGAACGTATTGCATTAGATATAAGGATAATTGTATTTCCTATTGTGTCTCTTTCGCCAAATCCATCTTTATTTCTTGTGTAATTAGGCCTCGCTTAAATATTTACTTTTATGTCTTCTATGCAAGAACCCGTGAAAAAAAAACTTAAGAGTTCCCCGTGATTGAACACTGACTGGTAAATATACACCGGATACGTGAGAATATTTACATTAATTAAACATTATGATGTGGAATTAAATAATTTTACTTACAAAAAATGTAAGATTCCAGTATTCAGTAGAAGAAAGAAGGTTCATTGACTTTCATCAATCGTTATAAACGCTTCAAGAAAAATAATCAGTATCTATTAACGTTGATATCCATAATCATCGATAGTTTCATTGCTTAAACAAAAGTACGAATCAAATAACGCTAAACTTCTATCTATTTGTAAGCTTCATGAAGGTAACAGAATCGGAGGTAACGGTGACGGCCTTCGCAACGTCCGGGAGGGGTACGAAAAATCCACAGAATTACGAAACAAAAAGCGTATTTCTAAAACCCTCGACCACGAAACATGAGAACTTCGCAGGAATAAGATAGTATAGAGTTTTATTCGTCGAATAAAGCAAGAACGAAAAGAATCGGTTCATATATGCGTATTTTAATGTTTGAAGGAAATATACCTTGACAGTCAAGAAATGGATTTATACGTGTTATCTTATGAAAAAAGTTAATCCCGCATATTGCCACCACTAATTAATCACGGTTGACCAAACCTGTATCATTCACTAACAATAAGTTGGGATGTAAGGATGAATCGTACGAAATTTGATTATTCTATCTTTTATCGTTTAGGAGGAGCTCCGTGAACAACCAACAAACACTCACTTCAAAATATATACCGCGATGAAAAAAATAAAAATGAAATTTTTGTATATGGTGACTCAGAGGCTTAAATATATAATTAACTTATATCAAAAAAATAAACGTCAGATAAAAGTTTTAATTTCTGTCAATTAGTATTACACGAAGTTAGTTGCCATTTATACTACAATCTCATTTAAAAGATTTAACATTCAGTCGCGCGTTTGATTTTAGTCTACAGAAAAAAAGCCGATAAATGAAAGAGAACCATAAAAATTCAATACTTCGCGGTATGAGATGGTTTTCGAGCAGCGAAAATAATTGAGAATATACACATGATCATGCTACATACAATAGGTACTGTGTCTCCGGAAAATTCTGAAAATACGACAATTTATAAATGGGTTTGCAAGGAATAAAGAAACACGATGATTTTTAGAATGCGATTAATTTTATTTAGAACCAATACATTATAAATATAAGCATTAAAACAAACTGAAAAACTACCTTGAGAATAGTATCCTCTAGAGGGCATTAGTTGATGCTTTTGTCATTTTTATTTCACATCTCAATAACTCAATATCGACACAATGATGATAGTAGTGCAATAATAAAAAATTGTTTTTAAGAAAAGTTTAAAAACCCACCACCGTAAATATTATTAAGTATCTTCATAATAAAACATCGATACAATGATAATGATAATACAGTCATAAAAATTTGTTTTTTATGAAACAGCTAAAAACGCACCACCATAAATGTTATTTAGTATCTTTATAAATCAATATCGATACAATGATAATAGTAATACAATAATAAAAATTTGATTTTTAAGGAACAGTTTAAAAACCCACCACCGTAAATACTATTAAGTATTTATATAATGCAATATGGGTACGATGAATATAATAATACCATAATAAAATTTCTTTTTTATAAAACTGCTGAAAAACCCACCACCGTAAATATTATTAAGTGTCTTTATAATTCATTATTTTACAATGATTATAAAAATACAATTATAAAAATGTTTTTAAAAACCCACCACCGTAAATCCTAAAAAGTATATTTATAACTCATTATCGATACAATGATAATAGTATACAATAATAAAAATTTGTTTTATGAAACAGTTTTAAAACTCACCACTGTAAATATTATTAAGTATCTCTATAAATAAATATCGATACAATAATAACAATACAAAAATACAAACAATTCCATTTTTATGAAATATTTTCAAAACCCTCCACCATAAATTTTATTCATTGTCGATATTTATATATTGATTCCAGTACAAGTGGAAAATTGAAATTATTTCCCAGGTATTCATCGACAAAGTTTTATTTCCCCCACGAACGCCATACATTGCATTGGTTAAATTGAATTATAAATGAAATTTGCCTTCAGAAGATTACATTTACCCAAACCGAATCTACTTCAACGCTTGTACTTCTTCGTGGTAGTGGTTGGATACCACAATTCCAGGTAGACATCAGCGTTCGACCTTTGACCTTGTTTTCCCACCGGCTCTCTTTTTCCAACCAATTTCGATGTCATCATGCTCCTAGGCGCTTTCCTGTAGACTCCGTCGCGGTCCTCCGTGTTGATCAGATTGGTGACGTCTTTGTGGGTGTTGTCCTGGGCGTTGATCACTGGTTCTAACGTCTTCTTGTGTCCCTTGTTGAACCGAATGACGTGGATTCTACAGCGGCGCGCGTGGTCAGAGTTCTCCATGTTTCGCTTGCCGCAAGAAAAGCGTCTCTTTCCAGTACCGCAGCCATTTTGCCGAAACAGACCTGCCGAGGAATAGTGAGGCAGATATTATTACTTCTGGTATTTTTTTTCATTTAATTAAAGTTTAATACGCGATGTATACAATTACAACTGAATCCTTTTTTAGTTCTGATAGGGTCTCAGGTCTAACAACATGATAATCACCAAAGAATAACTGAAATGTCAGTTGAATGTTTCACCGCTCATCAACAAGTACATTTTAGTGGTTAATGGACATTTAATACGCCAGTACCTGAGGGGAGAGAGCAGGATTTAATATGGGCTAGAAGGAATACTGGATAGAATAAAAGAAATAGGTAGGTAAAGTTTCAGCTGATAGAAGACATTAAAGGCAAAGAGAGCTATCAAAGTATCAAGAAGACCGCAGAAAATTGTAATGTATGGAGAACAAGGTTTATCCATGAATAATCACGGCCCTGTTTACTGACAAACTACTTATTATGACGATGATGATAATATGCCATTCTACTCGAAGTTGTTGAGATGATAAAACGCTTAAGTATATAATCGCACGTTTGATTATCATCGACTTAAATTAACAAAAAAGTAGTAGAGAACTTTTTAAAAATGCATGGATATGTTAATTCAATTATTTCTAACTTTACCAATCTGTAAAGACATGAAAAACATGTTTCTGAATGTAACGGGTCCCATTTCGATTTATGAACTTGAATTTCCTTCAACAGTTTTTTATATTAACTATTATAGTCGACTTTGGATGTTGATAACGGGAGCAGAATTTCCCCTCGACCGTATGATCGGCGAAGATGTTTTTGTCTAAAATGTCGACTCGAAAACGTAAGATCATCCGGATTTACGAAAAACACATCGTAAAGTAATGCAGTGTTTCTGGGTGTACCACTTTTAGAAAATTTGAAATGGAGGGAAAAATCACAATGATATAAAGATTCATTATAAACTTACCTCGGAAATATTTAATAGCCAGGAGACAAAATACAACGATCAGCGCAATGCAATTTGCGATAATCAACGAGACCTGCAATAAAACGAAATCAAGTTTAAGACAAACAGCAATAAAAATATCATTCTTTACACAACAGCGAAACTGTCAAGTAACCGTGAGAAATTTGTAGCATAATGGGAGTAAATGTCCCACTAGATAGGTATTTCAAAATGAACGACAACTTTCGTGAACGGATATACTATTTCTAAATTCCACCAACCAATGACGCCAAATGTTCGCGTCCGGAATTAAATAAAAAACAATTGCATTAAATCAAAAGGTTAAAGCAATAAAAATCTAAAACTGATATTTACCTTCATCAAAAGTAAAACGTCCATGTTCTCTTCTGCTGTGGCCCAAGTGTTACCAGTTACTGAAACCTATGCTGCACTCCTCGACACCTCCTTCTCCACTGCTCACCGAAACTAGAGTGAGCATTACGAGCTCTTTGTCACCGAAAGATGTTCCTTCAAGGTGAAATTCTTATTTCGTCATTCCATTCCAGGGGTTGATAACGCCATCGCTCCTGGCGAATTACCAAAATTATAACAGCGATTTTGAAAATCATCCCTTTCTTCGAAATATGTCGTGAAATAGCTTCTTATGCGTCCGAAATATTCGTTAATTTTCTCGCGCAACACGTAGGTTGTAAAATTTTTCTAATATGACTATTCTTATAGCTGATGATTTACGTCAGAGCGTTCGTCGTGTATCCTTATCGGCACTTCCTGGAACAGTTCGCAGTTCTTGTTCGTGACAATGAGCCATTAAAATCTCAGGCGATCGTTTTCTGAAATGTACCTATATTATAGATAGTAGGGGTTACTCATCGTAAGAGGGAACGATTTGAAGGAGAGATTTTGTTTTAAAGTGATATTTTTTAACTCTCATTTAGCAAAAACACTGGCATTGACTGATTCCGGTAGGAAGGGTTTTAATGTCACTAGGATCGACGTGTAATTGCAATTATATTCCAGAATGCTTTGGAAAGGGCTTCGGCATATGTTCCATCGGCCTCAACGCGCCATTTTTACGGCAAGGAATTCATTGGGTAGTTGTAGTAATTTATTTACCTTAATTTTGAGGTTTTCATAATTATTAAGATTGAAATTTGTTAGAGTTAACCTAAGATATTTCAATCCAAATATGTTGAAAAAACAAAGTTTTTTTTTGGTTATCTTTTTCCACATTAAATAAGAAATCTATCATGTATAACTCTGATATTTTTGACAAATCTTGTCATTTTTACGTGATTTTAAATTCTATTGTTATCTCAAATTTTTACGGGTGTAAGCGTGCCCTGAATGCATATAATGCGAGAGGGGGGGGGGAGTGGGAGGAGGGGGATAGAGGGAGAACGTTGGAGAGAGGGAGTAAAAAGGGGGAAGGAGCTGGGAGAGGGGATGGGAAAGCGAGGGAAGGAGTGGGTGATGATGAGAGAGGGAGTTAGGGCGAGGGCGATTGGGGGGGAGGGGAGAGTGAGGGAAAGAGATTTTAAGTACACGTCATGAGTGTGATGTCAGTTTGATCCCCATAAATAGCTTAAATTACTGAATCTTTACTCCTGTCAGTTTTGACGGGTTATACGCTAATATATATGTACTTGTATAATGTGAAGAAATTGCACGTAAAACCGGAAATATTACGACCTCTACCGTCTTTATAATTCAATCATCGGGGAATGACCTTACATATGTTGCTTTTTAAAAGTGCCATAAAAATTATTTCAAACTCTTTACAATAAATCATATGCAATAGAACAAAATGAATGTTGCCTTTATGACAAATATCTCCTGAGAGTAAGAGCGTTCCTCAACATTATTGCAGAGCTGTATATTTCATCACTGATTTTTATTAAAAAAGAACACGTGATTCAGCCATATGCCTTGGATTTCAAAACTGATTTGTTGAACGTAAAAATATAAATTTATTTACATTTTCCTCTGATTTGGTAGCTCAAAACGTGATCTGATACATAATCTTCAGATAAATAAATGTAATTGCACAACTGCCTTCATTTTTGAAGTGCAATACAGCAGCATGTATTTATATTGTGGTAAGAGAACGCTTGCAATACCGTCAATATTACCATCTCTACCAGCTTTATAATTCTATTAGCGGAAAATAACGTGACACATATTCCATTTTAATATTATAATAAACTTTATTTCAAACTCAGTACTTCTAAATCAAATACATTAGTACAGAGGGAATATCGAACCACAAAAAAAAGATCTGAGGGTTAACGCGTTAGTATGGAGCATTATTATTCAATATTGATACATTGAGCAAAATATATCGTTTTCCTTGCATTTTCCTCTATTTTAATATCACATAACTTGATGTGTTGCATCATCTTCAGTTAAATAAATGTAATTACAGAAATATTTTAGATAGTCTAGGAGGAAGGTTGTTGCGAGACTACATAATATTGCTCCTGTAACAACATTTCTATACCTGGAGATGATGCATCACATCCAAACCACAAATTTTGAGATATTAAAACAGCGAAAAATATTAAGTTTTTAATTTGTTTGTTCATTATGGACAAGGTTCACAAATTTCAACCAATCACTGTAAATATCATTCAATATTAATAGCTCCTTACAATTTTCACAGCAAACTAAATTCATTCTTTTCTATCGGGTGTGCAGAATTTATTGCATTTTTTGCTTCCCTCTAATAAAATGTGTACATTTATTATTTGTAAAAAACACGCCCCCAGAAGATACATTAATGCACGCAGAAGCCATTTCATTCCAAATATTTGGGACGGTCAGTGGTGGAATGATCTAATTCAGCGATTTCATTGGGTGACTCTTGATCGTCCGTCTTCATCGGCTCTCGATCTCCAAAAAACATCCACAGTAAAAGCCCCAAGTCAGCGTTTTTGTCCACTCCGGCTCGACAGGGGGCGTCTTCTCCGCCTAGTGGATTGATGGCTATCTCATCATCTTCCTTTCCGGCCGGTACCTTCTTTTCTTCTGAGGACTCCACGAGTTCCGGGGTATTAGGGATTACCGTTCTCAAGTTGGAGACATGGTTTGAGTTTTCCATCGTGTCCTTTTCTCGTTGGATGTTCAGCAGTTTGCAGTGGAGTATCATTGCGCAAATGCAGCATTCTCTTTTCTTATCCTGTTCTCTTTGACGTAGCATCATATCTGTTGGAAATAGCCGAATATTTTTCAAATATTAGATAAATGATTTGAGTATTGTTTAGGGTAGCTCAAAATACACCCCCAATTAAAGCGAAGAACAACAACATACTGGTTCAATCATTCCTTTCATAACTGAGAGGTGGTTATCAAAGTTGTATAATTATTTATAAAAATATTTTTCAAATCATTAAATCGGAAAAGTGAAACAATATTTTAGTCGACAAAAACAATTGAAAACTATTTATCTTTGGAGTACACTACACGTGTGTGATTTTTCGAGTATAGAAATACTATTTCACCTTGTAATGAAAGTTATAGAACGTTTAGACCTGTTGTGAGGGTAAGCTGAATCACCGGTTCAATATTAGTGCATTAATATCAATAGATAACTCATATTTTCACTTAAATAACAGTTGATAATTCGGATTTCGAATCACGTAATCACTATTTTAAATTTTAATCTCGTAACCATTTATCCTTTCCGATATTTCGTCACTCACTTAGTCCTCTTAATGTATACAGCTGTAATAAGCCCTCCTCCACACATTCAATTTTTACATTTGGGGAATTAGCATGCTTAAAGCGGTCAATTTACACTTACCTCCAATAATTTCGGAAGTCATCGTGGTCCACGTAATCAGCACAATGGAAGTTGCTAAAAACAGCGAGATCTGCGAATAAAATGAAATCAATTTAGAAATTAGAGTTCGAAGCAGACAAAGAGGAAAATTGTTCTTAACACAACAGAAATTGTTACAATGAGTAACCATCGCTTAATTTCGAAATAATTAACGAAAAACGAGATAAAATATGAGGAACAGTCCCACTAGATTCTTCAAAATTATTGAGAACTAGCGTCAACGGTTATATTTTTAATATCTGTAAAGCAACGTCGCCCACTGTACTTTCCACGTTAAAAATTAGGTAGAAATAAATGAGTCAAAACACGAAAACGCATAAACAATCTGACACTAAAAATTTACTCACCAAGTAAAAATACTTCATTATGGGGCTGCTTGTCCTCTGCTCTCGCCCGAGTCTTTTCAGGTTATGAAACCACTTCCGTACTCTTCGACACCTCCTTCTCAACTGCAAGCCAGGACTCGAGTGAATATCACGACCCCTTTGTCACCGAAAGATGTTTCCTGAAGGTTAAAATCCTATTTCTTCATTCGTTTCAAGGATAGATAACATTATCGATAAGCATCCGCCCAATACCATAACAATGATTTTTGTCGACGGGGAAAAATGTTGATTATTATTCATCCCTTTCTTCGAATTTGGTTGACACACAGCCCCTTTTGTTTCTGAAACATTCCTTTCGTTTCTCGCGCTTAACTGGGTTGCTTATTTTTTCTAATCTACCCATTGTCGGTGAATGCGTCGGAGGGTTGGTGGCTTCGCCTTATCGGCACTTCCTCGAGCATCCGCCGATGTATATGAAATTTCTTGGCATATGTCCATGAATTTTCATTAAAAATGAATCACTACATCTTCGGTGAGAATGTTTTCAGCAAAGTATTTAAAATAAAGGGGGAGTTACTTGTCATAATATGCGAACGTTTTTGAAGGATCGATTTTGATAAAAACGATATTTTAATATCATATCGCAGTTCGACTTCCATTGGTTTTTACTTTCTCATACGAAGTATCGAGAAAGCATTGTTTTCGCGAAAAAATTCGACCTCGAGATTTTTACGGAAATATACCTTTTAGGTGTCGCTGACTCCAAAAAAGTGGTTTTCGCAATGCCGTCTGTCTGTCTGTCTGTCTGTCCGTCTGTCCGTCTGTCTGTCTGTCTGTTATTGGCGCTGGAGCCTAGACGGTAGAGCGAAAATGAATGAAATCTCGTACTTAGGCATTTTATCATACTGAGCAGAGTATACTTAGGAATGGTTGACATTGATTAATAATTAAGAGTAGATTATTCCACGAATTTTTAACACCAATCCGATTTTCTCAAAAACGGCTCTAACGATTTTGATCAAATTTCGTAGAGTTATTTAAGTTTACGTCTTCAATAATACTGTATAGTTCATATTTCTCAAAAAACGAATATAAGGCTAGTTTATTCTTGGCAAATTTAACAACAATTCGATTTTCTCAAAAACGGCTATACCGATTTTGATCAAATTTCGTACAGTTACTTGAGTATACATCTAAAATAATACTACGTATTACATTTTTCTCAATGAATGAATATAAGGCTAGTTTATTCTTGGGCAACTTTAGCAAAAATTGGATTTTCTAAAAACAGGCTCATACGATTTTCATTTTCTAAAGATAACTAAAGGACGCATTAGTATCCATATATGAGAAAGTTTGTACAATGTATTTTGTACCGATTTTTTCTGTTAGGTAAGAGTTTTGATGTTGGCTAGAAAATTACATACCTACTAGAGCTTTTTGGCAGTGGTCTCGGAGTGCCTTTTTTGGTATACGAGCTCGTTGGATTGTTAATCAGTTTCTTCCAGTTAGGTCGGCACACAGCGTCTTTTGTTTCCGAATCACTTCTTTATTTTCTCGCGCGTAACTGGGTTGTTTATTTTTTCTAATCTACCCGTTGTTGGTGAATGTGTCGGAGCATTGGCGTAGATATCGCCCCGGCAGCCCGGGCGGTGACCGTCCTAAAAGTGGGCCCGCACGAGATTGAATGTTGAGACCAAAATGTTAAGATTTTTCTCTTCGTCTTCTTTAACCTTAACGGCAAAATTTGAACATCTTTCTCATGAAGAGAAACGAAAAATTCCATAGATCCAAAGGAAGCAGGCATATGAAGTCTACGGCCTATTCATCACGTACGTGGAATTACAGAGCGATGAAGGCCAAGATAAGAGACCTTAATTAAGCATCCTAGGGCCATGTGGTACGGTGAATATAAACAGATGAGTATAAACAAATTCCTTATAAACAAGCGTCTCATAACTTTTACAGATGATGCTCTTTCGGTTATGAGATAACGAAGGTTTCGGTCGCTTAGCACCTAAGGAAAGAAACAGTTGAATTGCATCTGATATGCTTAACTGCTTTGACATAGCTAACTCAGTTTGAGATTTTCTCTCCATGGTGACGGAAGTCGGTTCTCTCGTTAGCGATCAACGATAATTTCACCAACATAATATTTTCATTATTGTGAGGGTCAATCATGTCAACTTACAAGCAGGGGCGCGCGGTCCATATGTGCGATGTGGCGACGCACACGGGCGGCCAAACAAGGGGGGCGGCCGATTTATCGTCAGACACAGTAATGCGTATTGTAGTATAATATGCCGTATATTCTTACATATTTATTGGCTACGGAAATTTATCAAACCATAAGGCGTTCTTTATAATTTTTGTAAAGAAAGCCTAAAAAGGGCGGCAAATGAGAGACTTGCACACGGGCAGCCTTCTGGCATGGCGCGCCCCTGCTTACAAGCATTTGAGCGGGTCCAAAAAACGTAAAAGCAAAAACGAAGAACTTGAAAAACGTAGTAAAATTTTACAACAGGATTCTACACGGGATACAGTAAGTGATCTTGGGTGTGCTGTTGATAAAATATCGGGTACTGAAAGTGTTGCAGATAGTAGCCTAATTATTAGTTCTCTCAGTGACGTTGTGTGTGATACGGCTGGGCCTAAAGACGTTCAACATGAATCTAGCGTTAAGAATAATATTGAGGATATCGGGGCTGATAATGTGGATGCTGAAAATTTTGGAAATACTAAGAGTGGCAAAGATGGTGAATTCAAGGTATGTACATACATGTGCATGTGTCAATCCAAGTGATAAAGGTAATTTTCCAAATGATAGCCCAATTACGGCAGTGAAAAACGATTTATTCTTCGTCTTGGTTCTTGTAGGCCACCTGGACCATTTCCGAATATTTTCATAATAGTAAAAACAGAGCTGGGGTTGTTCTTCCGTGAAAATGGCTGTGTTACTCCCCAGAGGAATTTTGCGTGTACTGTGAGGCATGTTAACTATTTGCGGATAGAAACAACCGATTTTAGAGTGACGCGTAGGTTAAGGGAGTATGTGATTGGCAGAGATTAGAAAGCAGAATCGAAGACCATGAAAAATCTTATGTCCATATTACATCATGAACAGTGGAAATCTAATAAGGCTCTAGATAAAGGTCTCGAAATCCAGTTATTAAAGGAAAAGTTATTTTGGTGCCAAGTACTAAAACGTATAATAAATGTCACACTTACGTTTGCTATGTGTAACATCCCTTTCAGAGGTCATATTGAGATGATTGGGGGAGGATATTACCAAGGGACGTATAAAAGCGGCAACTTTCTGTCGTTTATTGAATTATTAGCAATGTATGATCCATTTTTAAAACAATTAATAGAACAGCCTAAAGGATCGGTACGGTATTTAAGTTCTGATATTCAAAATGAACTAATCGACCTTCTCTCACAGCAAGTGGAACTTAAAATTTTGAATGAGATTAAGGAGTCGCCTTCTTTTTTCCTGTAATTTAAAGTATTTCACATTATCTTGTGGTTAGCGACGCTTCACGTTCTAATAGTAATTGGGACGTCCAAAAGTATAAGGGCTCCTTTTTGATCGTGTTATGCAGCAATTTATTAGCTGAAAGACGCGAAACAATTGTTCCTGCAATGTGATTCTTCGAAGCCACCACCCACTACATAGTGATGATTTTCGAACTTTTAAAATAAAAATGTAATTGTATTTAATATAATAGGTATATTGAATTTTATTGAAATCCCTTCTGATTCCCGCATTGATCAGATAACGCGATTTCAGAGCCGCAATACACGGTATGATTTCCATGGTGGTTGAGATGCCTATCTACCAGGGACGGTTAACAAAGGAAAATTGTTTTTATATAATTGGCACCAGACCCATGATAAAATAACAGAGTATTAAATATGTGTACCTTTTATATTCAACGGCCTTTTCTCAACATAATACAAAATATTGTTTTTATAAATAGGATTTTACACCAAGATACTGTTACACTGTTGTAATATAATTATTCCTATTTTCTCATGCACGGTTACCGCTACTACGTTCTACACGGCCAACAATACGACGTACGATAGTAAGGCAACTTCCCGTTGTTTGAACTGAAACTACTAAACACACATTCGTAGCTACATTGTAGCGAATTGTAACATTACTGTATGTTCCAAGTTATTCGGGATGGAGATTCTCAAGATGGGCACATGGTCAGTGTTTTCCATCGTATCATCATCGGGATGGACGTTCATCAATTTGTTGATGTTT
Source organism: Uropetala carovei (assembly GCA_036926305.1). Taxonomy (NCBI): domain Eukaryota; kingdom Metazoa; phylum Arthropoda; class Insecta; order Odonata; family Petaluridae; genus Uropetala; species Uropetala carovei. The sequence goes on along the minus strand of JAXCHB010000033.1, from coordinate 9,753,758 downwards.
TCCCTTTGCGCAAATACAGAGTTTTCTTCCCGATTTTCTTCTTTTCCACGAAGAATCTATCGTATGTTGGAACATAACGGATAATTTTAATGTATTAGTAGGTGCACGATTAAAAATGATTTGACCATTGTTTCGTTTATAGTTGAAACTAGCAGAATTTCCCGTTGAATTTCAGCGGATTTAGTGAAGGAACTACAGCATAACGTACAAACTCTTTAAAATACCTATATAATAGATACTTTTTAACTTACAAATAGATTTTCTTAACAATTAATCATATTTGCTTGTAACAATCCGTTTCCGAACGTATTGCATTAGATATAACGATAATTGTATTTCCTATTATGTCACTTTCGCCAAATCCATCTTTATTTCTTGTGTAATTACGCCTCGCTTAAATATTTACTTTTATGTCTTTTATGCAAGAAACCCGTGAAAAAGCAACTTAGAGTTCCCCGTAATTGGAAACTGACTGGTAAATATACACCGGATACGTGAGAATATTTACGTTAATAAACATTATAAAGTGGAATTAAATAATATTACTTACAAAAAATGTAAGGTTCCAGTATTCAATAGACGAAAGAAGGTTCAATTACTTTCATCAATCGTTATAAACGCTTCTAGAAAAATAATCAGTATCTATTAACGTTGGTATCCATATTCATCTATCGTTTCATTGCTTAAACAAAAGTGCAAATCGAATAACGCTAAACTTTCATCAATTTGTATGCTTCATGAAGGTAACTGAATCGGAGGTAACAGTGGCGACCGCCTCGACACAATGATGATAGTAGTGCAATAATAAATAATTGTTTTTTAAGAAAAGTTTAAAAACCCACCACCGTAAATATTATTAAGTATCTTTATAATAAAACATCGATACAATGATAATAGTAATACAATAATAAAAATTTGATTTTTAAGGAACAGTTTAAAAACCCACAACCGTAAATACTATTAAGTATTTATATAATGCAATATGGGTACGATGAATATAATAATACCATAATAAAATTTCTTTTTTATAAAACTGCTGAAAAACCCACCACCGTAAATATTATTAAGTATCTTTATAATTCATTATTTTACAATGATTATAAAAATACAAATATAAAAATGTTTTTAAAAACACACCACCGAAAATCGTATTAAGCATATTTATAATTCATTATCGATACAATGATAACAGTATACAATAATAAAAAATTTGTTTTATGAAACAGTTTTAAAACTCACCACGGTAAATATTACTAAGTATATAAATAAATATCGATACAATAATAACAATACAAAAATACAAACAATTCCATTTTTATGAAATATTTTCAAAACCCTCCACCATAAATTTTATTCATTGTCGATATTTATATATTGATTCCAGTACAAGTGGAAAATTGAAATTATTTCCCAGGTATTCATCGACAAAGTTTTATTTCCCCCACGAACGCCATACATTGCATTGGTTAAATTGAATTATAAATGAAAAGTGCCCTCAGAAGATTACATTTACCCAAACCGAATCTACTTCAACGCTTGTACTTCTTCGTGGTAGTGGTTGGATCCCATAATTCCAGGTAGACATCAGCGTTCGACCTTTGACCTTGCTTTCCCACCGGCTCTCTTTTTCCGACCAATTTCGATGTCATCATGCTCCTAGGCGCTTTCCTGTAGACTCCGTCGCGGTCCTCCGTGTTGATCAGATTGGTGACGTCTTTGTGGGTGTTGTCCTGGGCGTTGATCACTGGTTCTAACGTCTTCTTGTGTCCCTTGTTGAACCGAATGACGTGGATTCTACAGCGGCGCGCGTGGTCAGGGTTCTCCATCTTTCGCTTGCCGCAAGAACAGCGTCTCTTTCCAGTACCGCGGCCATTTTGCCGAAACAGACCTGCCGAGGAATAGTGGGGAAGATATTATTACTTCTGGTAATTTTTTTCATTTAATTAAAGATTAATACGCGATGTATACAATTACAACTGAATCCTTTTTTAGTTCTGATAGGGTCTCAGGTCTAACAACATGATAATCACCAAAGAATAACTTAAATGTGAGTTGAATGTTTCACCGCCCATCACTAAAGTACATTTTAGTGGTTAATGGACATTTAATACGCCATTACCTGTGGAGAGAGAGCAGGATTTAAAATGTGCTAGAAGGAATACTGGACAGAATAAAAGAAATAGGTAGGAAAAGTTTCAGCTGCTAGAAGACATCAAAGGCAAAGAGAGCTCTCAAAACATCAAGAAGACTGCGGAAAGTAGGAGCATATAGATAATCAGGTTTATCCATGAATAATCACCGGCCTGTCTACTGACAAACAACTTATTATGGCGATGATGAAAATATGCCTTTCTACTCGAAAATGGTTGAGATGATAAAACGCTTAAGTATATAATCGCACGTTTGATTGTCATCGACTTAAATTAACAAAAAAGTAGTACAGAAAGTTTAAAAAATGCATGGGTATGTTAATTCAATTATTTCTAACTTTACCAATCTTTTAAGACATGAAAAATATGTTTCTGAATGTAACGGGTCCCACTTCGTTTTATGAACTTGAATTTCCTTCAACAGTTTTATAGCCGACTCTGGATGTTGATAACGGGAGCAGAATTTCCCCTCGACCGTAAGAATGGCGAAGATGTTTTTGTCTAAAATGTCGACTCGAAAACGTAAGATCATCTGGAATTACGAAAAACACATCACAAAGTAATGCAGTATTTCTGGGTGTCCACTTTTGGAAAATTTTAAATAGAGGGAAAACTCACAATAATATAAAGATTCATTTTAAACTTACCTCGGAAATATTTAATAACCAGGAGACAAAATACAACGATCAGCGCAATGCAATTTGCGATAATCAACGAGACCTGCAATAAAACGAAATCAAGTTTAAGATAAACAGCAATAAAAATATCATTCTTTACATAACAGCGAAACTGTCAAGTAACGGTGAGAAATTTGTAGCATAATGGGAGCAAAAGTCCCACTAGATAGGTATTTCAAAATGAACGATAACTATCGTGAACGGATATACTATTTCTAAATTCCACCAACCAATGACGCCAAATTTTCGCGTCCGGAATTAAATAAAAAACAAATGCATTAAATCAGAAGAAAAAGCATTAAAAATCGGAAACTGATATTTACATTCATCAAAAGTAAAAACTCCATGTCCTCTTCTGCTCTCGCCCAAGTATTACCAGTTACTGAAACCTCTGCTGCAATCCTCGACACCACCTTCTCCACTGCTCGCCGAAACTAGAGTGAGCATTACGAGCTCTTTGTCACCGAAAGATGTTCCTTCAAGGTGAAATTCTTATTTCGTCATTCCTTTCCAGGGGTTGATAACGCGATCGCTCCTCGCGAATTACCTACATTATAACAGCGATTTTGAAAATTCATCCCTTTCTTCGAAATATGTCGTGAAATAGCCTCTTATGTGTCCGAAATATTCGCTAATATTCTCGCGCAACACGTAGGTTGTAAAATTTTTCTAATATGACTATTCTTATAGCTGATGATTTACGTCAGAGCGTTCGTCGTGTATCCTTATCGGCACTTCCTGGAACAGTTCGCAGTTCTCATTCATGACAATGAGCCAATAAAATCTCAGGCGATCGTTTTCTGAAATGTATATTATAGATAGTAGGGGTTACTCATCGTAAGAGGGAACGTTTTCGCAGGAGAGATTGTGTTTTAAAACGATATTTTTTAACTCTCATTTAGCAAAAACACTGGCATTGATTGTTTCCGGTAGGAAGGGTTTTTGAATGTCACTAGGGTCGACGTGTCGTATGAATTATATTCCAGAATGCTTTGGAAAATGCATCAGTTTCGTGGGCCTCCACGAGCCATTTTTACGCCAAGGAATTCATTGGGTAGTTGTAGTAATTTATTTACCTTAATTTTGAGGTTTTCATTATTTTTAAGATTGAAATTTGTTAGAATTAACGTAAGATATTTCAATCCAAATATGTTGAATAAAACAAAGTTTTTTTCCGTTCATCTTTTTCCACATTAAATAAGAAATCCATCGTGTATAACTCTCATATTTTTGACAAATCTTGTCATTTTAACGTGATTTTAAATTCTATTGTTATTTCAAATCGTCGCGGGTGTAAGCGTGCCTTGAATGCATATAATGCGAGAGGGGGGGGGAGTGGGAGGAGGGAGAGAGGGAGGAGGGGGATAGAGGGAGAATGTTGGAGAGAGGGAGCAAAAAGGGGGAAAGAGTTGGGAGAGGGGAAGGGAAGGAGAGGGAAGGAGTGAGTATTGATGAGAGGGGGAGTGAGGAGGAGGGTGATTGGGGGGAGGGGTGAGTGAGTGAAAGAGATTTTAAGTAAACGTCATGCATCTGATTTCAGTTTGATCTCCATGAATAGCTTAAATTATTAAATCCTTACTCCTGTCAGTTTTGACGTGTTATACACTAATATATATATACTTATACAATGTGAAGGAATTACTCGCAAAACCGTCAATATTACCCCTTCTACCACCTTTATAATTAAATCAGTGGAGAATGACCTTACATATGTTGCTTTTTAAAAGTGCCATAAAAATTATTTCAAGATCTTTACAATGAATCATATGCAATAGAACAAAATGAATGTTGCCTTTATGAAAAATATCTCATGAGTATTAATGCGTTCCTCAATTTTATTGCAGAGCTATATAATGCAACACAGATTTTTATTAACGAAGTACACTTGGTTCAACCATATTAATTTCAATACTGATTTGTTGAACATAAAAATAAAAATTTATTGGCATTTTCCTATGATTTAGCATCTCAAAACTTGATCTGATACATAATCTTCAGTTAAATAAATGTAATTACATAACTCCCGTCATTTTTCAAGTGCAATACAGCAGCATTTATTTATTTTGTGAGAGGAAAACGCTTTAAATACTATCAATATTCCCATCTCTACCTACTTTATAGTTCTATTAGTGGAAAATAACGTAACACATATTCCATTTTAATATTATCATAAACTTTATTTCAAACTCAGTACTTCTAAATCACATACATTAGAACAGAGGGGATATCGAACCACAAAAAAAAATCTTCTGAGGGTTAACGCGTTAGTCTAAATCACTATGGAGCATTGTTATTCTATATTGTTACATTGAGCAAAATATATCATTTTCTTTGCATTTCCTCTATTTTAATATCACAAAACTTGATATGTTGCATCATCTTCAGTTAAATAAATGTAATTACAGAAATATTTTAGATAGTCTAGGAGGAAGGTTGTTGGGAGACTACATAATATTGCTCCTGTAACGACATTTCTATACCTGGAGATGATGCATCACATCCAAACCACAAATTTTGAGATATTAAAACAGCGAAAAATATTAAGTTTTTAATTTGTTTGTTCATGATGGAAAAGGTTCACAAATTTTAACCAATCACCGTAAATATCATTCAACATTCATGGCTCCATATAATTTTCAGCAAACACTAAATTCATTCTTCTTTACCGGGTGTACTGAATTTATTACCTTCCTCTAATAACATGTGTACATTTATTATATAAAAGAAACGCACCCCCAGAAGATGCATTTTTCCACGCAGAAGCCATTTCATTCCAAGTATTTGGGACCGTCAGTGTTGGGATATTCTAATGCAGCGGTTTCATCGGGTGACTCTTGATCGTCCTTCTTCATCGGATCCCGATCTCCAAATAACTTCCAAAATAAAAGCCTCAAGTCAGCGTATTTGTCTACTCCGGCTCGACAGGGAGTGTCTTCTCCGCCTAGTGAATTGATGGCGATCTCATCATCGTCGTTTCCAGCCGGTACCTTCTCTCCTTCTGAGGACTCCACGAGTTCCGGGGTATTAGGGATTGCCGTTCTCAAGTTGGAGACATGGTTTGAGTTTTCCATCGTATCCTTTTCTGGTTGGATGTTCATGAATTTGCGGTGGAATATCTTTACGCTAATGCAGCATTCTCTTTTCCTATCCTGTTCTCTATGACGTAGCATCATATCTGTTGGAAATAGCCGAATATTTTTATTAATTAATGACTGTTTCCTTTAGTTCAAAATACTCCCGTAATTAAAGCGAAGAACAACAATTTATTGGTTCAATCAATACTTTCATAACTGAGAGGTGGTTATCAAAGTTGAGGAATTATTTATCAAAATGTTTTTCAAATCATTAAATCGGAAATGTGAAACAATATTTTAGTCGACATAAAACAATTGAAAACAATTTATCTTTCTAGTACACTACAAGTGTGTGATTTTTCGAGTATAGCAATACTATTTTACCTTGTTATCATAGTTATAGTACGAGTAGACCTGTAGTGAGGGAAGCTGAATCACCGGTTCAATATTAGTGCATTAATATCAATAGATAACTCAGATTTTCAGTTAAATAACATTTAATAATTCTGATTTCGAATCACGTAATCACTATTTAAAATTTTTAAACTTGGAACAATTAACCCTTTCCGATATTTCGTCACTCACTTAGTCCTCTAATGTATACTGCTGTATTAAGCCCTCCACCACACAATCAATTTTTACATTTGGGGAATTAGCATGCTTACAGTGATCAATTTACACTTACCTCCAATAATTTCGGAAGTCATCTTGGTCCACGTAATCAGCACAATGGAAGTTACTAAAAACAGCGGTATCTGCGAATAAAACGAAATCAAGTTAGAAATATCAGTTTGAAACAAACATAGACGAAAATTGTTCATAACACAACAGGAATTGGTACAATGGATAGCCATCACTTAATTTTGAAATAATTAACGAAAAACGAGATAAAATATGAGTAATAGTCCCACAAGCTGCTCAAAATTATTAAGAACTAGCGTCAACGGGTATATTTTTAATGTCTGTAAACCAACGTCGCCCACTGTATTTTTCACGTTAAAAATTAGGTAGAAATAAATGAGTCAAAACAAGAAAACGCATAAACAATCTTAAACTAAAAATTTACTCACCAAATAAAAATACTTCATTATGGGGCTCCTTGTCCTCTGCTCTCGCCCGAGTCTTTTCAGCTTCTGAAACCACTTCCGTACTCTTCGACACCTCCTTCTCAACTGCAAGCCAAGACTCGAGTGAATATCACGACCCCTTTGTCACCGAATGATGTTTCTTGAAGGTTGAAATCCTATTTCGTCATTCGTTTCAGGGATAGATAACATTGTCGAAAACATACGCTCAATACCATAACAACGATTTTTGTGGACGGGAAAAAATGTTGATTATTATTCATCTACATCCTCATCTACGTGATACCCTGCAAGTCACCAGACTGGTGGGTGGCAGGGGCTGTAGCACACCAATTCCTACCTAATGAAGTCCCTCCTGGGAATCAGTCTCTTGTTATGATCCCGTATGGTCCTTGGAAAAAACGAACTCTAATATAGCTCTGTCCTACAGTCCATCTCTCGTATTTTATTCTCGTGCCTGCCCATGTAAGTAGGTGCCTCTAATATTCCTGAGACCTTCTCTAAGAGAACGTCCGAGATCCTCTAGCGATATTCCATTCAACTCCTTCAAGAGTGATGTGACGCTTTATTATTCATCCCTTCCTTCGAATTAGGTCGACACACAGCTTCTTTTGTTTCCGAAACATTCCTTTAGTTTCCCGCACGTAACTGGGTTGTTTATTTTTTCTAATCTACCCATTCGTGGTGAATGCGTCGGAGGGTTGGTGGCCTCGCCTTATCGGCACTTCCTCGAGTAGGGTCCTATGCCTATGAAATTTCTTGGCAGTTGTCCATGATTTTTCAGTAAAAATGAATCACTACACCTTCGGTGAGAGTTTTTTCAACAAAGTATATAAAATAAAGCGCGAGTTACTTGTCATAATAAGCGAACGTTCTTGAATGATCGAATATGATGAAAACGGTATTTTAATATCATATCGCACTTCGACATGCATTGTTCTTTTTCTGATATGTAGGTGATTTGATATTGGCTATACAATTATATACCTACTAGAGGTTATTGCAATGGTTTCGGAGTGTCATTTTTTAGTAAAGAAACTCGTTGGATTATTAATCAGTTTCTTCCGATTATGTCAGAACACAGCCTCTTTTGTTTTCGAATCATTTCTTTAGTTTCTCGCGCGTATCTGGGTTGTTTATTTTTCTAATCTACCCATTGTTGGTGAATGCATCGGAGGGTTGATCGCCTAGCCCTATCGGCAGTTCTTCGAGCAACCGCCTATAGGTACCTATGAAATTTCTTTTCCAAACACAATACAATATACTATTTTTATAAATAGGATTTTACACAAATATACAGCTGCCGCTACCACGTTCTAAGCAGCCAACATTGCGACGTACGATAGTAAGCCAACATCCCCTTGTTTGCCTGAAACTACCGCTCACACAGTATAAATCAGTAGCTATATTGTAGCAAATTGTAGCATTACTGTACGCTCAAAGATATTAGGGATGGAGATTTTCAAGAGGGGCACATGGTCGGGGTTTTCCATCGTATCATTATCGGGATGAAAATAAACCAATTTTTTGAGGTGTTCCATTGCGCAAATACAGAATTTTCTTCCCGATTTCATTCTTTTCCACGAAGAATCTCTATTGGAACATCACCGATAATTTTTATTCATTAGAAGGCTCACGATGAAAAATGATTCGACCACTGTTTCGTTTAATTGTATAACACCCGAGATTAAAAGATAAAATTGACATTTTACTGATTGAGACTCGGAGGCTTAAATATATTATTCACTTACAGAAAAACCTCAATGTCAGATGAAAGTTTTCGTTTCTAAAAATTAATACTAGATGAAGTTAGTTGCCATTTATACTCCAATCTCATTCAGTCGCGCGTTTGATTTTCGTCTACAGAAAAAATACCGATAAATAAAAATAAACAATCAAAAATATATACTTCGCTGTATGAAATGATTTTTGAGCAAAGGAAGTACTTGAGAATATACCCATGATTATAATATGTACATTTATGTACAGTATCTCCAGAATAATCTTACAATACCGGCAATATATAAATGGGTTCGCAAGGAATAATGAAACACGTGATGATTTTCTAAATGCCATTCGATTTATTTTAAAACCAATACATTATAAATATATGCATTAAAAGAAACTGAAAAACTTCCACGAGAAAAGTAACTTCTGAGGGTGATTACTTGACGCATTAGTCAATTTTATTTCACATCTTTATAATTCAATAACAACACAATGATAATAATAATACAATAATAAAAATTTGTTTTTTATGAAACAGTTTCAAAACCCACCACCGTATATTTTATTCAGTGTCGATATTTACATATAAATTCCAGCACAAAAGGAAAATTCATATTATTTTCCAGGTACGGAATATATCGACACATTCTTATATCTCCCACGAATGTCATACATTGCATTATTTTTAATATGAATTATAAATAAAATGTGCCCTCAGAAAATTACATTTACCAAAACCGAAAGTACATTAAGTGTAGTAATTCTTCGTGGTAGCGGTAAGATCCTCTAATTCCAAGTAGACATCGCCGTTCGACCTTTGACCATGCTCTCCCACCGGCTCTACCTTTCCTGCAAATTTCGAAGTCAGCATGCTCCTAGGCGCTTTTCTGTCGACTACGTCACGGTCATCCGTGTTGATCAGCTTGGTGACGTCTTTGGGGGTGTTGTCCTTGATCACTGGTTCTAACGTCTTCTTGTGTCCCTTGTTGAACCGAATGACGAGGGTTCTACAGCGGCGGTCGTGCCCAGAGTAACCGCCATTTTTCCGGCACAGACCTGCCGACGAATAGTGAGGAAAATGAAAATTCTATTGGTAATTTTTTAATTTAGTTGAAGATACATACGCGATTAGACAATTACAACTGAACTCAAATTTGTTTTGATATGGTCGCAGGTAGAGAAATAAGATAATCATTAATGATTAACTACAATGTCAGCTGAATGTTTCACTATCCATCAACATGTATATAATAGGAGTTAATGGCCACTTAATACGCCATTATCTGAGGAGAGTGAGCAGGATTAAATAAGTGCTAGAATGAATACATGGTAGAAAAAGACAAAGAGGTAAGAAAAGTTTTCAGCTGATAGACGACATGAAAGGGATAGAGAGCTATCAAGGTATGAAAAAAACCGCGGAAAATAGGATAATATGGAGAACCCGGTTTAACCAGGAATAATCACGTACCTGTCTACAGACAAACTACTTACTATGACGATGATGATAATACGACATTCTACTCAAAGAGGTTGAGAACATAAAACGTTTTAACATATCATCGCGTGAGGATTGTCATAGACTGAAGTTAACCAAAACCTAGTAGAGCAAATTTAAAATTGCGAGGAGATATTAAAAAATTATTTCTAATTTTCCCAATCTATTGAGACATAAATAAGATGTTACTAAGCTTAAACTGCTCCCATTTTGCTTTATGTACTTGAATGTACTTAAAATGTTTTTTAAATTAACTATTATAGTCCACTTTGGATGTTGATAACAGGAACAGAATTCTGCCTCGACCGTATGATCGGCGAAGATGTTTTTGTCTAAAATGTCGACTCGCAAAGTAATGCAGTATTTCTGGGCGTCCACTTTTGGAAAATTTTAAATCGAGGGAAAACTCACAATGATATAAAGATTCATTTTAAACTTACCTCGGAAATATTTAATAGCCAGGAGACAAAATACAACGATCAGCGCAATGCAATTTGCTATAATCAACGATACCTGCAATGAAACGAAATCAGGTTTAAGACAAACAGCAATAAAAATATCATTCTTTACATAACAGCGAAACTGTCAAGTAACCGTGAGAAATTTGTAGCATAATGGGAGTATGTGTCCCACTAGATAGGTATTTCAAAATGAACGACAACTATCGTGAACGGATATACTATTTCTAAATTCCACCAACCAATGACCCAAAATGTTCGCGTCCGGAATTAAATAAAAAACAATTGCATTAAATCAAAAGGTTAAAGCAATAAAAATCTGAAACTAATATATTTACACTCATCAAAAGGAAAAACTCCATGTCCTCTTTTGCTGTGGCCCAAGTATTACCAGTTACTGAAACCTCTGCTGCACTCCTCGACACCACCTTCTCCACTGCTCGCCGAAACTAGAGTGAGCATTACGAGCTGTTTGTCACCGAAAGATGTTCCTTCAAGGTTAAATTCTAATTTCGTCATTCCTTTCCAGGGGATGATAACGCGATCGCTCCAGGCGAATTACAAAAATTATAACAGCGATTTTGAAAATTCATCCCTTTATTCGAAATATGTCGTGAAATAGACTCTTATGTGTCAGAAATATTCGTTAATTTTCTCGCGCAACACGTAGGTTGTAAAATTTTTCTAATATGACTATTCTTATAGCTGATGAATTACGTCAGAGCGTTCGTCGTGTATCCTTATCGGCACTTCCTGGAACAGTTCGCAGTTCTTGTTCATGACAATGAGCCATTAAAATCTCAGGCGATCGTTTTCTCAAATGTATAATATAGATAGTAGGGGTTACTCATCGTAAGAGGGAACGTTTTTGAAGGAGAGATTTTGTTTTAAAGCGATAATTTTTAACTCTCATTTAGCAAAAACACTGGCATTGATTGTTTCCGGTAGGAAGGGTTTTTGAATGTCACTAGGGTCGACGTGTCATAGGAATTATATTCCAGAATGCTTTGGAAAGGGCGTCGGCGTCTGTTTCGTGGGCCTCCGCGCCATGTTTACCTCAAGGAGTTCATTGGGTAGGTGTTGTAGTAATTATATACCGTAATTTTTAGGTTTTCAGTTTTTTTATGATTAAAATTTTTTGGAATTCACATAAGATTTTAGAATCGAAATATTTCGAAGAAAACATTATAAAAATTTTTCCGTTAATCTTTCATCGCATTTAGATAGAAATCAATCACGTTAAACGTATAACGCACATATTTCGGGAATTATTGTCATTTTAAAGTGATTTTAAATCCTATTCTTATTTTGAACACTTATGGGTGTAACGTGCTTTGAATGCTTCTAATGCGGGAGAGAGAGGAGGGGAGAGGGAGGAGGGATATAGAGTGAGGGAGTGAGGGAGGTGGGGTGTGGTAAAAAGGTGGGAGGGGTTGGGAGAATGGAAGGGAAAGAGGGGGAGGAGTTGGTGATGAAGAGAGGGGTAGTGAGGTGGATGTTGGTTTGGAAGTTAAGAGAGAGAGGGAAAGAGATTTTCAGTACACGTCATGAGTGTGATGTCAGTTTGATCAAGATAAACAGCTTAAATTATTGAATCTGTACTCCTGTCAGTTTTGACTGGTTATACACTAATAAATATATACTTACATAATGTGAAGAAATTGCTCGTAAAACCGTCAATATTACCATCTCTACCACCTTTATAATTCAATCAACGGGGAATGACCTTACATATGATGCTTTTTGAATGTGCCATAAAAATTATTTCAAAATCTTTACAATAAATCATATACAATAGAACAAAATGAATGTCTGCCTTTAGTAAAAATATCTCCTGAGGGTTAATGCGTTCCTCAATTTTATTGCAGAGCTATATAATTCAACACTGATTTTTATTAATGAATAACACTTGATTCAGCCATATTCCTTGGATTTCAATACTGATTTGTTGAACATAAAAATATAAATTTATTGGCATTTTCCTCTGATTTAGTAACTCAAAAGTGATCTGATACATTATCTTCAGTTAAATAAATGTAATTACATAACTCCCATCATTTTTGAAGTGCAATAAAGCAGCAAGTATTTATATTGTGAGAAGAAAACGCTTGCAATACTGTGAATAATCCCATCTCTACCAGCTTTATAATTCTATTAGCGGAAAATAATGTGACACATATTCCATTTTAATATTATAATAAACTTTATTTCAAACTCAGTACTTCTAAATCAAATACATTAGTACAGAGGGAATATCGAACCACAAAAAAAAGATCTTCTGAGGGTTAACGCGTTAGTCAAAATCACTATGGAGCATTATTATTCAATATTGAAACATAGAGCAAATATATCATTTTCCTTGCAGTTTCCTCTATTTTAATAACACAAAACGTGATGTGTTGCATCATCTTCAGTTAAATAAATGTAATTACAGATATATTTTAGATAGTCTAGGAGGAAGGTTGGTGAGAGACTATATAATATTGATCCTGTAACAACATTTCCTTACCTTGAAATGATGCACCATATCCAAACCACAAATTTTGAGATATTAAAACAGCGAAAAGTGCTAAGTTTTTAATTTGTTTGTTCATAATGTAAAAGCTTCACAAAATGTAACCAATCACCGTAAATGTCATTTAATATTGACGGCTGCATATAATTCTCAGCAAAACTAAATTCATTCTTCTTTACCGGGTGTACTGAATATATTACCTTCCTCTAATAACATGGACATTTATTACATAAATGAAACGCGCCCTCAGAATATATAGTTTTCCACATAGAAGCCATTTCATCCTAGGGATTTAGGTTCGTCAGTGGTGGAATGATCTAATTCAGCGATTTCACTGGATGTCTCTTGATCGTCCGTCTTCATCGGCTCCCGATCTCCAAAAAACTTCCACAATAAAAGCCTCACGTCAGCGTTTTTGTCCACCTCGGCTCGACAGGGGGCGTCTTCTCCGCCTAGTGGATTGATGGCGATCTCATCTTCGTCCTTTTCGACCGGTACCGTCTGTGTTTCTGAGGACTCCACGAGTTCCGGGGTATTAGGGATTTCCTTTCTCAAGTTGGAGACATGGTTTGTGTTTTCCATCGAATCTTTTTCCCGTTGGACGTTCTTCAACGTGCAGTTGAGTATCATTCTGCAAATGCAGCATACTCTTTCCTTATGCTGTTCTCTGTATCGTAGCATCATATCTGTTGGAAATAGCCGAATATTTTTCAAATATTAGATAAATGATTTGAATATTGTTTCGTGTAGCTCAAAATACACCCGCAAATATAGTGAAGAACAACAACTTATTCGTTCAATCAATACTTTCATAACTAAGAGGTGGATATTAAAGTTGTATAATTATTTATTAAAATATTTTTCAAATCATTAAATCGGAAAAGATATTTCGTCACTCACTTAGTTCTATTAATGTATATTGCTGTATTAAGCCCTCCACCACACATTAAATTTTTACATTTGGTGAATTCGCATGCTTAAAGCGGTCAAGTTACACTTACCTGCAATAATTTCGGAAATCAGCATGCTCCACATAACAAGCACAATGAAACCTGCTAAAAACAGCGAGATCTGCGAATAAAACCAAATCAAGTTAGAACTTTGAGTTCGAAACAAACAAAGACGGAAATTGTTCTTAACACAATAGGAAAGGGTACGAAGGAAGAGTAACACTTAAATTCGAAATAATTAAGGAATGAAGAGATAAAATATGAGGAATAGTCCTACTAGATGCTTCAGAGTGATTGAGAACTAGCTTCAACGGATATACATTAATACACTTTTTTTAAGAATATGTGTACATAGAAGATATTACAATAAAATTTCAACATAGCCACAGAATAAAAACAATAATAATATAAATTTCACTTTTATTAAAAAGGAAAAACATAGCACTCCCCTAATAAAAAAGAAATGAAGTCCCACTAAGCCAAAAGGCTTGTCAGCAGGATATATTTTTAATGTCTATAAACCAATGTCGCCAGCTGTATTTCTCACGTGAAAAATTAGGTGGAAATGAATGAGTCAAAGCACGAAAAGGCATTAACAATCTTAAACTAAATATTTACTCGCCAAATAAAAAGACTTCATTATGGGGCTGCTTGTGCTCTGCTACGGCCGGAATCTTTTCAGTTTCTGAAACCACTTCCGTGCTCGTCGACACCTCCTTCTCAACTGCAAGCCAAACTCGAGTGAATATCACGACCACTTTGTCGCCGAATGATGTTCCTTCGAGGTTAAATTACTATTTCGTCATACAGTTCAAGGAATTGATAACACTTTTCCAAAACCATCCGCTCAACACCATAACAACAATTTTTGTCGACGGGGAAAAATGTTGATTATTATTCATCCCTTTCTTCGAATTATTTCGACAAACAGCCTCTTTTGTTTCCGAACCATTTCTTTAGTTTCTCGCGCGTAGCTTGGATGTTTATTTTTTCTAATCTACCCATTGTAGGTGAATGAGTCGGAGGGTAGGTCGCCTCGCCTTATCGACACTTCCTCGAGCATCCGCCGATGCCTTGGAAATTTCTTGGCGTATGTCAATGATTTTTCTGTAAAAATGAATCACTACACCTTCGGTGATAGTGTAATTAGCAAAGCATTTAAAATAAAGCGGGAGTTACTTGTAATAATCAGCGGACGTTCGTGAGTGATCGATTATCATGAAAACCATATTTGAATATCTATCGCAGTTCGACTTGCACTGGTTCGTCTGTTATGTAGGAGTTTTGATGTTGGCTAGACATTTATATACCTATTAGAGCTATTTGGCAGGGGGTCGGAGTGCCATTTTTTAGTATAGGAACTCGTTGGATTATTAATAAGTTTCTTTCGATTATGTCGGAACACAGCCTCTGTTTTTTCCGAATCATTTCTTTAGTTTCTCGCGCGTATCTGGGTTGTTTATTTCTTCTAATCTAGCCATTGTTGGTGAATGCGTCGGAGGGTTGGTCGCCTCGTCTTATCGGCACTTATTCGAGCAACCGCCGATACCTATGAAATTTCTTAACAGACGTCAATGTTTTCTCAGTAAAATTGTGCGACTAAATCTTTGGTGAGAGTGTTTTCCGAAATGCAGGTGTATAAATGAAAGCGCCGTTTAAACTGCATAATCAGCTAACGTTTTTGAAGGACCGATTGTGTTGAAAACGATATTTCAATATAATATGGAACTTCTGCTTGTGTTTATTTCTTCTGGTATATAGAGGTTAAAGGCGTCTTAACAATTATATTATAGAAGGCATTAACAGGATATTCGGGGGTGCTTTCATCTCTCTCGCTCCCCTAGCTCTATTTTATTTGGTATAGTTATTCGTTTACGCGATTTAGTAATAATCTTTAGCTAACGTTTAATTTTAATATAGTATCTGTTAATGCGAGATTATGTTTTTCTTATCTGATGAAATACGATGGGAATATTTTCGATTCCAATCATAAAATTATGTATCGAACATTAAATTATATCGCAATTATTATCGGAATAAATATTATTAATTTATTTAATGTCATTAATAATCTTTCTATGATTAATCTGTATGGAACTTCGCAATAAAAACTACAATAAATGAAGAAGCGTTTTTGTGATATGAGTTCAGAAATATAGTGCATTCTTCATACTTCTAAAGAATTTCTTCAAACCAATTCTATTCGCGACCTCGCGTTGTTTTAGCCGATATTTATCGACTATGATGTACGGTATAAATTCGTTCTTTTCGTTTACAAACTAACACAGATGTTACCACGGTAATTATTGATTAACCATGTTTAACTTCCAATATCATAGCATTGATCGAAAGATTGATTGATTCAATTTAGAGGAAATTATATTCAAATTAATGTTTTTTAGAAGGTGAAATCATAAATCCATAAAATATATTCGGAGAAAATTTCGACTTTCCAGGTTGTTATAAATATGAAGTGTTAAGGGAATGAATGAGTTTGATGTGGATTAGGGCGGGTGATTTGTCTAGATCAGTGGTTCCCGTATATATCATCTAGTAGAAGTCATTTTTGGTCGATCTCGGTCGAAATGATATATAATTTGTTAATAGTATAAAAAGTACACAAAATTACCAGTACTAAATATTTATTTATCAGTTATCCGTTAAACTCAGACGCTGAGGTTGAAATCATTTGAGGAGACAATTTCAGCCTTATTTAGAGTGGATGTTCTTGCAGGTGAGAGAGAAATCATTAGACTGAAAACGACATTTGCGTTAAGCCTAAGAGCATCAAAAAAGTAATTTCGGAAATATTTATCTAAAAATGTGAATTATAACCTGCGAAATATACCCAGAAAATTTACATACCTGTTTCCTTTCCTTGATTTAAATCCAATGATAACATATCACTAGTTAAAAAAATGAATTGCAACGATTATTCCTTTATATTTATCATACGAATCGAGATAATGGACCTTTTCTTTTGAGAAGGAATGGGAGATTAAATAAATGACTTTGGTTTTTTAAACTGTGATTCTTTTGACAATGTTTTCATGTAAATATCTCCGTATATGTTTCACTTTTCTTTATGTTATAAATAGAAAAACTCGTGCAAAAAGTTTGGTTGTATTTTGAAAAAATCATTTGTTACGTAGATTATGTGTAATATTAAATTTAATTGCAATGCTGTTAAAACAAGAAGGGAAGAAGGAAAGGTATTTCAATTGAAACATACGGAAATAAATATTTCACTATATTTTCTATTATATGTGCCAAATTTTCCCAAACTAGGACACGCGTACCCCTGGGAGTACTTTTATAGGCGCTAGGGGGTAATTTAGAAAACTTACGAAATGGCTGATATTATGACACTGGGCATTACGAATCAGCTTCATTCACTTTCATGTTGATATAAAATAGAGTAGTCCAACTCCGTCGCCACTTGTGGCGAATCGGTCATAGATATGTGTCGAATTAGTGCTCACAGTGTCAACCAAATATTTTTTATTAGTTTATTAAAAACAGGAATACTGCAGCCGGCTCCCTCCGGATCGCGGTTGCCGTTTGTGAAAATTTTTTATGCTCGGCGATCCGGCTGTTGAGCTACTAATTTTAAGTATTCCACGTTATCTTGTGGTTAGCGACGCTTCACGTTCTAATAGTAAATGGGACGTCCAAAAGCATAAGGGCTCCTTTTTGATCGTGTTATGCAGCAATTTATTAGCTGAAAGACGCGAAACAATTGTTCGTGCAATGTGCTTCTTCGAAGCCACCACCCACGACATATTGTTGATATTTGAACTTTCAAAATAAAAATGTAATTGGTATTTAATATAATAGGTATATTGTATTTAATTGAAATCCCTTCTGATTTCCCGCATTGGTCAGATAACGCGTTTTCAGAGCCGCAATACACGGTATGATTTCCATGCTGGGTGAGATGCCTATCTGCCAGGGACGGTTAGCATAGGAAAATTGTTTTTATAGAATTTGCAGCAGACCCATGATTAAATAACATAGTATGAAATATGTGTACCTTTTATATTCAACAGCCTTTTCTCTACATAATACAAAATATTATTTTTATCAATAGGATTTTACACAAAGATACTGTTACAGTGTCGAAATATAATGATTCGTATATTCTAACGCCTGGTTACCGATTCTACGTTCTACACGGCCAACAATGCGACGTACGATAGTAAGGCAACTTCCCGTTGTTTGGACTGAAACTACTAAACACACATTACACATTCGTAGTTACATTGTAGCGAATTGTAACATTACTGTATGTTCCAAGATATTCGGGATGGAGATTCTCAAGATGGGCACATGGTCAGTGTTTTCCACCGTGTCATCATCGGGATGTACGTTCATCAATTTGTTGATGTTTTCTCTTTGCGCAAATACAGAGTTTTCTTCCCGAATATCTTCATTTCGACGAAGGATATCTGTTGGAACATAACGGATAATTTTTACGTATTAGAAGTTGCACGATTAAAAATGATTCGACAACTTTTTCTTTATATATGAAACTAGCAGAATTTCCCGCTGAATTTCAGCGGATTTAGTGAAGGTATTACAGAACAACATACAAACACTTTAAAATAAATAGTAGATACTTTTTAACTTACAATTAGATTTTCTTAACAATTAATCATATTTGCTTGTAACAGTCCGTTTCCGAATGTATTACATTCAGATATTACGATAATTTTATTTCCTATTATGTCACTTTCGGCAAATCCAACATTATTTCTTGTGTAATTATTCCTCGCTGAAATATTTACTTTTATGTCTTGTATGCAAGAAACACGTGAAAGAGCAGCTTTGAGTTCCCCGTGATTGACTGGTAAATATACACCGGATACGTGAGAATATTTACGTTAATAAACATTATGATGTGGAATTAAATAATTTTACTTACAAAAAATGTAAGATTCCAGTATTCAATAGACGAGAGAAGGTTAAATTACTTTCATCAATCGTTATAAACGCTTCCAGAAAAATAATCAGTATCTATTAACGTTGGTATCCATAATCATCGATCGTTTCGTTGCTAAAACAAAAGCGCGAATCGAATAACGTTAAACTTTCATCAATTTGTATACCTCATTGAAGGTAACTGGATCGGAGGTAAGAGTCACGGCCGCCTTGGGAACGCCCGGGAGGAGTACGAAAAATCCACAAAATTTCGAAACAAATAGCGTATTTCTGAAAACTTCGACGCGGAACATGAAAATTTCGAAGGCGTAAGATAGTATAGGGTTTCATTCTCCGAATAAAGCAAAAACGAAAGAATCGGTTCATATATACGTATTTTATTGCTTGAAGGAAGAATACCTTCCAAGTCAAGAAATGGATTTATACGTGTTATCTTATGGAAAAAAATTAATCCCGTATATTGCCATCACTAATTAATCCCGGTTGACCAAACCTGTACCATTCACTAACAATAAGTTTGGATGGAAGGAAGAATCGTACCAAATTTGATTATTCTATCTTTTATCGTTTAGGAGGAGCTCCGCGAACAACCAACAAACGCACACTTCAAAATATATTATAGTAGATAACACCGCGATGAAAAAAATAAAAATGAAATTTTTGTATATGTCGACTCATAGGCTTAAATATATGTTCAACTTATAGCAAAAAAATAAATGTCAGATAAAAGTTTTAATTTCTATCAATTAAAATTACATGAAGTTAGTTGCCATTTATACTCCAATCTCATTTAAAAGATTTAGCATCAGTCGCGCGTTTGATTTTCGTCTACAGAGAAAAAACCGATAAATGAAAGAGAACCAAAAAAATCAATACTTCGCGGTAAAAGATGGTTTTCGAGCAGCGAAAATAATTGAGAATATACACATGATCATAGTACATACAATAGGTACAGTGTCTCCGGAAAATTTTGAAAATACCGACAATTTATAAATGGGTTCGCAAGGAATAAAGAAACACGATGATTTTTAGAATGCGATTAATTTTATTTAGAACCAATACATTATAAATATAAGCATTAAAACAAACTGAGAAACTACCTTGAGAAAAGTATCCCCTGAGGGCATTAGTTGATGCTTTTGTCATTTTTATTTCACATCTCAATAACTCAATATCGACACAATGATAGTGCAATAATAAAAAATTGTTTTTTAAGAAAAGTTTAAAAACCCACCACCGTAAATATTATTAAGTATCTTTATAATAAAACATCGATACAATGATAATGATAATACAATCATAAAAATTTGTTTTTTATGAAAGAGCTAAAAACGCACCACCATAAATATTATTTAGTATCTTTATAAATCAATATCGATACAATGATAATAGTAATACAATAATAAAAATTTGATTTTTAAGGAACAGTTTAAAAACCCACCACCGTAAATACTATTAAGTATTTATATAATGCAATATGGGTACAATGAATATAATAATACCATAATAAAATTTCTTTTTCATAAAACAGCTGAAAAACCCACCACCGTAAATATTAATAAGTATCTTTATAATTAATTATTGTTACAATGATAATAAAAATACGATTATAAAATTTTTTTTAAAAACCCACCAACGTAAATCCAAAAAATTTATTTATAATTGATTATCGATACAATGATAATAGTATACAATAATAAAAATTTGTTTTATGAAACAGTTTTAAAACTCACCACGGTAAATATTACTAAGTATATAAATAAATATAGATACAATAATAACAATACAAAAATACAAAGAATTCAATTTTTATGAAATATTTTCAAAACCCTCCACCGTAAGTTTTATTCATTGTCGATATTTATATATTGATTCCAGTACAAGTGGAAAATTGAAATTATTTCCCAGGTATTCATCGACAAAGCTTTATTTCCCCCACGAACGCCATACATTGCATTGGTTAAATTGAATTATAAATGAAAAGTGCCCTCAGAAGATTACATTTACCCAAACCGAATCTACTTCAACGCTTGTACTTCTTCGTGGTAGTGGTTGGATCCCACAATTCCAGGTAGACATCAGCGTTCGACCTTTGACCTTGCTTTCCCACCGGCTCTCTTTTACCGACCAATTTCGATGTCATCACGCTCCTAGGCGCTTTCCTGTATACTCCGTCGCGGTCCTCCGTGTTGATCAGATTGGTGACGTCTTTGTGGGTGTTGTCCTGGGCGTTGATCACTGGTTCTAACGTCTTCTTGTGTCCCTTGTTGAACCGAATGACGTGGATTCTACAGCGGCGCGCGTGGTCAGGGTTCTCGATCTTTCGCTTGCCGCAAGAACAGCGTCTCTTTCCAGTACCGCGGCCATTTTGCCGAAACAGACCTGCCGAGGAATAGTGAGGCAGATATTATTAATTCTGGTAATTTTTTCATTTAATTAAAGTTTAATACGCGATGTATACAATTACAACTGAATCCTTTTTTAGTTCTGATAAGGTCTCAGATCTAACAACATGATAATCACCAAAGAATAACTTAAATGTGAGTTGAATGTTTCACCGCCCATCACTAAAGTACATTTTAGTGGTTAATGGACATTTAATACGCCATTACCTGAGGAGAGAGAGCAGGATTTAAAATGTGCTAGAAGGAATACTGGATAGAATAAAAGAAATAGGTAGGAAAAGTTTCAGCTGCTAGAAGACATCAAAGGCAACGAGAGCTCTCAAAACATCAAGAAGACTGCGGAAAGTAGGAGCATATAGATAATCAGGTTTATCCATGAATAATCACCGACCTGTCTACTGACAAACAACTTATTATGGCGATGATGAAAATATGCCTTTCTACTCGAAAATGGTTGAGATGATAAAACGCTTAAGTATATAATCGCACGTTAGATTATCATCGACCTAAATTAACAAAAACGTAGTTGAGAAAATTTGAAAAATGCATGGATATGTTAATTCAATTATTTCTAACTTTACCAATCTGTTAAGGCATGAAAAATACGTTTCTGAATGTAACGGGTCCCATTTCGATTTATTAACTTGAATTTCCTCCAACAGTCTTTTAAATTAACTATTATAGTCGACTTTGAATGTTGATAACGGGAGCAGAATTTCCCCTCGACCGTAAGAATGGAAAGATGTTTTTGTCTAAAATGTCGACTCGAAAACGTAGGATCATCCGGATTTACGAAAAACACATCGTAAAGTAATGCAGTGTTTCTGGGTGTACCACTTTTAGAAAATTTGAAATGGAGGGAAAAATCACAATGATATATAGATTCATTTTAAACTTACCTCGGAAATATTTAATAGCCAGGAGACTAAATACAACGATCAGCGCAATGCAATTTGCGATAATCAACGAGACCTGCAATAAAACGAAATCAAGTTTAAGACAAACAGCAACAAAAATATCATTCATTACACTACAGCGTAACTATCAAGTAACCGTGAGAAATTTAGAGCATAATGGGAGTAAATGTCCCACTAGATAGGTATTTCAAAATGAACGACAACTATCGTGAACGGATATACTATTTCTAAATTCCACCACCCAATGACGCCAAATGTTCGCGTCCGGAATTAAATAAAAAACAATTGCATTAAATCAAAAGGTTAAAGCAATAAAAATCTAAAACTGATATTTACATTCATCAAAAGTAAATCGTCCATGTCCTCTTCTGCTATCGCCCAAGTGTTACCAGTTACTGAAAACTCTGCTGCACACCTCGACACCACCTTCTCCACTGCTCGCCGAAACTAGAGTGAGCATTACGAGCTCTTTGTCACCGAAAGATGTTCCTTCAAGGTTAAATTCTTATTTCGTCATTCCTTTCCAGGGGATGATAACGCGATCGCTCCAGGCGAATTACCTAAATTATAAGAGCGATTTTGAAAATTCATCCCTTTCTTCGAAATATGTCGTGAAATAGCCACTTATGTGTCCGAAATATTCCTTAATTTTCTCGCGCAACACGTAGGTTGTAAAATTTTTATAATATGACTATTCTTATAGCTGTTGAATTACGTCAGAGCGTTCGTCGTGTATCCTTATCGGCACTTCCTGGAACAGTTCGCAGTTCTTGTTCATGACAATGAGCCATTAAAATCTCAGGCGATCGTTTTCTGAAATGTATATTATAGATAGTAGGGGTTACTCATCGTAGGAGGGAACGATTTGAAGGAGAGATTTTGTTTAAAGGGATATTTTTTAACTCTCATTTAGCAAAAAATCTGGCATT
The DNA here is from genome assembly GCA_036926305.1 of Uropetala carovei. Classification (NCBI taxonomy): domain Eukaryota; kingdom Metazoa; phylum Arthropoda; class Insecta; order Odonata; family Petaluridae; genus Uropetala; species Uropetala carovei. The sequence goes on along the minus strand of JAXCHB010000033.1, from coordinate 9,730,434 downwards.
GACTGATTCCGGTAGGAAGGGTTTTTGAATGTCACTAGGGTCGACGTGTCTTAGGTATTATATTTCAGAATGTCTTGAAAAGGGCGTCGGCATCTCTTCCATGGGTCTTCACGCGGCATTTTTACGTCAAATAATTCATGGGGTAGTTTTAGTAATTTATTTAGCTTCATTTTGATGTTTTCATTATTTTTAAGATTGAAATTTGTTAGAATTATCCTAAGATATTTCAATCCAAATATGTTGAAATAAATATAAAGTTTTTTTTCCGTTCATCTTTTTCCAAATAAAATAAGAAATCCATCGTGTATAACTCAGATATTTTTGACAAATCTTGCCATTTTTACGTGATTTTAAATTCTATTGTTATTTCAAATCCTTACGGGTATAAGTATGCCTTGAATGCATATATTGCGAGAGGGAGGAGGGGGGAGTGGGAGGAGGGGGATAGAGGGAGAATGTTGGATAGAGGGAGCAAAAAGGGGGACGGAGTTGGGAGAGGGGAAGGGAAAGAGAGGGAAGGAGTGGGTGTTGATGAGAGGTGGAGTGAGGGGGAGGGTGATTGGGGGAGAGTGAGGGAAAGAGATTTTAAGTACACGTCATGAGTCTGATTTCAGTTTGATCATCATATATAGCTTAAATAATTGATTTTTTACTCCTGTCAGTTTTGACGGGTTATACACTAATATATATGTACTTATATAATGTGAAGAAATTGCTCGCAAAACCGTCAATATTACCACCTCTACCACCTTTATAATTCAATCAGCGGAGAATGAACTTACAATGGAGCTCTTTAAAAGTGCCATAAAAATTATTTCAAAATCTTTACAATAAATGATATGCAATAGAATGAAATGAATGTCTGCCTATATGAAAAATTTCCCCTGAGGGTTAGTGCGTTCCTCAATTTTATTGCAGAGCTTTATAATTGAACACTGATTTATATTAACGAATAACACATGGTTCAGCCATATTCCTTGGATTTCAAAACTGATTTGTTGAACATAAAAATATAAATTTATTGACATCTTCCTCTGATTTAGTAGCTCAAAACGTGATCTGATACATTATCTTCAGTTAAATAAATGTAATTACATAACTCCCGTCATTTTTCAAGTGCAATACAGCAGCATGTATTTATATTGTGAGAAGAAAGCGCTTGCAATACTGTAAATATTCCCATCTCTACCAGTTTTTTAATTCTATTAGCGGAAAATAACGTGACACATATTCCATTTTACTATTATCACAAACTTTATTTCAAACTCAGTACTATGAAATCACATACATTAGAACATAAGGGATATCGAACCACAAAAAAAAGATCTTCTGAGGGTTAACGCGTTAGTCAAAATCACTATGGAGCATTGTTATTCAATATTGATACATTGAGCAAAATATATCATTTTCCTTTCATTTTCCTCTATTGTAATAACAGAAAACTTGATGTGTTGCATCATCTTCAGTTAAATAAATGTAATTACAGAAATATTTTAGATAGTCTAGGAGGAAGGTTGTTGCGAGACTACATAATATTGCTCCTGTAACAACATTTCTATACCTGGAGATGCTGCATCACATCCAAACCACAAATTTTGAGATATTAAAACACCGAAAAATAATAAGTTTTTAATTTGTTTGTTCATTATGGACAAGGTTCACAAATTTTAACCAATCACTGTAAATATCATTCAATATTAATAGCTCCTTACAATTTTCACAGCAAACTAAATTCATTCTTTTCTATCGGGTGTGCAGAATTTATTGCATTTTTTTGCTTCCCTCTAATAAAATGTGTACATTTATTATATGTAAAAAACACGCCCCCAGAAGATACATTAATGCACGCAGAAGCCATTTCATTCCAAATATTTGGGACGGTCAGTGGTGGAATGATCTAATTCACCGATTTCATCGGGTGACTCTTGATCGTCCGTCTTCATCGGCTCTCGATCTCCAAGTCAGCGTTTTTGTCCACTCCGGCTCGATAGGGACCGTCTTCTCCGCCTAGTGGATTGATGGCGATCTCATCATCGTCGTTTCCGGCCAGTACCTTCTCTTTTCCTGAGGACTCCACGAGTTCCGCGGTGTTAGGGATTACCGTTCTCAAGTTGGAGACATGGTTTGATTTTTCCATCGTATCCTTTTCTGCTTGGATGTTCATCAATTTGCAGTGGAGTATCATTGCGCAAATGCAGCATTCTCTTTTCCTATCCTGTTCTCTCTGACGTAGCATCATATCTGTTGGAAATAACCGAATATTTTTATTAGATAAATGACTGTTTCGTGTAGTTCAAAATACACCCGCAATTAAAGCGAAAAACAACATCTTATTGGTTCAATCAATACTTTCTTAACTGAGAGGTGGTTATCAATGTTGAGGAATTTTTTATAAAAATGTTTTTCAAATCATTAAATCGGAAAAGTGAAACAATATTTTAGTCGACAGAAACATAAAACAATTAAAAACAATTTATCTTTCTAGTACACTACAAGTGTGTGATTTTTCGAGTATAGAAATACTATTTTACCTTGTAATCATAGTTATAGTACGTTTCGACCTGTTGTGAGGGAAAGCTGAGTCACCGGTTCAATATTAGTGCATTAATATCAATTGATAACTAAGATTTTCACTTAAATAACAGTTGCTAATTCGGATTTCGAATAACGTAATCACTATTAAAAATTTTTAAAATTGGAGCAAATAACCCTTTCCGATATTTCGTCACTCACTTAGTTCTATTAATGTATATTGTTGTATTAAGCCCTCCACCACACATTAAATTTTTACATTTGGGGAATTAGCATGCTTAAAGCGGTCAATTTACACTTACCTCCAGTAATTTCGGAAGTCATCTTGGTCCACGTAATCAGCACAATGGAAGTTGCTAAAAACAGCGGGATCTGTGAATAAAACGAAATCAAGTTAGAAATATGAGTTTGAAACAAACATAGACGAACATTGTTCATAACACAACAGAAATTGGTACAATGGATGGCCGTCATTTAATTTTGAAATAATTAACGAAAAACGAGATAAAATATGAGTAATAGTCCCACTAGCTGCTTCAAAATTATTAAGAACTAGCGTCAACGGGTATATTTTTAATGTATGTAAACCAACGTCGCCCACTGTACTTTTCACGATAAATATTAGGTAGAAATGAATGAGACAAAACACGAAAACGCATAAACAATCTTAAACTAAAAATTTACTCACCAAATAAAAATACTTCATTATGGGGCTCCTTGTCCTCTACTCTCGCCCTAGTCTTTTCAGGTTCTGAAACCACTTCCGTACTCTTCGACACCTCCTTCTCAACTGCAAGCCAAGACTCGAGTGAATATCACCACCCATTTGTCGCCGAATGATGTTCCTTCGAGGTTAAATTACTATTTCGTCATACAGTTCCAGGAATTGATAACACTTTTCCAAAACCATCCGGTCAATACCATAACAACGATTTTTGTCGACGGGGAAAAATGATGATTATTATTCATCACTTTCTTCGAATTTGGTTGACACCCAGCCTCTTTTGTTTCTGAAACATTCCCTTCGTTTCTCGCGCGTAACTGAGTTGTTTATTTTTTCTAATCTACCCATTGTTGGTGAATGCGTCGGAGGGTTGGTCGCCTCGCCTTATCGGCACTTCCTCGAGCATCCGCCTATGCCGATGAAATTTCTTGGTTGATGTCCATGATTTTTCAGTAAAAATGAGTCACTACATCTTCGGTGAGAGTGTTTTCAGCAAAGTATATAAAATAAAGCGGGAGTTACTTGTCATAATAAGTGAACGTTTTTGAAGGATCCATTTTGCTGAAAACGATATTTTAATATCATATCGCAGTTCGACATCCATAGGTTTTTTCTGTTAGGTAGAAGTTTTCATGTTGGCTAGAAAATTGCATACCTACTAGAGCTTTTTGGCAAGGGGTCTCGGAGTGCCTTTTTTGGTATAGGAGCTCGTTGGATTGTTAATTAGTTTCTTCCAGTTAGGTCGGCACACAGCCTCTTTTGTTTCCGAATCACTTCTTTGTTTTCTCGCGCGTAACTGGGTTGTTTATTTTTTCTAATCTACCCGTTGTTGGTGAATGTGTCGGAGCATTGGTTTAGATATCGCTCCGGCAGCCCGGGCGGAGACCGTCCTAAAAGGGGGCCCGCACGAGATTGAATGTTGAGACCAAAATGTTAAGATATTTCTCTTCGTTTTCTTTAACCTTAACGGCAAAATTTGAACGTCTTTCTCATGAAGAGAGACGAAAAATTCCGTAGATCCAAAGGAAGCAGGCATATGAAGTCTACGGCCTATTCATCACGTACGTGGAATTACAGAACGATGAAGGCCAAGATAAGAGACCTTAATTAAGCATCCTAGGGCCATGTGGTTAGGATGAATATAAACAGATGAGTATAAACAGACTCCTTATAAACAAGCGTCTCATAACTTTTACAGATGATGCTGTTTCGGTTATGAGATAACGAAGGTTTCGGTCGCTTAGCACCTAAGGAAAGAAACAGTTGAATTGCATCTGATGATTGGTCCACTTCCCATAGCACGATACTGCTTTGACATAGCTAACTCAGTTTGAGATTTTCTCTCCATGGTGACGGAAGTCGGTTCTCTCGTTAGCGATCAACGATAATCGTAATTTTACCAGCATAATATTTTCATTATTGTGAGGGTCAGTCATGTCGACTTACAAGCATATGTGCGATGTGCGCGAAGCACACGGGCGGCCAAACAACGGGGGCGGCCGATTTATCGTCAGACACAGTATTTCTAACAGTAATGCGTATTGTAGTATAATATGCCGTATATTCTTACATATTTATTGGCTACGGAAATTTATCAAACCATAAGGCGTTTTTTTAAAATTTTTGTAAAGAAAGCCTATAAAGGGCGGCAAATGAGAGACTTGCACACGGTCCAAAAAACGTAAAAGAAAAAACGAAGAACTTGAAAGACGTATTAAATTTTTACAACAGGATTCTACGCGTGATACAGTAAGTGATCTTGGGTGTGCTGTTGATAAAATATCGGGTACTGAAAGTGTTGCAGATAGTAGCCTAATTATTAGTTCTCTCAGTGACGTTGTGTGTGATACGGCTGGGCCTAAAGACGTTCAACATGAATCTAGCGTTAAGAATAATATTGAGGATATCGGGGCTGATAATGTGGATGCTGAAAAGTTTGGAAATACTAAGAGTGGCGAAGATGGTGAAGTCAAGGTACATACATGTGCATGTGTCAATCCAAGTGATAAAGGTAATTTTCCAGATGATAGCCCAATTACGGCAGTGAAAAACGATTTATTCTTCGTCTTGGTTCTTGTAGGCCACCTGGACCAGTTCCGAATATTTTTATAATAGTAAAAACAAAGCTGGGGTTGTTCTTCCGTGAAAATGGCCGTGTTACTCCCCAGAGGAAGATTGCGTGTACTGTGAGGCATGTTAACTATTTGCGGATAGAAACAACCGATTTTACAGTGACGCGTGGGTTAAGGGAATATGTGATTGGCAGAGATTAGAAAGCAGAATCGAAGACCATGAAAAATCGTATGTCCATATTGCATCTTGAAGAGTGGAAATCTAAAAAGGCTTGGATAAAGGTCTCGAAAGCCAGTTATTAAAGGAAAAGTTATTTTGGTGTCAAGTACTAAAACGTATAATAAATGTCACACTTACTTTTGCTACGTGTAACATCCCTTTCAGAGGTAATATTGAGATGATTGGGGGAGGATATTACCAAGGAACCTATAAAAGCGGCAACTTTCTGTCGTTTAATGAATTATTAGCAATGTATGATCCATTTTTAAAACAAATAATAGAACAGCCTAAAGGTTCGGTACGGTATTTAAGTTCTGATATTCAAAATGAACTAATCGACCTTCTCTCACAGCAAGTGGAACTTAAAATTTTGAATGAGATTAAGGAGTCGCCTTCTTTTTTCCTGTAATTTAAAGTATTTCACATTATCTTGTGGTTAGCGACGCTTCACGTTCTAATAGTAATTGGGACGTCCAAAAGTATAAGGGCTCCTTTTTGATCGTGTTATGCAGCAATTTATTAGCTGAAAGACGCGAAACAATTGTTCCTGCAATGTGCTTCTTCGAAGCCACCACCCACTACATAGTGATGATTTTCGAACTTTTAAAATAAAAATGTAATTGTATTTAATATAATAGGTATATTGAATTTTATTGAAATCCCTTCTGATTCCCGCATTGATCAGATAACGCGATTTCAGAGCCGCAATACACGGTATGATTTCCATGGTGGTTGAGATGCCTATCTACCAGGGACGGTTAACAAAGGAAAATTGTTTTTATATAATTGGCACCAGACCCATGATAAAATAACAGAGTATTAAATATGTGTACCTTTTATATTCAACGGCCTTTTCTCAACATAATACAAAATATTGTTTTTATAAATAGGATTTTACACCAAGATACTGTTACACTGTTGTAATATAATGATTCCTATTTTCTCATGCACGGTTACCGCTACTACGTTCTACACGGCCAACAATGCGACGTACGATAGTAAGGCAACTTCCCGTTGTTTGAACTGAAACTACTAAACACACATTCGTAGCTACATTGTAGCGAATTGTAACATTACTGTATGTTCCAAGTTATTCGGGATGGAGATTCTCAAGATGGGCACATGGTCAGTGTTTTCCATCGTATCATCATCGGGATGGACGTTCATCAATTTGTTGATGTTTTCCCTTTGCGCAAATACAGAGTTTTCTTCCCGATTTTCTTCTTTTCCACGAAGAATCTATCGTATGTTGGAACATAACGGATAATTTTAATGTATTAGTAGGTGCACGATTAAAAATGATTTGACCATTGTTTCGTTTATAGTTGAAACTAGCAGAATTTCCCGTTGAATTTCAGCGGATTTAGTGAAGGAACTACAGCATAACGTACAAACTCTTTAAAATACCTATATAATAGATACTTTTTAACTTACAAATAGATTTTCTTAACAATTAATCATATTTGCTTGTAACAATCCGTTTCCGAACGTATTGCATTAGATATAACGATAATTGTATTTCCTATTATGTCACTTTCGCCAAATCCATCTTTATTTCTTGTGTAATTACGCCTCGCTTAAATATTTACTTTTATGTCTTTTATGCAAGAAACCCGTGAAAAAGCAACTTAGAGTTCCCCGTGATTGACTGGTAAATATACACCGGATACGTGAGAAAATTTACATTAATTAAACATTATGATGTGGAATTAAATAATTTTACTTACAAAAAATGTAAGATTCCAGTATTCAATAGACGAGAGAAGGTTAAATTACTTTCATCAATCGTTATAAACGCTTCCAGAAAAATAATCAGTATCTATTAACGTTGGTATCCATAATCATCGATCGTTTCATTGCTAAAACAAAAGCGCGAATCGAATAACGTTAAACTTTCATCAATTTGTATACCTCATTGAAGGTAACTGGATCGGAGGTAACGGTGACGGCCGCCTTCGCAACGCCCGGAGGGGTACGAAAAATCCACAGAATTACGAAACAAAAAGCGTATTTCCTAAAACCTCGACCACGTAACATGAGAACTTCGCAGGAGTAAGATAGTATAGAGTTTTATTCACGAATAAAGCAAGAACGAAAAGAATCGGTTCATATATACGTATTTTAATGCTTGCAGGAAGAATACCTTGCAAGTCAAGAAATGGATTTATACGTGTTATCTTATGGGAAAAAGTTAATCCCGTGTATTGCCAACACTAATTAGTCCCGGTTGACCAAACCTCGACCATTCACCATCAATAGGTTGGGATGTAAGGAAGAATCGTACCAAATTTGATTATTCTATCTTTTATCGTTTAGGAGGAGCTCCGTGAACAACCAACAAACACACACTTCAAAATATATACTGTGATGAAAAAAATAAAAATGAAATTTTTGTATATGGTGACTCAGAGGCTTAAATATATGTCTAACTTATATCAAATAAATAAACGTCAGATAAAAGTTTTAATTTCTGTCAATTAGTATTACACGAAGTTAGTTGCCATTTATACTCCAATCTCATTTAAAAGATTTAACATTCAGTCCAGCGTATGATTTTAGTCTACAGAAAAAAAACCGATAAATGAAAGAGAACCATAAAAAATCAATATCGAGCAGCGAAAATTATTTAGAATATACACATGATCATAGTAAATAAAATAGGTACAGTGTCTCCGGAAAATTCTGAAAATACCGACAATTTATAAATGGGTTCGCAAGGAATAAAGAAACACGATGATTTTTAGAATGCGATTAATTTTATTTAGAACCAATACATTATAAATATATGGATTAAAACAAACTGAAAAACTACCTTGAGAAAAGTATCCCCTGAGGGCATTAGTTGATGCTTTTGTATCATTTTTATTTCACATCTCAATAACTCAATATCGCCACAATGATGATAGTAGCGCAATAATAAAAAATTGTTTTTTAAGAAAAGTTTAAAAACCCACCACCGTAAATATTATTAAGTATCTTTATAATAAAACATCGATACAATGATAATGATAATACAATCATAAAAATTTGTTTTTTATGAAAGAGCTAAAAACGCACCACCATAAATATTATTTAGTATCTTTATAAATCAATATCGATACAATGATAATAGTAATACAATAATAATATAAATTTGATTTTTAAGGAACAGTTTAAAAACCCACCACCGTAAATACTATTAAGTATTTATATAATGCAATATGAGTACAATGAAAATAATAATACCATAATAAAATTTCTTTTTTATAAAACAGCTGAAAAACCCACTACCGTAAATATTATTAAGTATCTTTATAATTCATTATTGCTACAATGATTATAAAAATACAATTATAAAAATGTTTTTAAAAACCCACCAACGTAAATCGTATTAAGTATATTTATAATTCATTGTCGATACAATGATAATAGTATACAATAATAAAAATTTGTTTTATGAAACAGTTTTAAAAACTCTACACTGTAAATATTATTAAGTATCTCTATAAATAAATATCGATACAATAATAACAATGCAAAAATACAAACAATTCCATTATTAAGAAATATTTTCAAAACCCTCCACCATAAATTTTATTCATTGTCGATATTTATATATTAATTCCAGCACAAGTGGAAAATTGAAATTATTTCCCAGGTATTTATCGACAAAGTTTTATTTCCCCCACGAACGCCATACATTGCATTGGTTAAATTGAACTATAAATGAAAAGTGCCCTCAGAAGATTACATTTACCCAAACCGAATCTACTTCAACGCTTGTACTTCTTCGTGGTAGTGGTTGGATCCCATAATTCCAGGTAGACATCAGCGTTCGACTATTGACCTTGCTTTCCCACCGGCTTTCTTTTTCCGACCAATTTCGATGTCATCATGCTCCTAGGCGCTTTCCTGTAGACTCCGTCGCGGTCCTCCGTGTTGATCAGATTGGTGACGTATTTGTGGGTGTTGTCCTCGGCGTTGATCACTGGTTCTAACGTCTTCTTGTGTCCCTTGTTGAACCGAATGACGTGGATTCTACAGCGGAGCGCGTGGTCAGAGTTCTCCATCTTTCGCTTGCCGCAAGAACAGCGTCTCTTTCCAGTACCGCGGCCATTTTGCCGAAACAGACCTGCCGAGGAATATTGGGGAAGATATTATTACTTCTGGTAATTTTTTCACTTAATTAAAGATTAATACGCGATGTATACAATTACAAATGAATCCTTTTTTAGTTCTGATAAAGTCTCAGGTCTAACAACATGATAATCACCAAAGAATAACTTAAATGTGAGTTGAATGTTTCACCGCCCATCACTAAAGTACATTTTAGTGGTTAATGGACATTTAATACGCCATTACCTGTGGAGAGAGAGCAGGATTTAAAATGTGCTAGAAGGAATACTGGATAGAATAAAAGAAATAGGTAGGAAGAGTTTCAGCTGCTAGAAGACATCAAAGGCAAAGAGAGCTCTCAAAACATCAAGAAGACTGCGGAAAGTAGGAGCATATAGATAATCAGGTTTATCCATAAATAATCACCGACCTGTCTACTGACAAACAACTTATTATGGCGATGATGAAAATATGCCTTTCTACTCGAAAATGGTTGAGATGATAAAACGCTTAAGTATATAATCGCACGTTTGATTGTCATCGACTTAAATTAACAAAAAAGTAGTACAGAAAGTTTAAAAAATGCATGGGTATGTTAATTCAATTATTTCTAACTTTACAAATCTGTTAAGACATGAAAAATATGTTTCTGAATGTAACGGTTCCCATTTCGATTTATGAACTTGAATTTCATTCAACTGTTTTTTAAATTAACTTTTATAGTCGACTTTGGATGTTGATAACGGGAGCAGAATTTCCCCTCGACCGTAAGAATGGCGAAAAAGTTTTTGTCTAAAATATAGACTCGAAAATGTAAGATCATCCGGATTTACGAAAAACACATCGCAAAGTAATGCAGTATTTCTGGGTGTCCACTTTTGGAAAATTTTAAATGGAGGGAAAACTCACAATGATATAAAGATTCATCATAAACTTACCTCGGAAATATTTAATAGCCAGGAGACTAAATACAACGATCAGCGCAATGCAATTTGCTATAATCAACGATACCTGCAATGAAACGAAATCAGGTTTAAGACAAACAGCAATAAAAATATCATTCTTTACATAACAGCGAAACTGTCAAGTAACCGTGAGAAATTTGTAGCATAATGGGAGTATGTGTCCCACTAGATAGGTATTTCAAAATGAACGACAACTATCGTGAACGGATATACTATTTCTAAATTCCACCAACCAATGACGCCAAATGTTCGCCTCCGGAATTAAATAAAAAACAAATGCATTAAATCCGAAGAAAAAGCATTAAAAATCTGAAACTGAAACTTACATGCATCAAAAGTAAAAACTCCATGTCCTCTTCTGCTGTGGCCCAAGTATTACTAGTTACTGAAACCTCTGCTGCACTCCTCGACACCACCACCTCCACTGCTCGCCGAAACTAGAGTGAGCATTACGACCTCTTTGTCACCGAAAGATGTTCCTTCAAGGTTAAATTCTTATTTCGTCATTCCTTTCCAGGGGTTGATAACGCGATCGCTCCTGGCGAATTACCAAAATTATTACAGCGATTTTGAAAATTCATCCCTTTCTTCGAAATATGTCGTGAAATAGCCTCTTATGTGTCAGAAATATTCGTTAATTTTCTCGCGCAACACGTAGGTTGTAAAATTTTTCTAATATGTCTATTCTTATAGCTGATGATTTATGTCAGAGCGTTCGTCGTGTATCCTTATCGGCACTTCCTGGAACAGTTCGCAGTTCTTGTTCATGACAATGAGCCAATAAAATCTCAGACGATCGTTTTCTGAAATGTATATTATAGATAGTAGGGGTTACTCATCGTAAGACGGAACGTTTTCGAAGGAGAGATTGTGTTTTAAAACGACATTTTTTTACTCTCATTTAGCAAAAACACTGGCATTGACTGATTCCGGTAGGAAGGGTTTTTGAATGTCACTAGGGTGGACGTGTCGTAGGAATTATATTCCAGAATGCTTTGGAAAGGGCATCTGTTTCGTGGCCCTCCACGAGCCATTTTACGTCAAGTAATTCATGGGGTAGTTGTAGTAATTTATTTACCTTAATTTTGAGGTTTTCATTATTTTTAAGATTGAAATTTGTTAGAATTAACCTAAGACATTTCAATCCAAATATGTTGAATAAAACAAAGTTTTTTTTCGTTCATCTTTTTCCACATTAATATGAAATCCATCATATATAACTCTCATATTTTTGACAAATCTTGTCATTTTAACGTGATTTTAAATTCTATTGTTATCTCAAATCCTAACGGGTATAAGCGTGCCTTGAATGCATATATTGCGAGAGGGAGGAGGGGAATAGAGAGAGAGTGTTGGAGAGATGGAGCAAAAAGGGGGAAGGAGCTGAGTGAGGGGAAGGGAAAGAGAGGTAAGGACTGGGTGTTGATGAGAGGGGGAGTGAGGGGGAGGGTGATTCGGGGGGAGGGGAGAGTGAGGGAAAGAGATTTTAAGTACACGTCATGAGTGTGATGTCAGTTTGAACCCTATAAATAGCTTAAATTACTGAATCTTTACTCCTGCCAGTTTTGACGGGTTATACGCTAATATATATGTACTTATATAATGTGAAGAAATTTCTCGTAAAACCGGAATTATTACGTCCTCTACCATCTTTATAATTCAATCATCGGGGAATGACCTTATATATGCTTTTTGAATGTGCCATAAAAATTATTTCAAAATCTTTTCAATAAATCATATGCAATAGAACAAAGTGATTGTTGCCTTTATGAAAAATATCTCATGAGTATTAATGCGTTCCTCAATTTTATTGCAGAGCTATATAATTCAACACTGATTTTTATTAACGAAGAACACTTGGTACAACCATATTTCTTGGATTTCAATACTGATTTGTTGAATATAAAAATATAAATTTATTGGCATTTTCCTCTGATTTAGCATCTCAAAACTTGATCTGATACATAATCTTCAGTTAAATATATGTAATTACATAACTCCCGTCATTTTTGAAGTGCAATACAGCAGCATGTATTTATATTGTGGGAAGAAAACGCTTGCAATACAGTCAATATTCCCATCTCTACCAGCTTTATAATTCTATTAGCGGAAAATAACGTGACACATATTCCATTTTAATATTATAATAAACTTTATTTCAAACTCAGTACTTCTAAATCAAATACATTAGTACAGAGGGAATATCGAACCACAAGAAAAAGATCTGAGGGTTAACGCGTTAGTCAAAATCAGTATGGAGCATTATTATTCAATATTGATACATTGAGCAAAATATATCATTTTCTTTGCATTTCCTCTATTTTAATATCACATAACTTGATGTGTTGCATCATCTTCAGTTAAATAAATGTAATTACAGAAATATTTTAGATAGTCTTTGAGGAAGGTTGTTGGGAGACTACATAATATTGCTCCTGTAACAACATTTCTATACCTGGAGATGATGCATCACATCCAAACCACAAATTTTGAGATATTAAAACAGCGAAAAATATTAAGTTTTTAATAAGTTTGTTCATTATGGAAAAGGTTCACAAATTTTAACCAATCACCGTAAATATCATTCAACATTCATGGCTCCATATAATTTTCAGCAAACACTAAATTCATTCTTCTTTACCGGGTGTAATGAATTTATTACCTTCCTCTAATTAATTGTGTACATTTATTATATAAAAGAAACGCACCCCCAGAAGATACATTTATCCACGCAGAAGCCATTTCATTCCAAGTATTTGGGACCGCCAGTGTTGAGATAATCCAATGCAGCGGTTTCATCGGGTGACTCTTGATCGTCCTTCTTCATCGGATCCCGATCTCCAAAAAACTTCCACAATAAAAGCCTCAAGTCAGCGTTTTTGTCAACTCCGGCTCGACAGGGGGCGTCTTCTCCGCCTAGTGGATTGATGGCGATCTCATCAGCGTCATTTCCGGCCGGTACCTTCGCTTCTTCTGAGGACTCCACGAGTTCCGGGGTATTAGGGATTTCCTTTCTCAAGCTGGTGACATTGTATGAGTTTTCCATCGTGTCCTTTTCTGCTTGGATGTTCATCAATTTGCAGTGGAGTATCATTGCGCAAATGCAGCATTCTCTTTTCCTATCCTGTTCTCTTTGACGTAGCATCATATCTGTTGGAAATAGCCGAATATTTTTATTAAATAAATGACTGTTTCGTGTAGTTCAAAATACACCCGTAATTAAAGCGAAGAACAACAATTTATTGGTTCAATCAATTCTTTGATAACTGAGAGGTGGTTATCAAAGTTGAGGAATTATTTATCAAAATGTTTTTCAAATCATTAAATCGGAAAAGTGAAACAATATTTTAGTCGACATAAAACAATTGAAAGCTATTTATCTTTCTAGTACACTACACTTGTGTGATTTTTCGAGTATCGAAATACTATTTCACATTGTAATCAAAGTTATAAAACGTTAAGGCCTGTTGTGAGGGAAAGCTGAATCACCTTTTCTATATTGGTGCATTAATATCAATAGATAACTCAGATTTTCACTTAAATAACATTTAATAATTCTGATTTCGAATCACGTAATCACTATTTAAAATTTTTAAACTTGGAACAATTTATCCTTTCCGATATTTCGTCACTCACTTAGTCCTATTAATAGATACAGCTGTATTAAGCCCTCCACCACACAATAAATATTTACATTTGGGGAATTAGCATGCTTACAGTGATCAATTTACACTTACCTCCAATAATTTCGGAAGTCATCTTGGTCCACGTAATCAGCACAATGGAAGTTGCTAAAAACAGCGGGATCTGCGAATAAAACGAAATCAAGTTAGAAATTTGAGTTTGAAACAAACATAGAAGAAAATTGCTCATAACACAACAGAAATTGGTACAATGGATAGCCATCACTTAATTTTGAAATAATTAACGAAAAACGTGATAAAATATGAGTAATAGTCCCACAAGCTGCTTCAAAATTATTGAGAACTAGCGTCAAAAGGAGAAACATAGCACTCTCCTACTAAAAAAGAAATGAAGTATAAAATACATTATTGTCCCACTAAGCCAAAAGGCTTGTCAGCAGGATATATTTTTAATGTCTGTAAACCAACGTCGCCCACTGTATTTTTCACGTTAAAAATTATGTAGAAATAAATGAGTCAAAACACGAAAACGCATAAACAATCTTAAACTAAAAATTTACTCACCAAATAAAAATACTTCATTATGGGGCTGCTTGTCTTCTGCTCTCGCCCGAGTCTTTTCAGGTTCTGAAACCACTTCCGTACTCTTCGACACCTCCTTCTCAACTGCAAGCCAAGACTCGAGTGAATATCACGACCCCTTTGTCACCGAATGATGTTTCTTGAAGGTTGAAATCCTATTTCGTCATTCGTTTCAGGGATAGATAACATTGTCGAAAACATACGCTCAATACCATAACAACGATTTTTGTGGACGGGGAAAAATGTTGATTATTATTCATCTACATCCTCATCTACGTGTTACCCTGCAAGTCACCAGACTGATGGGTGGCAGGGGTTGTACCACACCAATTCCTACCTAATGAAGTCCCTCGTGGGAGTCACTCTCTTCTTATGATCCCGTATGGTCCTTGGAAAAAACGAGCTCTGATATCGCTCGGTCCTACAGTCGATCTCTCGTATTTTATTCTCGTGCCTGCCCATGTACGTAGGTACCTCTAATATTCCTGAGACCTACTCTAAGAGAACGTCCGACCTAAATTTCTCCGGGATCCTTAACCTACCGCTAATTCTGCGATACTCTAGCGATAACCCATTCAACTCCTTCAAGAGTGATGTGACGCTTTATTATTCATCCCTTCCTTCGAATTAGGTCGACACACAGCTTCTTTTGTTTCCGAAACATTCCTTTAGTTTCCCGCACGTAACTGGGTTGTTTATTTTTTCTAATCTACCCATTCGTGGTGAATGCGTCGGAGGGTTGGTGGCCTCGCCTTATCGGCACTTCCTCGAGTAGGGTCCTATGCCTATGAAATTTCTTGGCAGTTGTCCATGATTTTTCAGTAAAAATGAATCACTACACCTTCGGTGAGAGTTTTTTCAACAAAGTATATAAAATAAAGCGCGAGTTACTTGTCATAATAAGCGAACGTTCTTGAATGATCGAATATGATGAAAACGGTATTTTAATATCATATCGCACTTCGACATGCATTGTTCTTTTTCTGATATGTAGGTGATTTGATATTGGCTATACAATTATATACCTACTAGAGGTTATTGCAATGGTTTCGGAGTGTCATTTTTTAGTAAAGAAACTCGTTGGATTATTAATCAGTTTCTTCCGATTATGTCAGAACACAGCCTCTTTTGTTTTCGAATCATTTCTTTAGTTTCTCGCGCGTATCTGGGTTGTTTATTTTTCTAATCTACCCATTGTTGGTGAATGCATCGGAGGGTTGATCGCCTAGCCCTATCGGCAGTTCTTCGAGCAACCGCCTATAGGTACCTATGAAATTTCTTTTCCAAACACAATACAATATACTATTTTTATAAATAGGATTTTACACAAATATACAGCTGCCGCTACCACGTTCTAAGCAGCCAACATTGCGACGTACGATAGTAAGCCAACATCCCCTTGTTTGCCTGAAACTACCGCTCACACAGTATAAATCAGTAGCTATATTGTAGCAAATTGTAGCATTACTGTACGCTCAAAGATATTAGGGATGGAGATTTTCAAGAGGGGCACATGGTCGGGGTTTTCCATCGTATCATTATCGGGATGAAAATAAACCAATTTTTTGAGGTGTTCCATTGCGCAAATACAGAATTTTCTTCCCGATTTCATTCTTTTCCACGAAGAATCTCTATTGGATCATCACCGATAATTTTTATTCATTAGAAGGCTCACGATGAAAAATGATTCGAACACTGTTTCGTTTAATTGTATAACACCCGAGATTAAAAGATAAAATTGACATTTTACTGATTGAGACTCGGAGGCTTAAATATATTATTCACTTACAGAAAAACCTCAATGTCAGATGAAAGTTTTCGTTTCTAAAAATTAATACTAGATGAAGTTAGTTGCCATTTATACTCCAATCTCATTCAGTCGCGCGTTTGATTTTCGTCTACAGAAAAAATACCGATAAATAAAAATAAACAATCAAAAATATATACTTCGCTGTATGAAATGATTTTTGAGCAAAGGAAGTACTTGAGAATATACCCATGATTATAATATGTACATTTATGAACAGTATCTCCAGAATAATCTTACAATACCGGCAATATATAAATGGGTTCGCAAGGAATAATGAAACACGTGATGATTTTCTAAATGCCATTCGATTTATTTTAAAACCAATACATTATAAATATATGCATTAAAAGAAACTGAAAAACTGCCACGAGAAAAGTAACTTCTGAGGGTGATTACTTGACGCATTAGTCAATTTTATTTCACATCTTTATAATTCAATAACCACACAATGATAATAATAATACAATAATAAAAATTTGTTTTTTATGAAACAGTTTCAAAACCCACCACCGTATATTTTATTCAGTGTCGATATTTACATATAAATTCCAGCACAAAAGGAAAATTCATATTATTTTCCAGGTACGGAATATATCGACACATTCTTATATCTCCCACGAATGTCATACATTGCATTCTTTTTTAATATGAATTATAAATAAAATGTGCCCTCAGAAAATTACATTTACCAAAACCGAAAGTACATTAAGTGTAGTAATTCTTCGTGGTAGCGGTAAGATCCTCTAATTCCAAGTAGACATCGCCGTTCGACCTTTGACCATGCTCTCCCACCGGCTCTACCTTTCCTGCAAATTTCGAAGTCAGCATGCTCCTAGGCGCTTTTCTGTCGACTACGTCACGGTCATCCGTGTTGATCAGCATGGTGACGTCTTTGTGGGTGTTGTCCTTGGGGTTGATCACTGGTTCTAACGTCTTCTTGTGTCCCTTGTTGAACCGAATGACGAGGGTTCTACAGCGGCGGTCGTGCCCAGAGTAACCGCCATTTTTCCGGCACAGACCTGCCGACGAATAGTGAGGAAAATGAAAATTCTATTGGTAATTTTTTAATTTAGTTGAAGATACATACGCGATTAGACAATTACAACTGAACTCAAATTTGTTTTGATATGGTCGCAGGTATAGAAATAAGATAATCATTAATGATTAACTACAATGTCAGCTGAATGTTTCACTATCCATCAACATGTACATAATAGGAGTTAATGGCCACTTAATACGCCATTATCTGAGGAGAGTGAGCAGGATTAAAGAAGTGCTAGAATGAATACAGGAAAGAAAAAGATAAAGAGGTAAGTAAAGTTTTCAGCTGATAGACGACATGAAAGGGATAGAGAGCTATCAAGGTATGAAAAAAACCGCGGAAAATAGGAGAATATGGAGAACCCGGTTTAACCAGGAATAATCACGTACCTGTCTACAGACAAACTACTTACTATGACGATGATGATAATACGACATTCTACTCAAAGAGGTTGAGAACATAAAACGTTTTAACATATCATCGCGTGATGATTGTCATAGACTGAAATTAACCAAAACCTAGTAGAGCAAATTTAAAATTGCGTGGAGATATTAAAAAATTATTTCTAATTTTCCCAATCTATTGAGACATAAATAAGATGTTACTAAGCTTAAACTGCTCCCATTTTGCTTTATGTACTTGAATGTACTTAAAATGTTTTTTAAATTAACTATTATAGTCCACTTTGGATGTTGATAACAGGAACAGAATTCTGCCTCGACCGTATGATCGGCGAAGATGTTTTTGTCTAAAATGTCGACCCGCAAAGTAATGCAGTATTTCTGGGTGTCCACTTTTGGAAAATTTTAAATCGAGGGAAAACTCACAATGATATAAAGATTCATTTTAAACTTACCTCGGAAATATTTAATAGCCAGGAGACAAAATACAACGATCAGCGCAATGCAATTTGCTATAATCAACGAGACCTGCAATGAAACGAAATCAAGTTTAAGACAAAGAGCAATAAAAATATCATTCTTTACACAACAGCGAAACTGTCAAGTATCTGTGAGAAATTTGTAACATAATGGGAGTAAATGTCCCACTAGATAGGTATTTCAAAATGAACGACACTATCGTGAACGGATATACTATTTCTAAATTCCACCAACCAATGACGCCAAATGTTCGCGTCCGGAATTAAATAAAAAACAATTGCATTAAATGAAAAGGTTAAAGCAATAAAAATCTAAAACTGATATTTACCTTCATCAAAAGGAAAAATTCCATGTCCTCTTCTGCTCTCGCCCAAGTGTTACCAGTTACTGAAACTTCTGGTGCACTCCTCGACACCACCTTCTCCACTGCTCGCCGAAACTAGAGTGAGCATTACGAGCTATTTGTCACCGAAAGATGTTCCTTCAAGGTTAAATTCTTATTTCGTCATTCCTTTCCAGGGGTTGATAACGCCATCGCTCCTGGCGAATTACCTACATTAAACAGCGATTTTGAAAATTCATCCTTTTCTTCGAAATATGTCGTGAAATAGGCTCTTATGTGTCCGAAATATTCGTTAATTTTCTCGCGCAACACGTAGGTTGTAAAATTTTTCTAATGTGACTATTCTTATAGCTGATGAATTACGTCAGAGCGTTCGTCGTGTATCCTTATCGGCACTTCCTGGAACAGTTCGCAGTTCTTGTTCATGACAATGAGCCATGAAAATCTCAGGCGATCGTTTTCTCAAATGTATAATATAGATAGTAGGGGTTACTCATCGTAAGAGGGAACGTTTTAGAAGGAGAGATTTTGTTTTAAAGCGATAATTTTTAACTCTCATTTAGCAAAAACACTGGCATTGATTGTTTCCGGTAGGAAGGGTTTTTGAATGTCACTAGGGTCGACGTGTCATAGGAATTATATTCCAGAATGCTTTGGAAAGGGCGTCGGCGTCTGTTTCGTGGGCCTCCACGCGCAATGTTTACCTCAAGGAGTTCACTGGGTAGGTGTTGTAGTAATTATATACCATAATTTTTAGGTTTTCAGTTTTTTTTATGATTAAAATTTTTTGGAATTCACATAAGATTTTAGAATCGAAATATTTCGAAGAAAACATTATAAAAATTTTTCCGTTCATCTTTCATCGCATTTAGTTAGAAATCAATCACGTTAAACGTATAACGCACATATTTCGGGAATTATTGTCATTTTAAAGTGATTTTAAATCCTATTCTTATTTTGAACACTTATGGGTGTAAGCGTGCTTTGAATGCTTCTAATGCGGGAGAGAGAGGAGGGGAGAGGGAGGAGGGATATAGAGTGAGGGAGTGAGGGAGGTGGGGTGTGTTAAAAAGGTGGGAGGGGTTGGGAGAATGGAAGGGAAAGAGGGGGAGGAGTTGGTGATGAAGAGAGGGGTAGTGAGGGGGATGTTGGTTTGGAAGTTAAGAGAGAGAGGGAAAGAGATTTTCAGTACACGTCATGAGTGTGATGTCAGTTTGATCAAGATAAACAGCTTAAATTATCGAATCTGTACTCCTGTCAGTTTTGACTGGTTATACACTAATAAATATGTACTTACATAATGTGAAGAAATTGCTCGTAAAACCGTCAATATTACCATCTCTACCACCTTTATAATTCAATCAACGGGGAATGACCTTACATATGATGCTTTTTGAATGTGCCATAAAAATTATTTCAAAATCTTTACAATAAATCATATACAATAGAACAAAATGAATGTCTGCCTTTAGTAAAAATATCTCCTGAGGGTGAATGCGTTCCTCAATTTTATTGCAGAGCTATATAATTCAACACTGATTTTTATTAATGAATAACACTTGATTCAGCCATATTCCTTGGATTTCAATACTGATTTGTTGAACATAAAAATATAAATTTATTGGCATTTTCCTCTGATTTAGTAACTCAAAAGTGATCTGATACATTATCTTCAGTTAAATAAATGTAATTACATAACACCCATCATTTTTGAAGTGCAATAAAGCAGCAAGTATTTATATTGTGAGAAGAAAACGCTTGCAATACTGTGAATATTCCCATCTCTACCAGCTTTATAATTCTATTAGCGGAAAATAACGTGACACATATTCCATTTTAATATTATCATAAACTTTATTTCAAACTCAGTACTTTGAAATCACATACATTAGAACAGAGGGAATATCGAACTACAAGAAAAAGATCTTCTGAGGGTTAACGCGTTAGTCTAAATCACTATGGAGCATTATTATTCAGTATTGAAACATAGAGCAAATATATCATTTTCCTAGCATTTTCCTCTATTTTAATAACACAAAACGTGATGTGTTGCAACATCTTCAGTTAAATATATGTAATTACAGATATATTTTAGATAGTCTATGAGGAAGGTTGGTGAGAGACTATATAATATTGCTCCTGTAACAACATTTCTTTACCTGGAGATGATGCATCTCATCCAATCCACAAATTTTGATATATTAAAACAGCGAATAATGTTAAGTTTTAATTTGTTTGTTCATAATGGAAAGCTTCACAAAGTTTAACCAATCACCGTAAGTGTCATTCAATATTGACGGCTGCGTATAATTTTCAGCAAAACTAAATTCAATCTTATTTACCGGGTGTACTGAATATATTACCTTCCTCCAATAACATGTACGTTTATTACATAAATGAAACGCGCCCTCAGAATATATATTTTTCCACGCAGAAGCCATTTCATCCTAGGTATTTAGGTTGGTTCGTGGTGGAATGATCTATTTCAGCGATTTCACTGGATGTCTCTTGATCGTCCGTCTTCATCGGCTCCCGATCTCCAAAAAACTTCCACAATAAAAGCCTCACGTCAGCGTTTTTGTCCACCTCGGCTCGACAGGGGGCGTCTTCTCCGCCTAGTGGATTGATGGCGATCTCATCATCGTCCTTTCCGACAGGTACCGTCTGTGTTTCTGAGGACTCCACGAGTTCCGGGGTATTAGGGATTTCCTTTCTCAAGTTGGAGACATGGTTTGTGTTTTCCATCGAATCTTTTTCCCGTTGGACGTTCTTCAACGTGCAGTTGAGTATCATTCTGCAAATGCAGCAATCTCTTTCCTTATGCTGTTCTCTGTAACGTAGCACCATATCTGTTGGAAATAGCCGAATGTTTTTCACATATTAGATAAATGATTTGAATATTGTTTCGTGTAGCTCAAAATACACCCGCAAATATAGTGAAGAACAACAACTTATTCGTTCAATCAATACTTTCATAACTAAGAGGTGGATATTAAAGTTGTATAATTATTTATTAAAATATTTTTCAAATCATTAAATCGGAAAAGATATTTCGTCACTCACTTAGTTCTATTAATGTATATTGCTGTATTAAGCCCTCCACCACACATTAAATTTTTACATTTGGTGAATTCGCATGCTTAAAGCGATCAAGTTACACTTACCTCCAATAATTTCGGAAATCAGCATGCTCCACATAACAAGCACAATGAAACCTGCTAAAAACAGCGAGATCTGAGAATAAAACCAAATCAAGTTAGAACTTTGAGTTCGAAACAAACAAAGACGGAAATTGTTCTTAACACAATAGGAAAGGGTACGAAGGAAGAGTATCACTTAAATTCGAAAAAATTAAGGAATGAAGAGATAAAATATGAGGAATAGTCCTACTAGATGCTTCAGAGTGATTGAGAACTAGCGTCTACGGATATACATTAATACACTTTTTTTAAGAATAAGTGTACATCGAAGATATTACAATAAAATTTCAACATAGCCACAGAATAAAAACAATAATAATATAAATTTCACTTTTATTAAAAAGGAGAAACATAGCACTCCCCTAATAAAAAAGAAATGAAGTATAATATACATTATTGTCCCACTAAGCCAAAAGGTTTGTCAGCAGGATATATTTTTAATGTCTATAAACCAATGTCGCCAGCTGTATTGCTCACGTGAAAAATTAGGTGGAAATGAATGAGTCAAAGCACGAAAAGGCATTAACAATCTTAAACTAAATATTTACTCGCCAAATAAAAAGACTTCATTATGGGGCTGCTTGTGCTCTGCTACGGCCGGAATCTTTTCAGGTTCTGAAACCACTTCCGTGCTCGTCGACACCTCCTTCTCAACTGCAAGCCAAACTCGAGTGAATATCACGACCCCTTTGTCGCCGAATGATGTTCCTTCGAGGTTAAATTACTATTTCGTCATACATTTCCTGGAATTGATAACACTTTTCCAAAACAATCCGCTCAACACCATAACAACAATTTTTGTCGACGGGGAAAAATGTTGATTATTATTCATCCCTTTCTTCGAATTATTTCGACAAACAGCCTCTTTTGTTTCCGAACCATTTCTTTAGTTTCTCGCGCGTAGCTTGGATGTTTATTTTTTCTAATCTACCCATTGTAGGTGAATGAGTCGGAGGGTAGGTCGCCTCGCCTTATCGACACTTCCTCGAGCATCCGCCGATGCCTTTGAAATTTCTTGGCGTATGTCCATGATTTTTCTGTAAAAATGAATCACTACACCTTCGGTGATAGTGTTTTTAGCAAAGCATATAAAATAAAGCGGGAGTTACATGTAATAATCAGCGGACGTTCGTGAGTGATCGATTATGATGAAAACCATATTTGAATATCTATCGCAGTTCGACTTGCACTGTGTTCTTCTGTTATGTAGGAGTTCTGATGTTGGCTAGACAATTATATACCTATTAGAGCTATTTGGCAGGGGCTTCGGAGTGCCATTTTATGGTATAGGAACTCGTTGGATTATTAATCAGTTTCTTTCGATTATGTCGGAACACAGCCTCTGTTTTTTCCGAATCATTTCTTTAGTTTCTCGCGCGTATCTGGGTTGTTTATTTCTTCTAATCTACCCATTGTTGGTGAATGCGTCGGAGGGTTGGTCGCCTCGTCTTATCGGCACATATTCGAGCAACCGCCTTTACCTGTGAAATTACTTAACAGACGTCCATGTTTTCTCAGTAAAATTGTGCGACTAAATCTTTGGTGAGAATGTTTTCTGAAATGCAGGTGTATAAATGAAAGCGCCGTTTAATCTACATAATCAGCTAACGTTTTTGAAGGGCCGATTGTGTTGAAAACGATATTTCAATATAATATGGAACTTCTGCTTGTGTTTATTTCTTCTGGTATATAGAGGTTAAAGGCGTCTTAACAATTATATTATAGAAGGCATTAACAGGATATTCGGGTTGTGCTTTCATCTCTCTCGCTCCCCTAGTTCTATTTTATTTGGTATAGTTATTCGTTGGATTATCCATACATGAAAATTACGCGATTTAGTAATATTCTTTAGCTAACGTTTAATTTTAATATAGTATCTGTTAATGCGAAATTATGGTTTTCTTATCTGATGATATACGATGGGAATATTTTCGATTCCAATCAGGAAATTATGTAACGAACATTAAATTATATCGCAATTATTATCGGAATAAATATTATTAATTTATTTAATGTCATTTATAATCTTTCTATGATTAATCTGTATGGAACTTCGCAATAAAAACTACAATAAATGAAGAATCGTTTTTGTGATATGAGTTCAGAAATATAGCGCATTCTTCATACTTCTATAGAATTTCTTCAAACCAATTCTATTCGCGACCTCGCGTTGTTTTAGTCGATATTTATCGATTATGATGTACAGTATAAATTCGATCTTTTCGTTTACAAACTAACACAGATGTTACCACGGTAATTATTGATTCATCCATGTTTAACTTCCAAAATCATAGCATTGATCGAAAGATTGATTGATTTAATTTAGAGGAAATTATATTCAAATTAATGTTTTTTAGAAGGTGAAATCATAAATCCATTAAATGTATTCGGAGAAAATTTCGACTTTCCAGGTTCTTATAAATATGAAGTGTTAAGGGAATGAATGAGTTTGATGTGGATTAGGGCGGGTGATTTGTCTAGATCAGTGGTTCCCGTATATATCATCTAGTAGAAGTCATTTTTGGTCGATCTCGGTCGAAATGATATATAATTTGTTAATAGTATAAAAAGTACACAAAATTACCAGTACTAAATATTTATTTATCAGTTATCCGTTAAACTCAGACGCTGAGGTTGAAATCATTTGAGGAGACAATTTCAGCCTTATTTAGAGTGGATGTTCTTGCAGGTGAGAGAGAAATCATTAGACTGAAAACGACATTTGCGTTAAGCCTAAGAGCATCAAAAAGGTAATTTCGGAAAATATTTATCTAAAAATGTGAATTATAACCGGCGAAATATACTCCGAAAATTTACATGCCTGTTTCCTTTCCTTGATTTAAATCCAATGATAACATATCACTAGTTAAAAAAATGAATTGCAACGATTATTCCTTTATATTTATCACACGAATCGAGATAATGGATCTTTTCCTTTGAGAAGGAATGGGAGAATAAATAACTGGCTTTGGTTTTTCTAAACTGTGATTCTTTTGACAATGTTTTCATGTAAATATCTCCGTATATGTTTCACTTTTCTTTATGTTATAAAATGAAAAACTGGTGCAAAAAGTTTAGTTGTAGTTTGAATAAATCATTTGTTAGGTAGTTTATGTTTAATATTAAATTTAATTGCAATGTTGTTAAAACAAGAAGGGAAGAGGGGAAGGCATTAAATTGAAACAACGTAAATTAATATTTAACTATATTTTCTATAATATGTGCCAAATTTTCCCAAACTAGGACACGCGTACCCCTGGGAGTACTTTAAAGGCGCTAGGGGGTAATTTAGAAAACTTACGAAATGGCTGATATTATGACACTGGGCATTTCAATCAGCTTCATTCACTTTGATGTTGATATAAAATAGAGTAGTCCAACTCCGTCGCCACTTGTGGCGAATCGGTCACAGATATGTGGCGAATTGGTGCTCACAGTGTCTACTAAATATTTTTTATTAGTTTATTAAAAACAGGAATACTGCAGCCGGATCGCGGTAGCCGTTTGTGAAAAATTTTTATGCTCGGCGATCCGGCTGTAGAGCTACTAATTTTAAGTATTCCACATTATCTTGTGGTTAGCGACGCTTCACGTTCTAATAGTAAATGGTACGTCCAAAAGTATAAGGGCTCCTTATTGATCGTGTTATGCAGCAATTTATTAGCTGAAAGACGCGAAACTATTGTTCGTGCAATGTTCTTCTTCGAAGCCACCACCCACGACATACTGATGACATTTGAACTTTTAAAATAAAAATATAATTGGTATTTAATATAATACGTATATTGTATTTTATTGAAATCCCTTCTGATTCCCGCATTGGTCAGATAACGCGATTTCAGAGCCGCAATACACGGTATGATTTTCATGCTGGGTGAGATGCCTATCTGCCAGGGACGTTTAGCATAGGAAAATTGTTTTTATAGAATTTGCAGCAGACCCATGATTAAATAACATAGTATGAAATATGTGTACCTTTTATAATCAACAGCCTTTTCTCAACATATTACAAAATATTATTTTTATAAATAGGATTTTACACAAAGATACTGTTACAGTGTTGAAATATAATGATTCGTATTTTCTAACGCCTGGTTACCGATTCTACGTTCTACACGGCCAACAATGCGACGTACGATAGTAAGGCAACTTCCCGTTCTTTGAACTGAAACTACTAAACACACATTACACATTCGTAGCTACATTGTAGCGAACTGAAACATTGCTGTATGTTCCAAGATATTCAGGATGGAGATTTTCAAGATGGGCAAATGGTCTGTGTTTTCCATCGTGTCATCATCGGGATGGACGTTCATCAATTTGTTGATGTTTTCCATTGCGCAAATACGGAGTTTTCTTCCCGAATATTTTCATTTCGACGAAGGATATCTGTTGGAACATAACGGATAATTTTTACGTATTAGAAGTTGCACGATTAAAAATGATTCGACCAGTTTTTCGTTTATATTTGAAACTAGCAGAATTTCCCGCTGAATTCTAGCGGATTTAGTGAAGGTACTACAGCACAACATACAAACTCTTTAAAATATATAGTAGATACTTTTAACTTACAATTAGATTTTCTTAACAATTAATCATATTTGCTTGTAACAATCCGTTTCCGGACGTATTGCATTCAGATATAACGATAATATTATTTCCTATTAAGTCACTTTCGGCAAATCCATCTTTATTTCTTGTGTAATTATTCCTCGATTAAATATTTACTTTTATGTCTTGTATGCAAGAACCCGTGAAAATGCAACTTAGAGTTCCCCGTGATTGAACACTGACTGGTAAATATACACCGGATACGTGAAAATATTTACGTAATAAACATTATAATGTGGAATTAAATAATTTTACTTACAAAAAATGTAAGATTCCAGTATTCAATAGACGAAAGAAGGTTCAATTACTTTCGTCAATCGTTATAAACGCTTCCAGAGAAATAATCAGTATCCATTAACGTTGGTATCCATAATCATCGATCGTTTCATTGCTTAAACAAAAGTGCGAATCGAATAACGCTAAACTTTCATCGATTTGTATGCTTCATGAAGGTAACTGAATCGGAGGAAAGTGTGACGACCGCCTTGGCAACGCCCGGGAGGGGTACGAAAAATCCACAAAATTACGAAACATATAGCGTATTTCTGAAAACCTCGACCACGTAACATGAAAACTTCGCAGGAGTAAGATGGTATAGAGCTTTATTCGTCGAATAAAGCAAGAGCGAAAAGAATCGGTCCATATATACGTATTTTAATGCTTGAAGGAAATAAACCTTGCAAGTCAAGAAATGGATTTATACGTGTTATCTTATGGAAAAAAGTTAATCCCGTATATTGCCAACACTAATTAATCCCGGTTGACCAAACCTGTACCATTCACTAACAAGAAGTTGGGATGTAAGGAAGAATCTTACCAAATTTGATTATTCTATGTTATCGTTTAGGAGCTCCGTGAAAAACCAACAAACACACACTTCAAAATATATACCGCGATGAAAAAAATAAAAATGAAATTTTTGTATATGGTGACTCAGAGGCTTAAATATATATTTAACTTATATCAAAAAAATAAACGTCAGCTAAAAGTTTTAATTTCTGTCAATTAGTATTACACGAAGTTAGTTGCCATTTATACTCCAATCTCATTTAAAAGATTTAACATTCAGTCGCGCGTTTGATTTTAGTCTACAGAAAAAAAACCGATAAACGAAAGAGAACCATAAAAAATCAATACTTCGCGGTATGAAATGGTTTTCGAGCAGCGAAAATAATTGAGAGTATACACAGGATCATAGTACATACAAAGGTACAGTGTCTCCGAAAATTCTGAAAAACCGAAAATATGTATATGGGTTCGCAAGGAATAAATAAACACGATGATTTTTAGAATGCGATTAATTTTATTAAGAACCAATACATTATAAATATATGCATTAAAACAAACTGAAAAAATACCTTGAGAAAAGTATCCTCTGAGGGAATTGGTTGATGCTTTTGTTATTTTTATTTCACATCTTTATAATTCAATATCGACACAATGATGAT
Source organism: Uropetala carovei (assembly GCA_036926305.1). Taxonomy (NCBI): domain Eukaryota; kingdom Metazoa; phylum Arthropoda; class Insecta; order Odonata; family Petaluridae; genus Uropetala; species Uropetala carovei. The sequence continues at coordinate 9,702,265 of JAXCHB010000033.1, read as the reverse complement.
AGTAATACAATAATAAAAAACTGTTTTTAAGAAAAAGTTTAAAAACCCACCACCGTTAATATTATTAAGTTTCTTTATAATACAACATCGATACATAGATAATGATAATACAATCATGAAATTTTTTTTTATCAAACAGCTAAAAATGGACCACCGTAAATATTGTATAGTATCTTTATAAATCAATATCGATACAATGATAATAGTAATACAATAATAAAAATTTGATTTTTAAGGAACAGCTGAAAAACCCGCCACCGTAAATACTATTAAGTATCTTTATAATGCAATATGGGTGCATTGATAATAAAAATGCCATAAGAAAATTTGTTTTTTATAAAACAGCTTAAAAACGCACCACCGGAAATATTATTAAGTATCTTTAAAATTCATTATTGTTACAATGATTATAAAAATACAAGTATAAAAATGTTTTTAAAAACCCATCACCGTATATCGTATTAAGTATATTTATAATTCATTGTCGATACAATGATAATAGTATACAATAATAAAAATTTGTTTTATTAATCAGTTTTAAAACTCACCACGATAAATATTATTTAGTATCTATATAAATAAATATCGATACAATAATAACAATACAAACAATTCCATTTTTATGAAATATTTTCAAAATCTTCCACCGTAAATTTTATTCATTGTCGATATTTATATATTAATTCCAGCACAAGTGGAAAATTGAAATTATTTCCCAGGTATTTATCGACAAAGTTTTATTTCCCCCACGAACGCCATACATTGCATTGGTTAAATTGAATTATAAATGAAAAGTGCCCTCAGAAGATTACATTTACCCAAACCGAATCTACTTCAACGCTTGTACTTCTTCGTGGTAGTGGTTGGATCCCATAATTCCAGGTAGACCTCAGCGTTCGACCTTTGACCTTGTTTTCCCATCGGCCCTCTTTTTCCGACCAATTTCGATGTCATCATGCTCTTACGCGCTTTCCTGTAGACTCCGTCGCGGTCCTCCGTGTTGATCAGCTTGGTGAGGTCTTTGTGGGTGTTGTCCTGGGCGTCGATCACTGGTTCTAACGTCTTCTTGTGTCCCTTGTTGAGCCGAATATCGTGGATTCTACAGCGGCGCGCGTGGTCAGAGTTCTCCATCTTTCGCTTGCCGCAAGAACAGCGTCTCTTTCCAGTACCGTGGGCATTTTGCCGAAACAGACCTGCCGAGGAATAGTGGGGAAGATATTATTACTTCTGGTAATTTTTTTCATTTAATTAAAGATAAATACGCGATGTATACAATTACAACTGAATCCTTTTTTAGTTCTGATAGGGTCTCAGGTCTAACAACAAGATAATCACCAAAGAATAACTTAAATGTCAGTTGAATGTTTCACCGCCGATCAACAAGTACATTTTAGTGGTTAATGGACATTTAATACGCCAGCACCTGAGGGGAGAGAGCAGGATTTAATATGTGCTAGAAGGAATACTGTATAGAATAAAAGAAATAGGTAGGTAAAGTTTCAGCTGATAAAAGACATTAAAGGCAAAGAGAGCTATCAAAGCGTCAAGAAGACCGCAGAAAATATTAATGTATGGAGAACAAGGATTATCCATGAATAATCACGGACCTGTTTACTGACAAAATATGTATTATGACGATGATGATAATATGCCCAATCTATTGAGACATAAAAAAGGTGTTACTAAGCTTATGCTGCTCCCATTACGATTTATGAACTTGAATTTCCTTCAACAGTTTTTTATATTAACTATTATAATCGACATTGGATGTTGATAATGGGAGCAGAATTTCCCCTCGACGGTAAGAATGGCGAAGATGTTTTAGTCTAAAATGTCGACTCGAAAACGTAAGATCATCCGGATTTACGAAAAACACATCGCAAAGTAATGCAGTATATCTGGGTGTTCACTTTTGGATAATTTTAAATGGAGGGAAAACTCACAATGATAAAAAGATTCATTATAAACTTACCTCGGAAATATTTAATAGCCAGGAGACAAAATACAACGATCAGCGCAATGCAATTTGCGATAATCAACGAGACCTGCAATAAAACGAAATCAAGTTTAAGACAAACAGCAATAAAAATATCATTTTTTACACAACAGCGAAACTGTCAAGTAACCATGAGAAATTTGTAACATAATGGGAGTAAATGTCCCACTAGATAGGTATTTCAAAATGAACGACAACTATCGTGAACGGATATACTATTTCTAAATTCCACCAACCAATGATGCCAAATGTTCGCGTCCGGTATTAAATAAAAACAATTGCAATAAATCAGAAGAAAAAACATTAAAAATCAGAAACTGATATTTACATTCATCAAAAGTAAAACGTCCATGTCCTCTTCTGCTCTCGCCCAAGTGATACCAGTTACTGAAACCTCTGCTTCACTCCTCGACACCACCTTCTCCACTGCTCGCCAAAACTAGAGTGAGCATTACGAGCTCTTTGTCACCGAAAGATGTTCCTTCAAGGTTAAATTTCTTATTACGTCATTCCTTTCCAGGGGTTGATAACGCCATCGCTCCTGGCGAATTACCAAAATAATAAGAACGATTTTGAAAATTCATCCTTTTCTTCGAAATATGTCGTGAAATAGCTTCTTATGTGTCCGAAATATTCGTCAATTTTCTCGCGCAACACGTAGGTTGTAAAATTTTTCTAATATGACTATTCTTATAGCTGATGATTTACGTCAGAGCGTTCGTCGTGTATCCTTATCGGCACTTCCTGGAACAGTTCGCAGTTCTTGTTCATGACAATGAGCCATGAAAATCTCAGGCGATCGTTTTCTCAAATGTATAATATAGATAGTAGGGGTTACTCATCGTAAGAGGGAACGTTTTTGAAGGAGAGATTTTATTTCAAAACGATATTTTTTAACTCTCATTTAGCAAAAACACTGGCATTGATTGTTTCCGGTAGGAAGGGTTTTTGAATGTCAATAGGATCGACGTGTCATAGGAATTATATTCCATTATGCTTTGGAAAGGGCGTCGGCGTCTGTTTCGTGGGCCTCCGCGCCATGTTTACCTCAAGGAGTTCATTGGGTAGGTGTTGTAGTAATTATATACCATAATTTTTAGGTTTTCAGTTTTTTTATGATTAAAATTTTTTGGAATTCACATAAGATTTTAGAATCGAAATATTTCGAAGAAAACATTATAAAATTTTTTCCGTTCATCTTTTATCGCATTTAGTTAGAAATCGATCACGTTGAACGTATAACGCACATATTTTGGGGAATTATTGTCATTTTAAGTGATTTTAAATCCTATTCTTATTTTGAACCCTTATGGGTGTAAGCGTGCTTTGAATGCTTCTAATGCGGGAGAGAGAGGAGGGGAGTGGGAGGAGGGATATAGAGTGAGGGAGTGAGGGAGGTGGGGTGTGGTAAAAAGGTGGGAGGAGTTGAGAGAAGGGAAGGGAAAGAGGGGGAGGAGTTGGAGATGAAGAGAGGGGTAGTGAGGGGGATGTTGGTTTGGAAGTTAGGAGAGCGAGTGAAAGAGATTTTCAGTACACGTCATGAGTCTGATGTCAGTTTGATCACGATAAACAGCTTAAATTATTTAATCTGTACTCCTGTCAGTTTTGACTGGTTACACACTAATAAATATGTACTTACATAATGTGAAGAAATTGCTCGCATAACCATCAATATTACCATCTCTACCACCTTTATAATTCAATCAACTGGGAATGACCTTACATATGATGCTTTTTGAATGTGCCATAAAAATTATTTCAAAATCTTTACAATAAATGATATTCAATAGAGTAAAATGAATGTCTGCCTTTATGAAAAATTTCTCCTGAGGGATAGTGCATTCCTCAACTTTATTGCAGAGCTACATAATTCAACACTGCTTTTTATTAATGAAGAACACTTGGTTCAGCCATATTCCTTGGATTTCAATACTGATTTGTTGAACATAAAAATATAAATTTATTGGCATTTTCCTCTGATTTAGTAACTCAAACGTGATCTGATACATTATCTTCAGTTAAATAAATGTAATTACATAACTCCCATCATTTTGAAGTGCAATACAGCAGCATGTATTTATATTGTGAGAAGAAAACACTTGTAATATTGTGAATATTCCCATCTCTACCAGGTTTATAATTCTATTAGCGGAAAATAATGTGACACACATTCCATTTTAATATTAACATAAACTTTATTTCAAACTCAGTACTTTTAAACCACATACATTAGAACAGAGGGAACATCGAACTACAAGAGAAAGATCTTCTGAGGGTTAACGCGCTAGTCTAAATCACTATGGAGCATTATTATTCAGTATTGAAACGTAGAACAAATATATCATTTTCCTTGCATTTTCCTCTATTTTAATAACACAAAACGTGATGTGTTGCATCATCTTCAGTTAAATAAATGTAATTACAGATATATTTTAGATAGTCTAGGAGGAAGGTTGGTGAGAGACTATATAATATTGATCCTGTAACAACATTTCCTTACCTTGAAATGATGCACCATATCCAAACCACAAATTTTGAGATATTAAAACAGCGAAAAGTGCTAAGTTTTTAATTTGTTTGTTCATAATGTAAAAGCTTCACAAAATGTAACCAATCACCGTAAATGTCATTTAATATTGACGGCTGCATATAATTCTCAGCAAAACTAAATTCATTCTTCTTTACCGGGTGTACTGAATATATTACCTTCCTCTAATAACATGGACATTTATTACATAAATGAAACGCGCCCTCAGAATATATAGTTTTCCACATAGAAGCCATTTCATCCTAGGGATTTAGGTTCGTCAGTGGTGGAATGATCTAATTCAGCGATTTCACTGGATGTCTCTTGATCGTCCGTCTTCATCGGCTCCCGATCTCCAAAAAACTTCCACAATAAAAGCCTCACGTCAGCGTTTTTGTCCACCTCGGCTCGACAGGGGGCGTCTTCTCCGCCTAGTGGATTGATGGCGATCTCATCTTCGTCCTTTTCGACCGGTACCGTCTGTGTTTCTGAGGACTCCACGAGTTCCGGGGTATTAGGGATTTCCTTTCTCAAGTTGGAGACATGGTTTGTGTTTTCCATCGAATCTTTTTCCCGTTGGACGTTCTTCAACGTGCAGTTGAGTATCATTCTGCAAATGCAGCATTCTCTTTCCTTATGCTGTTCTCTGTATCGTAGCATCATATCTGTTGGAAATAGCCGAATATTTTTCAAATATTAGATAAATGATTTGAATATTGTTTCGTGTAGATCAAAATACACCCGCAAATATAGTTAAGAACATCAACTTATTCGTTCAATCAATACTTTCATAACTAAGAGGTGGATATTAAAGTTGTATAATTATTTATTAAAATATTTTTCAAATCATTAAATCGGAAAAGATATTTCGTCACTCACTTAGTTCTATTAATGTATATTGCTGTATTAAGCCCTCCACCACACATTAAATTTTTACATTTGGTGAATTCGCATGCTTAAAGCGACCAAGTTACACTTACCTCTAATAATTTCCGAAATCAGCATGCTCCACATAACAAGCACAATGAAACCTGCTAAAAACAGCGAGATCTGCGAATAAAACCAAATCAAGTTAGAACATTGAGTTCGAAACAAACAAAGACGGAAATTGTTCTTAACACAATAGGAAAGGGTACGAAGGAAGAGTATCACTTAAATTCGAAAAAATTAAGGAATGAAGAGATAAAATATGAGGAATAGTCCTACTAGATGCTTCAGAGTGATTGAGAACTAGCGTCAACGGATATACATTAATACACTTTTTTTAAGAATATGTGTACATAGAAGATATTACAATAAAATTTCAACATAGCCACAGAATAAAAACAATAATAATATAAATTTCACTTTTATTAAAAATGAGAAACATAGCACTCCCCTAATAAAAAAGAAATGAAGTATAAAATACATTATTGTCCCACTAAGCCAAAAGGTTTGTCAGCAGGATATATTTTTAATGTCTATAAACCAATGTCGCCAGCTGTATTTCTCACGTGAAAAATTAGGTGGAAATGAATGAGTCAAAGCACGAAAAGGCATTAACAATCTTAAACTAAATATTTACTCGCCAAATAAAAAGACTTCATTATGGGGCTGCTTGTGCTCTGCTACGGCCCGAATCTTTACAGGTTCTGAAATCACTTCCGTGCTCGTCGACACCTCCTTCTCAACTGCAAGCCAAACTCGAGTGAATATCACGACCCCTTTGTCACCGAAAGATGTTTCTTGAAGGTTAAATTACTATTTCGCCATACAGTTCCAGGAATTGATAACACTTTTCCAAAACATTCCGCTCAACACCATAACAACAATTCGACGGGGAAAAATGTTGATTATTATCATCCCTTTCTTCGAATTATTTCGACAAACAGCCTCTTTTGTTTCCGTACCATTTCTTTAGTTTCTCGCGCGTAGCTTGGATGTTTATTTTTTCTAATCTACCCATTGTAGGTGAATGAGTCGGAGGGTAGGTCGCCTCGCCTTATCGACACTTCCTCGAGCATCCGCCGATGCCTTTGAAATTTCTTGGCGTATGTCCATGATTTTTCTGTAAAAATGAATCACTACACCTTCTGTGATAGTGTTTTTAGCGAAGCATATAAAATAAAGCGGGAGTTACTTGTAATAATCAGCGGACGTTCGTGAGTGATCGATTATGATGAAAACCATATTTGAATATCTATCGCAGTTCGACTTGCACTGTGTTCTTCTGTTATGTAGGAGTTTTGATGTTGGCTAGACAATTATATACCTACTAGGGCTCTTTGGCAGGGGTTTCGGAGTGCCATTTTATGGTATAGGAACTCGTTGGATTATTAATCAGTTTCTTTCGATTATGTCGGAACACAGCCTCTGTTTTTTCCGAATCATTTCTTTAGTTTCTCGCGCGTATCTGGGTTGTTTATTTCTTCTAATCTACCCATTGTTGGTGAATGCGTCGGAGGGTTGGTCGCCTCGTCTTATCGGCACTTATTCGAGCAACCGCCTATACCTATGAAATTTCTTAGCATACGTCAATGTTTTCTCAGTAAAATTGTGCGACTAAATCTTTGGTGAGAGTGTTTTCCGAAATGCAGGTGTATAAATGAAAGCGCAGGTTAATCTGCATAATCAGCTAAGTTTTGTGAAGGACCGATTGTGTTGAAAACGATATTTCAATATAATATGGAACTTCTGCTTGTGTTTATTTCTTCTGGTATATAGAGGTTAAAGGCGTCTTAACAATTATATTATAGAAGGCATTAACAGGATATTCGGGTTGTGCTTTCATCTCTCTCGCTCCCCTAGCTCTATTTTATTTGGTATAGTTATTCGTTGTATTATCCATACATGAAAATTACGCGATTTAGTAATATTCTTTAGCTAACGTTTAATTTTAATATAGTATCTGTTAATGCGAAATTATGCTTTTCTTATCTGATGAAATACGATGGGAATATTTTCGATTCCAATCATAAAATTATGTATCGAACATTAAATTATATCGCAATTATTATCGGAATAAATATTATTAATTTATTTAATGTCATTTATAATCTTTCTATGATTAATCTGTATGGAACTTCGCAATAAAAACTACAATAAATGAAGAAGCATTTTTGTGATATGAGTTCAGATATATAGTGCATTCTTCATACTTCTAAAGAATTTCTTCAACCAATTCTATTCGCGACCTCGCGTTGTTTTAGTCGATATTTATCGATTTTGATGTACGGTATAAATTCGTTCTTTTCGTTTACAAACTAACACACATGTTACCACGGTAATTATTGATTCATCCATGTTTAACTTCCAAAATCGTAGCATTGATCGAAAGATTGATTGATTTAATTTAGAGGAAATTATATTCAAATTAATGTTTTTTTGGAAGGTGAAATCATAAATCCATTAAATATATTCGGAGAAAATTTCGACTTTCCAGGTTCTTATTAATATGAAGTGTTAAGGGAATGAATGAGTTTGATGTAGATTATGGCGGGTGATTTGTCTAGATCAGTGTTTCCCGTATATATCTTCTAGTAGAAGTCATTTTTAATCGATCTCGGTCGAAATGATATGTAATTTGTTAATAGTATAAAAAGTACACAAAATTTCCAGTACTAAATATTTATTTATCAGTTTTCCGTTAAACTCAGACGCTGAGGTTGAAATCATTTGAGGAGACAATTTCAGCCTTATTTAGAGTGGATGTTCTTGCAGCTGAGAGAGAAATCATTAGACTGAAAATGACATTTGCGTTAAGCCTAAGAGCATCAAAAAAGTAATTTCGGAAATATTTATCTAAAAAAGTGAATTATAACCTGCGAAATATACCCAGAAAATTTACATGCCTGTTTCCTTTCCTTGATTTAAATCCAATGATAACATATCACTAGTTAAGAAAATGAATTTCAACGATTATTCCTTTATATTTATCACACGAATCGAGATAATGGATCTTTTCCTTTGAGAAGGAATGGGAGAATAAATAAATGGCTTTGGTTTTTTTAAACTGTGATTATTTTGACAATGTTTTCATGTAAATATCTCCGTATATGTTTCACTTTTCTTTATGTTATAAAATGAAAAACTGGTGCAAAAAGTTTAGTTGTAGTTTGAATAAATCATTTGTTAGGTAGTTTATGTTTAATATTAAATTTAATTGCAATGCTGTTAAAACAAGAAGGGAAGAGGGAAAGGTATTTCAATTGAAACATACGGAAATAAATATTTCACTATATTTTCTATTATATGTGCCAAATTTTCCCAAACTAGGACACGCGTACCCCTGGGAGTACTTTTATAGGCGCTAGGGGGTAATTTAGAAAACTTACGAAATGGCTGATGTTATGACACTGGGCATTACGAATCAGCTTCATTCACTTTGATGTTGTTATACAGAAGAGTAGTCCAACTCCGTCGCCACTTGTGGCGAATCGGTCATAGATTTGTGGCGAATTGCTGCTCACAGTGTCTACCAAATATTTTTTATTAGTTTATTAAATACAGGAATACTGCAGCCGGCTCCGTCCGGATCGCGGTAGCCTTTTGTTAAAAGCTTTTTATGCTCGGCGATCCGGCTGTTGAGCTACTAATATTAAGTATTCCACATTATTTTGTGGTTAGCGACGCTTCACGTTCTAATAGTAAATGGGACGTCCAAAAGTATAAGGGCTCCTTTTTGATCGTGTTATGCAGCAATTTATTAGCTGAAAGACGCGAAACAATTGTTCGTGCAATGTGCTTCTTCGAAGCCACCACCCACGACATATTGATGATATTTGAACTTTTAAAATAAAAATGTAATTGGTATTTAATATAATAGGTATATTGTATTTTATTGAAATCCCTTCTGATTCCCGCATTGGTCAGATAACGCGATTTCAGAGCCGCAATACACGGTATGATTTCCATGGTGGTTGAGATGCCTATCTGCCAGGGACGGTTAGCATAGGAAAATTGTTTTTATATATTTGGCAGCAGACCCATGATTAAATGACATAGTATTAAATATGTGTACCTTTCATATTCAACGGCCTTTTCTCAAAATAATACAAAATATTATTTTTATAAATATGATTTTACACAATGATACTGTTACACTGTTGTAATATAATGATTCGTATTTTCTAACGCCTGGTTACCGATTCTACGTTCTACACGGCCAACAATGCGACGTACGATAGTAAGACAACTTCCCGTTGTTTGGACTGAAACTACTAAACACACATTACACATTCGTAGTTACATTGTAGCGAATTGTAACATTACTGTACGTTCCAAGATATTCGGGATGGAGATTCTTGAGATGGGCACATAGTTGGTGTTTTCCATCGTGTCATCATCTGGATGTACGTTCATCAATTTGTTGATGTTTTCCCTTTGCGCAAATACAGAGTTTTCTTCCCGATTTTCTTCTTTTCCACGAAGAATCTATCGTATGTTGGAACATAACGGATAATTTTAATATATTAGAAGGTGCACGATTAAAAATGATTCGACCATTGTTTCGCTGATAATTGAAACGAGCAGAATTTCCCGTTGAATTTCATCGGATTTAGTGAAGGTACTACAGCACATCATACAAACTCTTTAAAATACCTATATAGTAGATACTTTTTAACTTACAATTAGATTTTCTTAACAATTAATCATATTTGCTTGTGACAATCCGTTTCCTAACGTATTGCATTAGATATAACGATAATTGTATTTCCTATTATGTCACTTTCGCCAAATCCATCTTTATTTCTTGTGTAATTACGCCTCGCTTAAATATTTACTTTTATGTCTTTTATGCAAGAAACCCGTGAAAAAGCAACTATTTTGTCACTTTCGCCAAATCCATCTTTATTTCTTGTGTAATTATGCCTTTCTGAAATATTTACTTTTATGTCTTGTATGCAAGAAACCCGTGAAAATGCAACTTAGAGTTCCCCGTGATTGGAAACTGACTGGTAAATATACACCGGATACGTGAGAATATTTACGTTAACAAACATTATAATGTGGAATTATATAATTTTAATTACAAAAAATGGAAGATTCCAGTATTCATAGACGAAAGAATGTTCAATTACTTTCATCAATCGTTATACACGCTTCCAGAGAAATAATCAGTATCCATTAACGTTGGTATCCATAATCATCGATCGTTTCATTGCTTACAATTAAACAAAAGTGCGAATCGAATAACGCTAAACTTTCATCAATTTGTATGCTTCATGAATGTAACTGAATCGGAGGTAACAGTGACGACCGCCTTGGCAACTCCCGGAAGGGGTACGAAAAATCCACAAAATTACGAAACATACAGCGTATTTCTGAAAACCTCCACCACGTAACATGAGAACTTCGCAGGAGTAAGATAGTATAGAGTTTTATTCGTCGAATAAAGTGAGAAGGAAAGGAATCGGTTCATATATACGTATTTTAATGCTTGAAGGAAAATACCTTGCAAGTCAAGAAATGGATTTATACGTGTTATCTTATGGGAAAAAGTTAATCCCGTACATTGCCATCACTAATTAATCCCGGTTGACCAAACCTGTACCATTCACTAACAATAAGTTGGGATGTAAGGAAGAATCGTACCAAATTTGATTATTCTATCTTTTATCGTTTAGGAGGAGCTTCGTGAACAACCAACAAACACACACTTCAAAATATATACCGCGGTGAAAAAAAGAAAAATGAAATTTTTGTATATGGTGACTCAGAGGCTTAAATATATGTTTAACTTATATCAAAAAAATAAACGTCAGATGAAAGTTTTAATTTCTATCAATTAATATTACACGAAGTTAGTTGCCATTTATACTCCAATCTCATTTAAAAGATTTAGCATCAGTCGCGCGTTTGATTTTCGTCTACAGAGAAAAAACCGATAAATGAAAGAGAACCAAAAAAATCAATACTTCGCGGTATGAGATGGTTTTCGAGCAGCGAAAATAATTGAGAATATACACATGATGATAGTACATACAATAGGTACATTGTCTCCGGAAAATTTTGAAAATACCGACAATTTATAAATGGGTTCGCAAAGAATAAAGAAACACGATGATTTTTAGAATGCGATTAATTTTATTTAAAACCAAAACATTATAAATATAAGCATTAAAACAAACTGAAAAACTACCTTGAAAAAAAAATATGCTCTGAACGCACCACCATAAATATTATTTAGTATCTTTATAAATCAATATCGATACAATGATAATAGTAATACAATAATAATATAAATTTGATTTTTAAGGAACAGTTTAAAAACCCACCACCGTAAATACTATTAAGTATTTATATAATGCAATATGGGTACATTGAATATAATAATACCATAATAAAATTTCTTTTTTAAAAACAGCTGAAAAACCCACCACCGTAAATATTATTAAGTATCTTTATAATTCATTTTGTACAATGATTATAAAAATACAATTATAAAAATGTTTTTAAAAACCCACCACCGTAAATCGTATTAAGTATATTTATAATTCATTGTCGATACAATGATAATAATATACAATAATAAAAATTTGTTTTATGAAACAGCTTTAAAACTCACCACGGTAAATATTACAAAGTATATAAATAAATATCGATAAAATAATAACAATACAAAAATACAAACAATTCCATTTTTATGAAATATTTTCAAAACCCTCCACCGTAAGTTTTACTCATTTGGATATTTATATGTTAATTCCAGCACAAGTGGAAAATTGAAATTGTTTCCCAGGTATTTATCGACAAAGTTTTATTTCCCCCACGAACGCCATACATTGCATTGGTTAAATTGAATTATAAATAAAAGTGCCCTCAGAAGATTACATTTATCCAAACCGAATCTACTTCAACGCTTGTACTTCTTCGTGGTAGTGGTTGGATCCCACAATTCCAGGTAGACATCAGCGTTCGACCTTTGACCTTGCTTTCCCACCGGCTCTCTTTTACCGACCAATTTCGATGTCATCACGCTCCTAGGCGCTTTCCTGTATACTCCGTCGCGGTCCTCCGTGTTGATCAGATTGGTGACGTCTTTGTGGGTGTTGTCCTGGGCGTTGATCACTGGTTCTAACGTCTTCTTGTGTCCCTTGTTGAACCGAATGACGTGGATTCTACAGCGGCGCGCGTGGTCAGGGTTCTCCATCTTTCGCTTGCCGCAAGAACAGCGTCTCTTTCCAGTACCGCGGCCATTTTGCCGAAACAGACCTGCCGAGGAATAGTGAGGAAGATATTATTACTTCTGGTAATTTTTTTCATTTAATTAAAGATTAATACGCGATGTATACAATTACAACTGTATCCTTTTTTAGTTCTGATAGGGTCTCAGGTCTAACAACATGATAATCACCAAAGAATAACTTAAATGTCAGTTGTTTCACCGCCTATCACTAAAGTACTTTTTAGTGGTTAATGGACATTTAATACGCCAGTACCTGCGGAGAGAGAGCAGGATTTAAATTGTGCTAGAAGGAATACTGGATAAAATAGGTAGGTAAAGTTTCAGCTGATAGAAGACATTAAAGGCAAAGAGAGCTATCAAAGCGTCAAGAAGACCGCAGAAAATAGTAATGTATGGAGAACAGGGTTAATCCATGAATAATCACGGACTTGTCTACTGACAAACTACTTATTATGACGACGATGATAATGTGCCTTTCTGCTCAAAGAGGTTTAGATGATAAAACGCTTAAGTATATAATCGCACGTTAGATTATCATCGACCTAAATTAACAAAAAAGTAGTTGAGAAAATTTTTAAAATGCATGGATATGTTAATTCAATTATTTCTAACTTTACCAATCTGTTAAGACATGAAAAACATGTTTCTGAATGTAACGGGTCCCACTTCGGTTTATGAAATTGAATTTCCTTCAACAGTTTTTTATATTAACTATTATAGTCGACTTTGGATGTTGATAACGGGAGCAGAATTTCCCCTCGACCGTAAGAATGGCAAAGATGTTTTTGTATAAAATGTCGAGTCGAAAACGTTAGATCATCCGGATTTACGAAAAACACATCGCAAAGTAATGCAGTATATCTGGGTGTCCACTTTTGGAAAATTTTAAATCGAGGGAAAACCCACAAAGATATATAGATTCCTTTTAAACTTACCTCGGAAATATTTAATAGCCAGGAGACAAAATACAACGATCAGCGCAATGCAATTTGCTATAATGGGAGTATGTGTCCCACTAGATAGGTATTTCGAAATGAACGACAACTATCGTGAACGGATATACTATTTCTAAATTCCACCAACCAATTACGCCAAATGTTCGAGTCCGGAATTAAATAAAAAACAATTGCATTAAATCAAAAGGTTAAAGCAATAAAAATCTAAAACTGATATTTACCTTCATCAAAAGTAAAACGTCCATGTCCTCTTCTGCTCTCGCCCAAGTGTTACCAGTTACCGAAACCTCTGCTGCACTCCTCGACACCACCTTCTGCACTGCTCGCCGAAACTAGAGTGAGCATTACGAGCTCTTTGTCACCGAAAGATGTTCCTTCAAGGGTAAATTCTTATTTCGTCATTCCTTTCCAGGGGTTGATAACGCTATCGCTCCAGGCGAATTACCAAAATAATAAGTGCGATTTTGAAAATTCATCCTTTTCTTCGAAATATGTCGTGAAATAGCCTCTTATGTGTCAGAAATATTCGTTAATTTTCTCGCGCAACACGTAGGTTGTAAAATTTTTCTAATATGACTATTCTTATAGCTGATGAATTACGTCAGAGCGTTCGCGGTGTATCCTTATCGGCACTTCCTGGAGCAGTTCGCAGTTCTTGTTCATGACAATGAGCCATTAAAATCTCAGGCGATCGTTTTCTGAAATGTATAATATAGATAGTAGGGGTTACTCATCGTAAGAGGGCACGTTTTTGAAGGAGAGATTTTGTTTTAAAGCGATATTTTTTAACTCTCATTTAGCAAAAACACTGGCATTGATTGATTCCGGTAGGAAGGGTTTTTAAATGTCACTAGGATCGACGTGTAATTGGAATTATATTCCAGAATTCTTTGGAAAGGGATTCGGCATATGTTCCATAGCCCTCCATGCGCCATTTTTACGGCAAGGAATTCATTGGGTAGTTGTAGTAATTTATTTACCTTAATAGTATACGGGGAGTCGTGGCGTAGTGGTGCGGGCGCTGGCCTGCTACGTTTAGCAAACTCGGTGCGAACCGGGTTGCCCGACTCCCCATTTGCGTGGTTATGTGGAGAAAACGCAAATCAGCGCCCCGTCCTTCGGAAGGGACGTAAAGCCGTTGGTCCCCTTGGTGTTTCTCGTTAAGAGTAGGCTAATGCCGGCACCGGGTTTCACTCCTCCCTTGCTTTGTGATTTTGACTAGCGCTGGAGTCGTTTGAAGTCACAAGGTCCCCCCAATTGATTGATTGATTACCTTAATATTGAGGTGTTCATAATTTTTAAGATTGAAATTTGTTAGAGTTAACCTAAGATATTTCAATCCAAATATGTTGAACAAAACATAAAGTTTTTTTCCGTTCATCTTTTTCCACATTAAATAAGAAATCCATCATGTATAACTCTGATATTTTTGACAAATCTTGCCATTTTTACGTGATTTTAAATTCTATTGTTATCTCAAATTTTTACGGGTGTAAGCGTGACCTGAATGCATATAATGCCAGAGGGGGGGGGGGGGGGGGGGGGAGTGGGAGGACGGGGATAGAGGGAGAGTGTTGGAGAGAGGGAGTAAAAAGGGGGGAGGAGCTGGGAGAGGGGAAGGGAAAGCGAGGGAAGGAGTGGGTGATGATGGGAGAGGGAGTTAGGGCGAGGGTGATTGGGGAGGAGGGGAGAGTGAGGGAAAGAGATTTTAAGTACACGTCATGAGTGTGATGTCAGTTTGATCCCCATAAATAGCTTAAATTACTGAATCTTTACTCCTGTCAGTTTCGACGGGTTATACGCTAATATATATGTACTTATATAATGTGAAGAAATCGCTCGTAAAACGAGCAATATTACGACCTCTACCGTCTTTATAATTCAATCATCGGGGAATGACCTTACATATGATGCTTTTTAAAAGTGCCATAAAATTTATTTCAAAATCTTTACAATAAATCATATACAATAGAACAAAATGAATGTTGCCTTTATGACAAATATCTCCTGAGGGTAAGTGCGTTCCTCAACATTATTGCAGAGCTGTATATTTCATCACTGATTTTTATTAAAAAAGAACACTTGGTTCAGCCATATGCCTTGGATTTCAAAACTGATTTGTTGAATGTAAAAATATAAATTTATTTACATTTTCCTCTGATTTAGTAGCTCAAAACGTGATCTGATACATCATATTCAATTAAATAAATGTAATTGCATAACTCCCGTCATTTTTGAAGTCCAATACAGCAGCATGTATTTATATTGTGGGAAGAAAACGCTTGCAATACCGTCAATATTCCCATCTCTACCAGCTTTATAATTCTGTTAGCGGAAAATAACGTGACACATATTACATTTTAATATTATCACAAACTTTATTTCAAACTCAGTACCTACGTTGAAATCACATTAGAACAGAGGGAATATCGAACTACAAGAAAAATATCTTCTGAGGGTTAACGCGATAGTCAAAATCAGTATGGAGCATTATTATTCAATATTGATACATTGAGCAAAATATATCATTTTCCTTGCATTTTCCTCTATTTTAATATCACAAAACTTGATGTGTTGCATCATATTCAGTTAAATAAATGTAATTACAGAAATATTTTAGATAGTCTAGGAGGAAGGTTGTTGCGAGACTACATAATATTGCTCCTGTAACAACATTTCTATACCTGGAGATGATGCATCACATTAAACCACAAATTTTGAGATATTAAAACAGCGAAAAATGCTAAGTTTTTAATATTTTTGTTCATTATGGACAAGGTTCACAAATTTTAACCAATCACTGTAAATATCATTCAATATTAATAGCTCCTTACAATTTTCACAGCAAACTAAATTCATTCTTTTCTATCGGGTGTGCAGAATTTATTGCATTTTTTTGCTTCCCTCTAATAAAATGTGTACATTTATTATATGTAAAAAACACGCCCCCAGAAGATACATTAATGCACGCAGAAGCCATTTCATTCCAAATATTTGGGACGGTCAGTGGTGGAATGATCTAATTCAGCGATTTCATCGGGTGACTCTTGATCGTCCGTCTTCATCGGCTCTCGATGTCCAAAAAACATCCACAGTAAAAGCCTCAAGTCAGCGTTTTTGTCCACTCCGGCTCGACGGGGGGCGTCTTCTCCGCCTAGTGAATTGATGGCGATCTCATCATCTTCCTTTCCGGCCGGTACCTTCTCTTCTTCTGAGGACTGCACGAGTTCCGCGGTGTTAGGGATTACCGTTCTCAAGTTGGAGACATGGTTTGAGTTTCCCATCGTGTCCTTTTCTCGTTGGATGTTCATCAGTTTGCAGTGGAGTATCATTGCGCAAATGCAGCATTCTCTTTTCTTATCCTGTTCTCTTTGACGTAGCATCATATCTGTTGGAAATAACCGAATATTTTTCAAATATTAGATAAATGATTTGAGTATTGTTTAGGGTAGCTCAAAATACACCCCCAATTAAAGCGAAGAACAACAACATACTGGTTCAATCATTCCTTTCATAACGGAGAGGTGGTTATCAAAGTTGTATAATTATTTATAAAAATATTTTTCAAATCATTAAATCGGAAAAGTGAAACAATATTATAGTCGACATAAAACAATTGAAAGCTATTTATCTTTCTAGTACACTACACGTGTGTGATTTTTCGAGTATCGAAATACTATTTCACATTGTAATTAAAGTTATAGAACGTTAAGGCCTGTTGTGAGGGAAAGCTGAATCACCGTTTCTATATTAGTGCATTAATATCAATAGATAACTCAGATTTTCACTTAAATAACAGTTGCTAATTCGGATTTCGAATCACATAATCACTATTTTTAATTTTAAACTCGTAACAATTTATCCTTTCCGATATTTCGTCACTGACTTAGTCCTATTAATGTATACTGCTGTATTAAGCCCTCCACCACACATTCAATTTTTACATTTGGGGAATTAGCATGCTTAAAGCGGTCAATTTACACTTACCTCCAATAATTTCGGAAGTCATCGTGGTCCACGTAATCAGCACAATGGTAGTTGCTAAAAACAGCGAGATCTGCGAATAAAATGAAATCAATTTAGAAATTAGAGTTCGAAGCAGACAAAGAGGAAAATTGTTCTTAACACAACACAAATTGTTACAATGGGTAACCATCGCTTAATTTCGAAATAATTAACGAAAAACGAGATAAAATATGAGGAACAGTCCCACTAGAATCTTCAAAATTATTGAGTACTAGCGTCAACGGATATATTTTTAATATCTGTAAAGCAACGTCGCCCACTGTACTTTCCACGTTAAAAATTAGGTATAAATGAATGAGACAAAACACGAAAACGCATAAACAATCTGACACTAAAAATTTACTCACCAAGTAAAAATACTTCATTATGGGGCTGCTTGTCCTCTGCTCTCGCCCGTGTCTTTTCAAGTTCTGAAACCACATCCGTACTCTTCGACACCTCCTTCTCCACTGCAAGCCAAGACTCGAGTGAATATCACATCCCCTTTGTCACCGAAAGATGGTTCCTGAAGGTTAAATCCTATTTCGTCATTCGTTTCAGGGATAGATAACATTGTCGAAAAGCATCCGGTCAATACCATAACAACGATTTTTGTCGACGGGGAAAAATGTTGATTATTATTCATCCCTTTCGTCGAATTTGGTTGACACCCAGCCTCTTTTGTTTCTGAAACATTCCTTTCGTTTCTCGCGCGTAACTGGGTTGTTTATTTTTTCTAATCTACCCATTGTCGGCGAATGCGTCGGAGGGTTGGTCGCCTCGCCTTATCGGCATTTTCTCGAGCACCGCCTATGCCTATGAAATTTCTTGGCAGTTGTCCATGATTTTTCAGTAAAAATGAGTCACTACATCTTCGGTGAGAGTGTTTTCAGCAAAGTATATAAAATAAAGCGGGAGTTACTTGTCATAATAAATGAACGTTTTTGAAGGATCCATTTTGCTGAAAACGATATTTTAATATCATATCGCAGTTCGACTTCCATAGGTTTTTTCTGTTAGGTAGAAGTTTTGATGGCGGCTAGAAAATTACATACCTACTAGAACTTTTTGGCAGGGGTCTCGGAGTGCCTTTTTGGTATAGGAGCTCGTTGGATTGTTAATTAGTTTCTTCCAGTTAGGTCGGCACACAGCCTCTTTTGTTTCCGAATCACTTCTTTATTTTCTCGCGCGTAACTGGGTTGTTTATTTTTTCTAATCTACCCGTTGTTGGTGAATGTGTCGGAGCATTGGCGTATATATCGCCCCGGCAGCCCGGGCGGAGACCGTCCTAAAAGGGGGCCCGCACGAGATTGAATGTTGAGACCAAAATGTTAAGATATTTCTCTTCGTTTTCTTTAACCTTAACGGCAAAATTTGAACGTCTTTCTCATGAAGAGAGACGAAAAATTCCGTAGATCCAAAGGAAGCAGGCATATGAAGTCTACGGCCTATTCATCACGTACGTGGAATTACAGAACGATGAAGGCCAAGATAAGAGACCTTAATTAAGCATCCTAGGGCCATGTGGTTAGGATGAATATAAACAGATGAGTATAAACAGACTCCTTATAAACAAGCGTCTGATAACTTTTACAGATGATGCTGTTTCGGTTATGAGATAACGAAGGTTTCGGTCGCTTAGCACCTAAGGAAAGAAACAGTTGAATTGCATCTGATGATTGGTCCACTTCCCATAGCACGATACTGCTTTGACATAGCTAACTCAGTTTGAGATTTTCTCTCCATGGTGACGTAAGTCGGTTCTCTCGTTAGCGATCAACGATAATCGTAATTTTACCAGCATAATATTTTCATTATTGTGAGGGTCAGTCATGTCGACTTACAAGCATATGTGCGATGTGCGCGACGCACATGGGCGGCCAAACAACGGGGGCGGCCGATTTATCGTCAGACACAGTATTTCTAACAGTAATGCGTATTGTAGTATAATATGCCGTATATTCTTACATATTTATTGGCTACGGAAATTTATCAAGCCACAAGGCGTTTTTTAAAAAATTTTTGTAAAGAAAGCCTAAAAAGGGCGGCGAATGAGGGACTTGCACACGGTCCAAAAAACGTAAAAGAAAAAACGAAGAACTTGAAAGACGTATTAAATTTTTACAACAGGATTCTACGCGTGATACAGTAAGTGACCTTGGGTGTGCTGTTGATAAAATATCGGGTACTGAAAGTGTTGCAGATAGTAGCCTAATTATTAGTTCTCTCAGTGACGTTTTGTGTGATACGGCTGGGCCTAAAGACGTTCAACATGAATCTAGCGTTAAGAATAATATTGAGGATATCGGGGCTGATAATGTGGATGCTGAAAATTTTGGAAATACTAAGAGTGGCGAAGATGGTGAATTCAAGGTATGTACATACATGTGCATGTGTCAATCCAAGTGATAAAGGTAATTTTCCAAATGATAGCCAAATTACGGCAGTGAAAAGCGATTTATTCTTCGTCTTGGTTCTTGCAGGCCACCTGGATCATTTCCGAATATTTTTATAATAGTAAAAACAAAGCTGGGGTTTTTCTTCCGTGAAAATGGCTGTGTTACTCTTCAGAGGAATATTGCGTGTACTGTGAGGCATGTTAACTATTTGCGGATAGAAACAACCGATTTTACAGTGACGCGTGGGTTAAGGGAGTATGTGCTTGGCAGAGATTAGAAAGCAGAATCGAAAGCCAGTTATTAAAGGAAAAGTTATTTTGGTGTCAAGTACTAAAACGTATAATAAATGTCACCCTTACCTTTGCTACGTGTAACATCCCTTTCAGCGGACATTTTGAGATGATTGGGGGAGGATATTACCAAGGGACGTATAAAAGTGGCAACTTTCTGTCGTTTATTGAATTATTAGCAATGTATGATCCATTTTTAAAACAATTAATAGAACAGCCTAAAGGATCGGTACGGTATTTAAGTTCTGATATTCAAAATGAACTAATCGACCTTCTCTCACAGCAATGGAACTTAAAATTTTGAACGAGATTAAGGAGGCGTCTTCTTTTTTCCTGTAATAATGGAAACAATCGAGTTTGCACTTCTTGTTGTGATACAATCAAAAATACTTTACTCCGTTAACGCAGTATCTAAAATGCTACAAGCAAAAGATGTGGATCTCTCCAAAGTATACAAAATCGTACATGGAGCTAAAATCATTTAGGAATGACTTTGAATCAGCCAAGCAATCTGCTGCAAATGTTTGTATAAAATGGGGGATTGAACCGAAATTTAAAAATATTCGTGGTCGTGTAACAAGATGCCTTATTGGGTGTGACGGCGAGTTGAGGCCGGATGCTGAAGCACGATTCAGAATTAATGTCTTCAATGGCTTTGACATTGTTATTCAAAAACTTGTTGAAAGGTTCAAGGGTTTAAATGAAGTGATACACACGTTTAGCATTCTACAGCCAAAAACAATTGCAAGTGAATCAGATGAACAGTTAGAGAAAGGAGCAGAAAAGCTAGCGAGGAAGTATAGCAGAGATGTAACCGACCAATTACCAGCACAGCTGATTTCATTTCGGGCTTGCGTAAAAAGTGACATCGCTAAACTTTCAACTGTGAAGGAAGTAGTCAATCTGATAATCACTGAAAATTCTGCGCTATCCAGACTTCGTACGGCGTTAATGCTATTTTCAACAATTCCAGTCACTGTCGCAAGTTCAAAGCGTGCATTATCTAAACTTAAAATTATTATGACTTATTTCAGAAGTACCACGGGACAGGAAAGACTGAGCGGATTGAGTTTACTCTCTATTGAGAATGAGGTAGCCTGTCTTTTGAGGAGCGATATGGATCACATTATCAACGTGTTTTCTGAGCGAAAAGTGCGGAAACGGAACATCTAACTAAAAACAAGTGGTGAGTACAGCAATATTCTAAATTTTATACTTTATCTACTTTTATATTTTTGCGGTAGATTTAAAACCCCTCTTACAGAGAGGAAACCCATGCTTTAAGCGCGTGCGATGCACCGTTTGCGTCCACGCTTTTCATTATGTTTTCATTCTATCTCTAATTTCCGACTTCTCCAGCACTTACGAACTCATATCATCTGCTTTCGTTCTGCGACACCTATGGAATGGTATATTTAAATTTTTTGAGCGCATTTTAAATCAGGGCGAATTTTTCTCCTGAAAATACGGAATAAGTTTACTTATAGTGGGGCCCGGAAAAAATTTAGCCCGGGGGCCCGCGCATGCCTAGCTTGGTCGCCTCGCCTTATCGTCGCATTCTCAAGCGGCCACCTACGCCTATGAAATTTCTTGGCAATTGTCCATGATTTTTCAGTAAAAATGCACCACAAAATCTTCATTTAGAGTGTTTTCCGAAATGTATATAAATGAAAGCACGGGTTACTCTCTATAATCAGCTAACGTTTTTGAAGAATCGATTGTGTTGAAAACGATATTTAAATATAATAATCCAGTTCTGCTTACATTTTTGTCTTTTGGAAGGTAGGAGTCAAAGATGTCTTAACAAATATATTATAGAAGCCATTGCCAGGACTTTCGGGTGGTGCTTTCTTCTCTCTCGGTCACCTAGCGACATTTTGTTGGTATAGGAACTCATTGGATTATCCATACATGAAAATTGAGCGATTTAGTAATATTCTGTAGCTAACGTTTAATTTTTATATAAGAAGTATCTGTTAGTGCGAAATCATGTTTTTCTTATCTTATGAAATACAGTGGGAATATTTTCGATTCCAATCATTAAGTTATGAACATTAAATTATTTCCTAATTATTATCAGAATAAATATTTATTAATGTATGTGTAGGCATTTATTGTCTTTCTTGGATTAATCTCCCAAGAATAATTCCTGTAGGCAACTTCGCAATAAAAACCACAATAAATGACGAATCGCTTTAGTAATGTGAGTTCAAAAATATAGTGCGTTCTTCATACTTAGAATTTTTATAAAACCTATTCTATTCGTGACCTCGCTTTGATCAAGTCGATATGTATCGATTATGAAGTGCAGTATAAATTCGTTTTTTTTTGTTTGCAAATTAACACTGATTGCACCACGATAATTACTGATTTTCAACTTCCAAAAACTAATGCATTGATCGAAAGACTATGATTCTTTTAATTTAGAGGAAATAATAGTCGAGTTATTTTTTTGTATAATATGACATCATTAAGCGATTGATTATATTTGGAGAGAATTTCGAAATTCCAGGTTTTTAAAAATGTGAATGAATTTGATGGTGATTAGGGTGGGTGACTTGATTAGATCATGGGTTCCCGTAAAGTTAGTCTAGAAGCCATTTTTGATCGTTCTCAATCGAAATGAAAAATAATTTGTTAACGGTATAAAAGTGATCAAAATTTCCAATAAGTAATATTTATTTATGTTTTTTCCGTTCAACTCAGACGCTGAAGTAGAAATCATTTAAGGAGACAATTTCAGCTTTCTTTATAATGGATATTCTTGCAGGAGAGAGAGGGAGAAATCATTATATACTGAAAACGACATTGCGTTAAATCTAAGAGCATCAGGGAATTATTCTGGAAATGTTTATCTAAGGAAGAGAAGGCCATTAGCCCACCTCTATAAATCTTATAATGGTATTTGCAGAAAATGACCCATCACAGGTTGATTTTTAAAATTGCCAGAAACTTTATTTCAAACTCATTATATTAAATCATACACATTACAACAGTGAGAATATTCATTTCAAGAAAATTTTCTTCTGAGGGTTAACGCGTTAGTCAAAATCACTATATAGCATTATTATGCGCTATTGATATATTGAACAAAAAATATAATTTTCCTTGCATTTTCCACTGTTTTAATAACTCAAAACGTGATGTGTTAAATCATCTTCAGTTCAATAAATGAAATTACAGAAAGATTTTTGATAGTCTAGGAGAAAGGATAGCGGGAGATTACATTTGTATATTGCTTCTGCAAAAACATTTCTTTACCTGGAGATAAAGCATCACATACAGACCAGAAATTTTGAGATATCAAAACAGCGGAAAATACAATGTTTTTAATTTGTTTGTTCATTGTGTAAAAGCTTCACAAAGTTTAACCCAGCACAGTAAATTTCATTCGATATCCATTGCTCCATTCGATACAAGCGGAATTCAATTTTTTTCCTGTTGTACTGAATTTATTTGCTTTTTTTACTTCCCCCTAACAACATGTCTACTGTTGCTATAATATGAAGGAAACGCGCCCTCAGAAGATACATTTATCCAGTCCGAAGCCATTTCATTCCGAGTATTTGGGTCGGACAGTTGTGGGATGGTCTAATTCAGCGATTTCAATCGTCCTCTTCCGTCGGATCCTGATCTGCAAACTTTCTCCACATTATAAGACTGAATAGAGCGTCTTCGTCCTCTACGTCATCGTCCTCTCCGTAGTCGTCCTCTCCGTAGTCGTCCTCTCCGTAGTCGTCCTCTACGTCATCGTCCTCTCCGTCGAAGAAATCGTTGGCGATCTCATCATAGTCGTTTCCGGCCGGTACACTGTTTAGTTCCGGGGGCTGAAGGAATACCAAGGTATTCGGGAGGGAGATTCTCAAGACGGGCACAAGGTGGATGTTTTCCATAGTACCATTATCGGGATGGACGTTCATAAAGGGGTTGAGGTGTTCCATTGCGCATATACAGAGTTTTCTTCCCGGTTTTCCTTCTTTTCCACAAAGAATCTCTGTTGGAACATAAGGGAAAATTTTCATATATCAGAAGGCTCACGATGAAAAATGATTCGACCACTGTTTCGCTTAGTCTTAATAACACCCGCGATTAAAATATAAAATTGACATTTTATTGTATTGAGACTCGGAGGCTTAAATATATTATTGACTTACAGAAAAACCTAAATGTCAGATGAAAGTTTTAGTTTCTATCAATTAATACTACATGAATTTAGTTGTCATTTATACTCCAATCTCATTTAAAAGATTTAGCATTCAGTCGCACGTTTGATTTTTGTCTACAGAAACCATACCGATAAATGTAAGCAAACCATCATCGATTGTAGGTATAATAATGCATAGCTATTATAATTCAATGTTTAGATATTATAAAATTACGGGATAAATGATTTTTATTATTTTAATAAAGGACGTGAAGTTAATTTTTTAAGTTTCAAAATCTTTGAAACGGAAAGTAAATGCTTTGATAGCAGGGTGGTGCCTATAGAAGTTCAAGGATAATTTATGGCAATGTTTCTGAAAAAATTAAATCGGAAAATTGAAAAATATTTTTCCGAAAAATGCCTTTTCAGGAAAAATAATCGAGTGTGATTTTTCGGGCATAGATATATTTCACCTTGTAAGCGAAGTTCAAGAATGTTAAGACAGGTTGTGGGGGAAAGCTGGATCACTGGGCCAATATTAATTCGTCACACTCATTAGATAACTCGAATTTCTCCTTCAAAAGCAATTGCTCATTCGGATTACGAGTCACTTGATCACATTTTTAAATACGTAAGTATTTACCCGTTCCGGTATTTCTCAACACATATCGTTCATCACTGTGTTACTTATGCGAATAAATATATATTACCGTATTGAGCTCACAAGAAAGGAGAAATTTCTATAAAATTATAACACGTTTCAGTTTTGACGTTTGGTGAAATAACATGCGTTAAACTAATCCTTTGCACTTACCTCGAATACATTTAGCCATCATCGTGGGCCACTCCAGAATCAGCACAATGGAAGCTACCAAAAGCATTGAGACCTGCGATTAAACGAAATCAAATTTGGTTAAAGTTGGTAACAAATGACGACAAAAATCGTTCTTCACACAACAGCAATTCGGATGATGGGTAAATATTGCGTAATTGTGGTAAAGTAAGGTATAACGAGAGAAAATGTGAAGGGCAATCACAAAATTTGGTTCATGGTGATGAGATTAACATCTATATGTAAATTTCACTTTATAAATTTTGTTAAAATAGCTTTATTAAAATAAGGAAAAACGGAAAACAACAAATCTCTGAAACTAATAAGTATACTCACCCAAAAATAAGGCTTCATTTTGGCTGGTTCGCCTCTTCTATCGCCCGAATCTTTTCAGCTTCTGAAACCTCTGTTGCTCTTTTCGACACCTCCTTCTCCACTGCTAGCCGAACCTCGAGTGAATATTACGAACTCCTTGTCACAGAAAGATAACCCCTTAAGGGGAAATCCCAATGTTTTTCACTCAGTTTCAGGGATTGATAAATTTTTCGAAACGCATCCGCTACTGGCGAATTATCAGCACCACAACAACGATCTTTGTGCTTGAGGAAAGGTGTTGATTTTTCAATCCTTTCTTCAACAGCCTATTTTTTTCGAAACACTTCTTTAGTTCCTTGCACGTGAATCTGTTCTAGCGACGCTTGTCGCGTCAACTACTCGTCCCTTCTTCGAGCAGCCGCCAATGTCAATGAAATTTCTTGGCAGATGTCCATGATTTTTCAGTAAAAATTAACCACTAAATCTTCGGCGAGGGTGTTTTCCGAAATGTATACAATTCATTCCTTTGTTCCAATTAGGTCGGCAAACAGCCTCTTTTGTTTTCGAAACATATCTTTAGTTTCTCTCGGGTAACTCGGCTGTTGATTTTTCTAGCAACGCCCATGCGTCGGAGGGTCGGTCGCGTCGCCTTATCGACACTTCCTCGAGCAGTCGCCTACGCCTATGAAATTTCTTGGCAGATGTCCATGATTTTTCAGTAAAATTGAACCAGTAAATCTTCGGCGAGAGTGATTTACGAAATTTATATAAATTAAATCGCCGGTTACTCGTCATAATCATTTTGAAGGATCGATTGTGTTGGAAACGATATTTTAGTATCATCTCGGGGTTAAACTGGCATAGATTTTTTTGTGGTAGGAAGGAGTTTTGAAGGTTTCTCAGCAATTATATTCTAGAAGGCTTTGGCGAGGGCGCCGGGAGGTTGTTTCTTTTTCTTCGGTCGCCTAGCGCCATTTTTACTTTCTCCATACGTAGTAATGGGAAAGTATTGTATTCATGAAAAAAATCGACTTCGAGATTTCAACGGAAATACATGTTTTGAGGTCCCTAGAACACGTTTAGACTATTTTCGGAATGATGTCTGTGTGTGTGCGTGCGTGTGTTGTGTGTTATTGTGGGCGCTCTAACTCAAAAAGTACATGCCATATCGTTACCAAACTTCATATATAACACTCTTACATGGGAACAAAGAACTGATTAGTTTTTGGACAATAACGGATAACCGGAAGTCGAGGTTTATTCGAAACCCGATTCGGTTTTTGCGATATTTCTTCGTTAAAACATCATTATTGTATATACAATTCTATACAAAGGTTATAGAGAATGTAATTTTCTACAACTTTCACTTGAAACAATTTTCTATAGGAGTTATTGTTTAGGAGTTATTTATAAATAACCGGTTTTTCGGTTTCCGTTAAATATCTCCTTAAAAACATCGTTATTGGTAATCTTCGTAAGGACCAAAGTTGTAGAGAATAATATGTCTTCCAAGTTTTGTTTGAAACTAATTTTCGTAGAACCATCCATTTCGGATATATTTCGCTTTATCTTAATACCAGTATACAGCGCCAAGACCATGTAGCGGCGAATTCTGTAAACATTCAAAATATACGTAATTTACGGCAACAAGGACGTGTCTTCTTTTACGATACGAAATAATAATTTTGCCTCGTAATATTATTCATAATAATTTAAATATCTATACCCCAAATATGGAGAAAGTCATGTGTTGGCCACATCAGATTTTTTGGTATAGGAACTCGTTGGATTATCCATGCATGAAAAAAAACCGATTTGGTCATATTATTTTGCTAACGTTTAATTTTAATATAATATCTAAGTGCGAGATCATGTTTTTCATGGATTGAAATACGATGGACATTTTGTTGATTCCAACTATTAAGTAAATATTCGAGCATTAAATTCCTTCGCAATTATTATGGGAATGAATATTTATTAAAGCAAATCAAAGGATTTATAAAATGTTTCGGATGAATTTCTCGAGAATAATTCCTCTATGTAACTTCGCAATAAAATCCACAATAAATCACGAATCGTTTCTTTAGCAATGAGCCATTAAATCTAAGGCGTTTGTTTCCTAAAATATGCATCGCAGATAGCGCGTGTTACTCATAATATCAGCGATCGCATTTGTCGCATCGTTTTGCAAGTGATATTTAAAAATCATCTAACAATTATACTAGAGTTGCTTTTTTACTTTCTCATATACGAAGTATATTGAGAAAGTGTTGTTATCGCGAAAAAATTCGACCTCGAGATTTTTACGGAAATATAAGTTTTAGGTGACGTTGAATCCGAAAAAGTGGTTTTCGCAATGCCGTCTGTCTGACTGTTACTGGTTCTGGAGCCTAAACGGTAGAGCGAAAATGTATGAAACCTCGTACTTAGGCATTTTATCACACTGAGCAGAGTATATGAAGAAATGGTTGATATTGCTCAATAATTAAGGGAAGTTTATTCTACGCTTTTAACAACAATTTGATTTTCTCAAAAACGGTTTTAACGATTTTAATCAAATTTCGTACAGTTACTTGAGTATATGTATGCAATAATACTACATATTTCATTTTTCTCAATGAATGAATATAAGGGTAGTTTATTCTTGGGCAACTTTAACAAAAATTGGATTTTCTAAAAACCGGCTCATACGATTTTCATTTTCTAAAGCTAACTAAACGACACATTAGTATATGAGAAAGTTTGTACAATGTATGTTGTACCATATTTTTAATACGAGAGGGCGTGGATGGGTTCCGTTCTTTCTGTCTCCTCGCGGCATTTTTTAATTATGTAAATCGTTCGATTATCCTGACTTAAAGAAAACAGGCGTTGCGAATGTTTTAAAATGCCTTGGGAATTTTTTTTATTCCAATGATTATGTGATAATTCGAGGATTACATTCTTTTGCTTTGATTATGGAAATGAAGATTTATTAAAGCAAATGATAACATTTATAAAATTCCTCTTAAATTGAGATTTGTCGCAACGTTTATTGAATTAAAATCTCTTTGTATTATTATCTCGCGAATAATTATTGTATGGAGCTTCGCTAGAAACCCACGATGTATCACGAATCGCTGTGGTGATGTGTAGGAAAACGTGCCTCGTGAGGGCCAAAGTTAAATTTTAAATAATGATTTTATTCAATACTCGCTGATTATATATGCGAAAAACGGTAGATATTTGACTATGAATGACCGCTGAGTTTTCTACGGACAGACTACCTATCGCATGATGATTGAAGGTATCCATAATTAAATGTTTATATAATTAGGTTGAATTTAGACGTTCCATATTTTAATATCGTGAAGGTAATAAATACCTTGTATTTTAGATACATGTATAATGGCGGGTTGGGTTGGAAAGGGGATTCGAGAGTGATTTCGAGGGGAAAGAGGGAAGGGAGAAAAGCAGTTGATAAGGGAAGAGAAGAAGGAGAGGTTGTAGTAAAGTGTGGGGTGGAGGGAGGAAGCGGAGGGAGGGGACGGAGGGAGGGGGCGGAGGGAGGGGGCGGAGGGTGTGGGCGGAGGGAGGGGGCGGAGAGAAGAGTAGGAAGAGTTGATGTAGTATTTCAAGACCAATGATTTCTCGCTCTGGTAGAAGCTTGGTTGATATTTCGAGATGATTCTTTTTCTCCTCGTCGCTTCATATTATAATAGCCTACTGCAGTGCTCTCCAAACTTTTTTGCTCCGCGACACACCTTCATGCATGCTTAAAGACATCGCAGCACACCAAACCACTCCTAATTAATTTCACTGCTTAAATACATATTTTAAAAGAAAAAATGAGCATAAAACAAGTAAAAGTCGCAATTATATTAGATTGTTATGATTAGTAAAGTAATATTCAAATAATTATGTACTTTTATTATAAATTAAGCACACACACAATTAAACGTGTAAAAATATTATGCTCTACGACGGAAAATTCAGGCTTTCCTTTAACACATGCCCTTTTAATATGAGCCGTTGACGAACAATTAAATTCGGATAAATACGTTGTTGAATTTCGAATGTCATATCGATGGCATATTCAAATATTGAAGGATATTAACCTTTACCTTTTATTGTTAGCCAAAATACATCTAAAGGTAGCATACTAATTCTCTGTTGTAAGGTTGTTCATAAGGTCTATCAATTCCTCTCGTAGTTTCAGGATAAATTCCTTAGATGATAAAGTTTATACGAATTTGTTTGTTTCAAACGATTTTGTGGCAATTAAATATCCTCAGAGTGTGTGGCACACTAGTGTCTTCCTCGCGACACACTAATGAGCCGCGGCACACCGGTTGGGGAGCACTGGCCTACTGCATTATCAAAATATTCTTAATGAATGCATTGGGAGGAACAGATAGATAATATTTTTAGCAACGGAAGCAACAGTTGAAAAAATATGATGTGGCCAACACATGACTTTCTCCATATTTGGGGTATAGATATTTAAAATCTATTTATGAATAGCATTATAAGGCAAAATTATTATTTCATATCGTAAAAGTATACAGTCGTCCTTATTGCCGTAAATTACGTATATTTTGAATATGCTTGCAGAATCCACCGCTACATGGTGGTGGCGCTGTATACTGCAAATTAAGAAAAAGCAAAATATCTCCGAAATGGATAGTTCTACGAAAATTTGTTTCAAACAAAACTTAGAAGAAATATTATTCTCTACAACTTTGGTCCTCACGAAGATTACCAATAACGACGATTTTAAGGATATATTTGACGGAAACCGAGAAAACCATTATTTATAAATAATTCCTAAACAATAACTGCTATGGAAAATTGTTTCAAGTGAAAGTTGTAGAAAATTACATTCTCTATAACCTTTGTATCGAATTGTATATAAAATAATGATGTTTTAACGAGATATTTCGCCAAAACCGAATCGGGTTTCGAATAAACCACAACTTTCGGTTAACCTTTATTGTCCAAAAACTAATCAGTTCTTTGCGCTCATGCTAAAGTGTTATATTTGAAGTTTGGTAACGATGTGAAGTACTTTTTGAGTTAGAGCGCCCACAATCACATACACACGCACACACACACAGACATCATTCCGAAAATAGTCTAAACGTGTTCTAGGGACCTCAAAACGTGTATTTCCGTTGAAATCTCGAAGTCGATTTTTTTCATGATCACAATATTTTCCCATTACTTCGTAAGGAGAAAGTAAAAAACGAGAACTCCACCACTCGAAATCCCAAAGCAAACAGCGATATAGATATATCAAATATATTTAACTGTAAAAGAATATCCATAGCTTAAAGTGCGATTAATAACTGCTGTAATTTTAATGACCGTGACGGGTTAAAACGTTAGGTTATAAATAGAAAATGCTGTCCCAGTCCATCGAAGGGAAATAAACGCGTCTGGTACCTACCTATTTAGTTTAATGATGACTTTAAATTGTCTGTGTGAACCATAAATAATTTTCATTTCGCCCAACGCTGACACAGTTTCGAGTAAACTTGTAGAATTACTTTATGGTACCCAGTGGCGTAGCTAGGCATGCGCGGGCCCCCGGGCTAAATTTTTTCCGGGCCCCGCTATAAGGGAACATACCTACTCCGTAGTTTCAGGAGAGAAATTCCCCCAAATTTAATATGCGTTCTTCGTTTATTGGACCCGCTCAAATGTTTGACCCTCACAATAATAAAAATATTTCTTCCAGGACAATTTGTTCAATAAATTTCGTCCAATGACATTTCGTCCAAACGTTCTTTGGTCCAAAGACATTTTGCCCAAACACTTTTGTCCAGTGCTGTGTTGTCCAACATTTTTTTTTCCGATACGATTTTATCCATTATCATTCACGTCCTGCGTAGATTTCTGTCCACTTTTTGTTTTTCAGAACTATTTAAATTTTAACATTCGGTCGTTACTTAGGAAAACTACAACAATTATTGTTAGACAACAACATAACAGTGTTTAAATTATTAAGTAATCAGTTCTGAAGAAGTTTGTAGCAAATAGATTATATTTCAATGATATTTTAATCCCCAAAATTTTATAAAGAGAGTAAAGGAACAACGGCAAAATTAATAGAATCAATGAAAGGCAAGTATTTGCTGGAGAATGAGAACTTTTTATAACATTACCATTCATATAGTACTAAGTCAAATAACAATATTTCACAATACCTGCGTGCTATAAGCGACAAAATTAAATTATATACCGAGGAAGTCGAGGAGGAAGAAAATGTGGAAGATGAGTAGATTGGACGAAAAAGCTTTGGACAATAATATTTAGTGGACAAACAATGTCTTGGACCAAAATAGATAGGACGAAATATTACTGAACTAATAAACAGATGGGCTTAATGCAATCTGGACAAAATTTCTGTTTTGAGAAAATTATGTTTCGGACGAAAAGTCTTTGGCAAAAATGTCTGGGCACCGAAAATATTATGTAGATGAAATAATTGTAATCGTTGATCGCTAACGAGAGAACCGACTTTCATCACCACTACTAACAATAAGACAAAATTTCAAACTGAGTTAGCTATGGTAAAGCGGTATCGTGCTATGATAAGTGGACCAATCACCAGACGCAAATCCAGTGTTCAGAGCAGGCTAGGAAAATCGCGGGGCCCGGTGCAAATTGTGCGCGCGGGGCCTTTTACGCATCAAAACATTTTAATAGTAAATTTCAATAACTAAAGCAATCTCTCTCACTATGACACAAGATATTTTTCAGATTTTATTTAAATGGGTGTACTTTTATAAATACAACAACTGTTTTTTATAGGGGGCTCGGTGAAGTCGCACCGCCATCAAGCTGACTCTGCAAGTATTTTCTTTTTCCTTCGGTCCTTTAGCGCACGAAACCGTCCGTTATCTCATAACCGAAACAGCATCATCTGCAAGAGTTATGAGACGCTTATTTATAAGGAATCTGTTTATACTCTTTGTAAACAGTCTATTCATCCTAACCACATGGCCCTAGGCTGCTTAATTAAGGTTGCACAGAGAGGGTGTCTCTTATCTTGGCCTATTCATATTGTATTTCTTCATCGTTTTGTATTTATCCCGTAAGTGAGGATTAGGCCGTAGACTTCTTACGCCTATACTGCTTCCTTTGGGTCTAAGAAATGTTTCTTCTTTTTCATGAGAAGGATGGTTCAAAATTGTCGGGGAAAAGTTAAAGAAATTCTTAACCTTTTGGTCTCAACATTCAATCTCTTGCGGGCCCCACTTAAGCACGGGCCCCCGGGCTTCGCCCGTGCTACCCGGGCGGTATCTACGCCATTAGCTGGTAGTAATACTTGGAAGTGACTCATCCATAGTAATATTCCAACAAGAACGTAATGTTTGCTCCATAAATGAAATAGTTGGAAGTGACTCATCCATGGTAATATTCCAACAAGTACGAAATGTTTGCTTCATAAGTGAAATACGCAGAGATTTCAAAGGCATTCTTTATGGGATTTACGTGACCATAAGGCTTCGCTGGTAAAGAACGTTTTAAAAGGTAATAAATGCACTATCGCTGAATCACCACTGTCGGCGGCTGCTTTACAGCCCATTTACGTACTTACGTGGTTTTCTCAACCTTTTTTATGTCATTGGACGTTTCAAATTATCAGAAATATCCATGATTCTTGTTGAACGCTATGCTAAGATAATGGCGTTTGGAAATCCTCCGCACCGAGTTGATATACACTGATTTGCGAATTCTTTTATTTTCAAAATCTTATTTTTCTCGTCGAAATTATTTGATCCACTTGAAATAAGTAATTCTTCGTCCATATAAAATATTGTCACTATATATGATAGCATGCTGCATTTCATGTAACTCATATCCGTTTAATAATCCCTTCTTATTCTCAGGATTGTTACACTGGAGGTTAATTACAAAAGGAAAATGTCCTTCATTTATTCCTGTTGTTTTTTTTTAATTTATTTAATTTACATCCATTTTTACTTATTTTTATAACACAAAAAATATGAAAATTTTGATGGTACTCTTCAAAACATTAATGAAGCAAGCATTGAATGATTGTCAATCACAATACGCAGATTATGCTTCCATTGTCTTATTTCAACAACACTATGACACCTGCGTCAAATGTCTAGCAAAAAAATTAAAGACATTAATAAAAAAATCCTCTCCGAATACAGTTAAGAGGATAACAAATTAAACTCTTGGTTACATTTACGAATCTAACAAAAACGAAAGATTGAACACTGGACCCTAGCAGACGTCCGCTCCTCGTTCAGCACCACCTTTCAGTCTCACATACAACCTGAAACGATAAAAAATGCGGTATCTATTAATAGCGAGCATTGTTTCATAGTAATATATTGAACAATTTTCATAAGGATAGTTTAGCTCGGATAGTTGAAGTTTGAAAAAAATTATTGCCTAGGAAGTTTTTCAAATCATAGAAGCCAATACTAATTGAGTAATATTAAGTAAATGCACAGTATTTTAACCACTAATTCACAGAGTAAGTAACATCGTATGCGAAGCCAAAATTCTCTTGATTTGGTTATAAATTGATGTCATCTACATTTGGTGGTTAACAGGGTAACATTTACTGTTTGATGTTGTATAATTTTATGACATAATGTAATAATCTTCTCTATTTCTCTGACCATAATTCAGCTTAATTAACCCCACAAGTAGCATATTTTATAAAGAAAAAGTAATTGTCAAATCAACTAGGTATAACTTCCATGATATAAGTTTGAGTGAAATCGTAAACTTCCATACAACCTTATATCATTAAATGGATATATAGCAAATTAACCAAATAACTCGTCCCAGTTCTGCGCAGCTGTTTCATGGCCGTTATAACCTCCATTCTTTTGTTCCATTTTGAGGGTTATAAAATTAATTTGTAGATTAGATAAAAGACTAGCAAATTATTTGTATTCATTCGTAAGTTTTTAATTATATTTTTAAGAATTCTAAGTAAATGTAAATTTTAAAATGGAACTTTACAAGATTACGATTCCACCAAATCGGAGTTATTTTGCTGCCTTCTAGTGACACATTCTCATTACTGTCTCCCGACAATCGCTATCCACATTTAAAACAATTAAAAATTTTGTGTGATTTAAACCCTGAGGCACTATCACATGGATTTTATCGTATTATCTTCAAAATTTTCAGCGATAGTTCAATTATTAGCATCGCATGAACTGTAAGAAGAATCTCTTGTATTTGACGAGGAACATAAAGAGCCAAAATTAGTTTACTGAATCGTTTTTGAAAGCACCATCTCCAGTTGACAAAGAAAGATGGAACAAGATGGAATGTTGGGAAATATAGTTTTTATGCGTCTGCTAATCAGAAATGTGAACTTTGAAAAGGGGAAGCATTCTGAAATTGACCGGTAGTCTAACCCGGGTCTCCCACTTGTCCGGTAGGGGCTTTAATCAACTATGCCAGAGGGGGGCAACTTTTTCTACATTATGGGCTGCATTGGCAGCAGTGAATATTTCGTGTGGGCCACATTAAAAATTGCCAATGCTTCGGCGGACTGGGTTATAGTCGGAAGTTATTTATAGATTCTTAGAAACCATATGAGTGAAAATCAAGTTAAAATTAGGTTTCTAGGTTTAACATTTCAATGTTAAAAGTCAAGACGGAATTAAATTTTCGAAATACCTCTGAGAAAAAAATCAGAAACAACATTTGAAAGAACTTATTTCGATTGAAAAGCTTTTATTAAGGGTTTCCAATTTACAGCTAAATATTTAAACAGATTTTGCAAGATAAAAAATGATATTTCTTATGGAAATAATCAAAATTAATGAATTTATTTATAGATTCTTAGAAACCATATGAGTGAAAATCAAGCTAAAATTAGGTTTCTAGGTTTAACATTTCAATGTTAAAAGTCAAGACGGAATTAAATTTTCGAAATACGTCTGAGAAAAAAATCAGAAACAACATTTGAAAGAACTTATTTCGATTGAAAAGCTTTTATTAAGGGTTTCCAATTTACCGCTAAATATTTAAACAGATTTTGCAAGATAAAAAATGATATTTCTTATGGAAATAATCAAAATGAATGAAACGGGGAGTGTGACACGTAAAATTGCTTAGCGGATCGCAGGTTAGACATCTCTGAAATAAGCTATCAAGCAAGTCTCATTTCTCCATTCTCGAATTGGGGCATTCACTGTGAGGAAGGGTAGTTGTTAGTAAAACCTTCTGCACTGAAATACCACAATTCGGGAACGGAGAATTAGACTGGCTTGAAAATTTTTTTTCGGTTAAAGCACCCTGGTTCGATTTTCGGTCAAGTTCAGCATTTTTCTCCTCACACTTCAAGGAAGGTTCGGTTTCTGGAAGGGAGTTACTTACCTGCATGAGGGCCAAGTTCAAAAAAGCAACCGCGTGGATCACACTTTCTCCGGAAAGAGGTATTCGTAAGGCACTTGGTCGGTGACACCTTCCACTATGGTTTTGATCACTATTGCAAGGGCGTCCGCAATGGGAGGTCCCACTTCCTGGGTGACCTCGCGCCAGTTGGCGTCCAAGAACTCGTTCATCCGTTTGCCTGAGGGGAAAGTTAATAGAGACGGCGTTCGGAACACATTTTTTAAAAAGTAAAAGTTCAACATTCGGTGGCATGTGCGTCACAGGAAGGAAGGAGGAGGAAGAATGCCATATTCTGAATAAAAAGATATGTCTACTTTGCCCTATAATTTACCGTTAGGAATTTAGGCTGTGAAATCTTTTGTGTCGTTCCGCTATTGCGTTTTTCCCTGTTTCTGTCAAATTCTAAGGATTAAAAGAAGTTTCTTTATTAGGAATGTTTTTTTAATCGATAAATTTGTCACACGCACATATCCCACGAATAAGTAACGATTGCCTCCAAAATTATATTTAATGAAATGTTTATTCTAATGAAATTAATGTAATAACAAATGTGATAATAATGCAAGTAAGATAAAAAAAATACAAACTATCTAATACGAATGTTATATTCATGGTCCGTTTAAGTAACATCGATAAATGAATTTCTCGACGGTATTTTAAAGACGCTTTCAGTACTTCATTTTTTATTTTATTTTGGACTTAATATTATTACAAAAACTTTATTTATTACCATTAAGTTTATTAAACACGAATTTCCAAGGCTCGAAATGTACCGCGTGAGTTATCGGATCCAGTAACAATTTCAAGGCAAAATATTCATGAATTGGTTTACAACTTTATATGTACACTAGAGAAGCCTTTCAAATTTGAAATTTTGCCAACATTTTTATTGATAATAAACACATAGAAGCTTGAAAGTTTCATCATCATCATAGGTAGTCTGTCCGTTGACAGGTCCGTGATTATTCATGGTTAAACTTGGTTCTCCATATACTCCTATTTTCCTAATTGAATATTATTTTTTAAATTTTCATATCTACAACACTTAAGTACGTAGCGTAAATACCCATCATTATGACGGGAAAGAAAATTATACTCCCCCTCCCTTCCTTCCTCCCTCCCCTCTCTCCTCCGTCCCTCCCTCTTTCGCTCGATACATCTGCGTAAATGCTTCGTATTTCTATCGTATGACGTATGATTATTGAGGAAATAATAGGAATCTCGAGTCTCAACAATGATATTCGTTCTCCAGGAAACTCACCGATAAAAGCGCGATATATGGTCAAAATTTGTCACATATTCATTAAATATGAGTAAGTACATTACATTGTACATCCTTCTTTAACCCCTCAAGCGCGCAGGACATTTAACTATAATACGTCACGCAGGTCGGAAGAGATTTAGGGAAATTCGCAGTTTTTGCGCGAAATCATATAAAAATTCGTAACTTATTAGATATTTATGGAATTTGACTGAAATTTTTTGAGGTTTTACGTAAAACTATGTATATTTACCTATGTTTTTCACACCGTCTTAGTTATTATTATTCGCGTGAAATACGCCTATGAATTCTTTCACTCAATCACGGAAGCCATTTACTCAGTTTTCTTTATTCAAAGTTTACGGAGTACTTCACATATACTGTTTTATCTTGGATTTCAACTTCTTCCCCGTAAGTTTTTCAGAAAAAAAACCTTCAAATAAGGATTCTTACCCCTCAGCGCCGTCCTGTGTACTGAGTACGCCGCGGAGATTGCTAGCTTTCTTTATTTTTTTGACACAGTAAATTTTCTTAAATATGGGTAACCTTCATAATTTTAAAAGACGAACCTTTGGCCTACCTATTCAAAACTATTGCCATGGTCTTGTTTACATTAGCTGAGGCAAGGGGCGAATGAAACACAGTATCCTTCCCCGTGTATACAAGAAATGACCATAAGTAGCCAGTCAAATCACAGAGCTCGAAGGTCTTGATTCCGAACTTGGAGATGTCTGATAGCAGACAAATGGGGCCTATATCCTCTTCTTACACCTCACAGTTGCTTTCGTGCAAAGATTTCGTTGAATAGGGGCTTTTTTAGAAGCCAAAATTCCCCAATTCTCCTATCTACGTGAAAATTTAATCACAAAACTTAACGTATAATAAAAGTAAAAAGAAAGAGAGTAAAAATTACAGAATTAAGCACAATAGGAAGGCCAAAGGTTCCTCTTTTAAAATATATAAAGGTTATCCATATCTAAGAAAATTTCCTGTGTAAAAAAAATAAAGAAAGCTAGCGACCTCCGCGACGTTCCCAGTACGCATGACGACCGCATGTGGAGTTTCCGTCCGACGTTCCCAGTACGCATGACGACGCTGACGGGTTAAGACAGTTCGCGTGCAGTGATTGTGAGTCAATTTTTCGTAATTTTAATTTGCAAAAGAATGAAAGCCTGCACGTCGAAAGATCTCATTTTACGTTTTAAATTACGGTAAAAAGAAATCTCCTGGAGCCGAACCCGCGTATTTTTTCAGGAATTTTTTTCGCCATTACCTTTTCATGTATTCTTGCCAAATTTCAAACTCGCATCTACTCGGAAATTATCTTAAAATCGGGTCTAGAGATTGGCTGCAAAAGTGTGTAGATAATAAAACAAGAATCGCACCCTTTTATAATATAGATATATATATGTACAAGGCTAAATGACATTTAGTGTCATCTAAAATGGAAAATTATGCCTCTCAATCACTTAAACCGATACATTTTCCGTGACACGTCGTGAATATATTACTTTATTAAAATATTTTTTGTTGTTTATCAAAATAAATTTCCTCTCGTATTTTCCTTGAATTCGCTATTGACAGGATCATCTCACGACTTAGAAATTTATTTCCGGAAAATAATATAGCACCCCTAATCCACGTACCGAAATTAAGGCGACACCTTCCATCCTCCATATTTTTCTATTCTGTACACGTGTAAGTATTTGCGTTGAGGTATTTAAAAAAATATGTTAAATTCATTTTCGAGGAGAGGCCGACAGGATATGTAATGTGTGTGATGATGTTTAGTTTCAGGGCTAGTTATGGTAATAGATATTTACTATATATTTCACACAGTTTTCCTTTGTTTTTACCAAAAGAATTGTCATGCTTTATGTCACAATTTTCTTGCATATATTTTGGGTACATCTCGCGGCACTCAGTTTATAAATCATTTTAATAGGTCATACAAAAAATATCTCACCAAGTTCCTTGTCTCCATTGAACAAATTGGTAAGCTTGATGTAGGTTCGACCGGTCTTGAAATCAATATGATTGTTTTTTATGTCCAGGTATTCTTTTCCGTCGCTTTTCTTCGTCCACTCGCCACCAAAACTGTAGTTGATGTCCATATTAACTGGGGGAGGAAAACATTTAGAAAAAATAGTAAGTCAATTTCTCGTTTTATTGAGCATAATATTTGTCTACATTTATAAATTAAAATATATGAACTTTGCGCAAGCAAATCTCAGTTGGAGGTTTATAAATGTATTCTTAGTGTGCATATCTTTGATAACAGTTGAACATGAAAATTTACACTAATTTTTTATGCTGAAAAAATATAAGGTATGCTGGAAAAAGCCTCATGCGGCATACTTCTTATGATTTGAGGTTGTTCATAACATTTCCAGTGTTTTGTCAAACCGACCTTACCTAGTGTTATGTTGGCGTCGCCTTCTCCTTTGATAGGAAGGATGAGGATATTCCCGTCCACCGAGTATTTAGCCTCCAACTCGATCCTCGGCATAAAGAAAGTGCAATAAAATTGCGGCGGATGCAATTGGATGCTGAAATGAAAGATAATGCGTCAAGATGGCGAATGTGTCATTGAATTTCAGCCGACTTCGGCATTTGAAGAAAAAAAATTTACTGATAGTTAATGGTATTATACGAATATTCTAAATATATCTCTAATTAATTAAGTCAGACGAGTACGAGTCTTGAATATAGAAATAAAAAGACTCAGACTTAAAAAAAAGGCAAAACATGACCTATATATGTGTCGTAGCCTTCGATAGGGGTTGAAAAGTTTCTCTATGGTGGTGAAAATGGCCTATTTATAACGTATATATTCAATCACAACTACATACTATATTATTGAATGTGAAATTAGAAATTTCTTCTCCTAAATCCTTTGAGATAATTTAATTTAATTTTGGCATTAAAATATTTTTAAATATAGCCTCATAAAAGAACACTTGCATATTGATTACTACTATCAGAGCTAACGGAGGTAAAAGTTTTAATTTTAATTATGGAATCTACTCAGAGAAAGATGCATTAATGCGCTTCTGGCGTTCCTAACATTATACGTTGACATTGATTAAATCCGCAAGTGACTTGGAATCTCTTTTTTTAAACACGTATAGTCCGGTAAAAACTTTCTTCGAGAGGAAAAAATGGAACTTTTGAAGGCCCAGCGCCCCGGATTTTTCCTCTCCTCGTTGACCTTTCAAAATCGACCGCCAAAAGTTGTCTTTTTCCTCACCTGATGTTCTGCAACTTGGAATTGGGAATTCCGTGGAAGAGGATGTCTTTCGCCACGAGGTCTATGCCCACTCCGCTGCTCGCCCCTTTCCCCTGGTTCACTTTAATCTCGGTGATGAGAAGTGGCTCCAGACGCGGGATGCGGTATTTTGGGAGACCTTATGGACGGAAATGCGAGATTTAAAAAATAGGAAGGAATAGGACAAACGGAAATGAGGAATTTATCCTTAATTCTTGGCTTGAGGTGGGTACGCTCTCAGCCAGTCAGCAATCACTGTCTGTCTTCCATCTTAAAACTTTGTTTATAGTTCAGCATCGTTTGAATTTCAGCGTGCTTGTGCTCATCATCTCTAAAAAAAATTTCTGAATTTTATAATTTATTCTTATTATAAAGAAATTTTGCATAACGTTATGGCCCCAAAACGCGTTAGTGATACCAGTGATTTATTTTCAGTAATTTATACGTTTTTTAGCCGTAATTTTGAAGGGTCGCGCACGCATCCCATTAACTTTATATCAGTCCTGTCCCTTTATAGGTTACTGGTACAATAGTGTACCACTTTTTTAAATTTTAAATTTCTTTGGTTAGTAATATAATATGATATTTAGCATTTATAAATGAAAATGAAGTGATTTTCATTCCTTGACTTCTTGCCCTATAAA
Organism: Uropetala carovei; assembly: GCA_036926305.1. Lineage (NCBI taxonomy): Eukaryota > Metazoa > Arthropoda > Insecta > Odonata > Petaluridae > Uropetala > Uropetala carovei. Next base: position 9,661,078 of record JAXCHB010000033.1, on the reverse strand, counting down.
GGGTTAACACGAAATTCGCTTAACACGTACTTTTCAGGAACCTATCCTTCGTGTTAAGCGAGGTATTGCTGTATGATCTTTTGATACCCGTGCTAAAAGTGCCAGACGACTACATGTAGTCGTTCGTGTAGCATTGTAATGTAGCCCGAATAGTGATGAAATTGTTTTCATTAACTACGTTCAATATACTTTCATTCATATCTAAATCTCAAAAATTGGGCGGGTCTTTTTAAAAAAACCTCTGACACTTTTTGCTAAACTTTCCATTATGGAATAGGTAATGAAGGTTTAAAGCTTTCGTCTGCCTATAGCTTCCCTAAGAAAGAATATGTCGCGCAATAACCAATAAATAATCAACATCAATAGTTGTTCAAGTCGAGATTAGGTTCTAGAACAGTGGTTCTCAATCTTTTTTGTCTGCGTTCAGTTCATTCATCTGTGAATCACCCCATTTACAGTTCCATAACTTCAAGGCAACTTTAAAGATAAATTGGGCTTTACCTACCATATAAAGATAAAATTCTGGCATTTAAATAAGAACGAGTGTTTATTCTTCTGGTTTTAATTATGTTTATAAGCCAGAATATGATACACTGTGAACTTGTCAAATATCCGCCTCACCCCTCAATAACCGTCGCGTCATCCTGGGGTGTCATACCACCCCGGTTGAAAACCACTGTTCTAGAGTCTAAAGTGAAATATTTTCTTCCCTTCTTCTCTGTTAAATAAAGGGTACAAGACTGAATAAACGCTCCTAGTTCTTATTTTTTCGTTTTTCTTTTCTCGATATTTTATAAATATGAATCATTGGAATTCATAACTACCTGGCCGACCTTAGAAACTTGGTGGGAACTTGTGCTCTAATGATAGCAGGTCTGTTGCCAAAATGCAAATTTAGATTATTAAATTGTCGTCTAAAAAGCATGAAAGCGTTTCGTTTGATTTATTTCTGATTGAACGGATGCAATTATTCGTGATTTTTTTCAACAGGAACCATTGATGGATTGGTTGATATTCTACCTTCCCTCTTTTTCACTCTCTCTTCCTTTCACTCTCTGACGTGAGTTTAAAAAATTGTCTTCCGCCAGGACCACATTCTAGTCCATTCCACTCAATGAAGAAAAAAATCGCGTAACCTCGAATGAAGGGTAGGGAAGGTCATGGAGGAGGCGTGGTCTCTTGATTTTCATCTGTTTTTTTAAGTTGTTTTCGTCAGAGGATCATCTGACTACGCATCTCGAATGTTTTTTTCTAAGGTTAATCTTTTGGACAAAACATTTTCATATAAAATGGCCTGCAGCGTAGATTTTAGTAGCCTCTTTAGCGGAGGGCATCGACAAAAACGATTGTTATTGATTACCTATATACGTTCATTTCAATTAGCAGTAATTCGATCCCGACGAACTTGAAAAAAAATTTAAAACGCATTTCCAGTCTGCTGACCTCCTGGCGTTGTCCTTGAAGTTCAAATTGTTCTTTTCGCTCTTGATTTTTTTTTGCGGTGAGAATTTGGTTTCTTTCTCAATTAACACCTTCTCCAACGTAGGCAGGAGGCACTGATCTGCCATAAAATGATCCAAGCGATACCTACCATGTTTTCGTTCATCCAATATAAATCGAATACTTTGAAGCGTGTTCCGATTAATTGCAAATGCATCGAGTTAACTGATTTTGACTTGTGATGACTTTAACTTCTACAAGTTTACACGGACGTTAAAACTTTACCAGGTAACATCCTTGATTTATATGGTAGTGTTGATTTTTAAGTATTTCATTATCTCTACTCTCGATGACGATTACATCTAGAGGATCAGTCAAGTCTTCGAAGGAGATAAATTAATGCAGTCATAAAACATTTCTTTTCTCCTGCAATTTGCGTTATTTTTTTCATTTTCCTACTTTAATAAAAGCGTATCCTTTTCCTTGCATAAAAGTTTACCATAACCGAGAAAGAGGGACCTTTGTAATGATGCCCACCGGTCAACTTATCAATGGAACAGCTAACAAAATTACCGGACGAATAATTACATGTCTCTTTCTGTTCCTTGCATGACTACGGTTTTAACTTCGTAAGATTGGCATGGATACATCGAAAGAGTGGGTGAAGGTAGTCTATACCAAGTGAAGTAGTATCTGATTCGTTACTATAGAAACGAGAGGGAAAATGGGAAGTCCGCGTAACAGTCGGAGGTATGTGGTAGTGAAGTAGTATCTGATTCGTTACTAGAAACGAGAGGGAAAATGGGAAGTCCGCGTAACAGTCGGAGGTATGTGGTAGTGAAGTAGTATCTGATTCGTTACTAGAAACGAGAGGGAAAATGGGAAGTCCGCGTAACAGTCGGAGGTATGTGGTAGGAGTGTACGTTCGAGAAAAAAGGGTGAACTGGGACAGGATGGAGCAGGAAGGCGTTGTTAACGGATCGAGAAGAGAGAGGCTCTTGGCCGAAAGCCGAATTCGTGAGAGATACGCGCCTCAGGAAAGAAGAAAAAGAATCCCAGTAAAGTTATTTGAAGGAAGATGCTCACCACCAGCAACTTGTTTTTAGGAGCTGTGCATTGGAGTGATTTATTTTGTAATCCCCCAATACTAAGGGGTTGATTCCTGCTTTAGATTATCCTGTGTAGAATTCGAACTAGGAGCCTACAGAATTGTTACTGAATTGTTAAAAATGTTGGAAACAAAAAAATCATAAGATGATGTCGGATTCAAATTTATCTGTATCTAGACGTATAATAACACCACTTCTAATGGTGGAGAAATTTAAGCATCTAATTTGTCATTTTTATGTTTGAGAAAATATTATGAACGCTTCAAAGCAGTGTTTCTCAACCGGTGGGACGCGTCCCACTGGTGGGACTTGAAAGCCGTCTAGGTGGGCCCAGAACCGGCTGAAGACATTTTGGCACCCCAGTCGGTTAGACGTTTTGGCACCTTCTCCTTTATAATTAACAGTCTTTGGAGTAACTTATGGAATTTCTCCACATTGTCTAAATAAAAGAGATTTGCTTGGTAGTTCCACAAAAATTAATTTCTAAAAATAAATAAATAAATTTTTGTGGAATTACCTAGTAAATCCTTTTTATTTCGACCTTCTCCTTTGTGTCTACAAATTATTAATGTACTACTCATATGCTTACTAACGTAGAAATACTTTTATTATAAAAAGTGAGGTTTTTCTTTTTATCATGGTGGGACCAGGGTTTCTTTTGAAAATGTGGTAGGTGGGACGCAAGAGGCAAAAGGTTGAGAACCCCTGCTTTAAAGGATGTATATCCAAATGACGATTACACAAAATATCCGTTCAAAGAAATCGTTTTTCTAGATAAAATTTACGTAAAATCGATATTTCAATTCTCTCCTTTTTTTATAAAAATAACAAAACTCTCCCTTCGCTCTCGTTTATTGGCGCGGTTTTCCGGGAACAGGTGATATTGTCCCGGCTTAAGTGGGATCCGAGATGAGTTTTAAAAAAAAAGTTCTCCATCTTTTCACTCACCGTCCTTGAATCGATGTATGACGGGTCTTCCATGGGCCAAAGCGCACTCGTTCAGGTTGGGATCGTTTCTCGAACATGGCTTGATGAAACTCGCTGAAGTGGAAGCAGAAAGGTGAATTACTATCATTAAACGAATCGAGGAATCCGGTCGAACTTGTTTCTCTTACGAAACACGCAGATTGCGTCATTTTCTGTTGACTGAATCGAAATGTATGTAAACATCGTCTTGTTAAACAGAAAAATCATAATTCTCCAAGAGCCATGAAGTGGTTGAGAAAACCATCTTGTAGTTTTTGGGGAGTTATGATTTATCAGCTTATGGCTATCTTAGCCATTAGACGAGGTTGATAATTTTTAAACCATCGTATTATTTCATAAAATTTAATTATTTATCATATTTGTCGAAAAGTAAACGTAACATTTAAATCTTTCTGGTGGAACATTTTCTCTTTTCATATTCGAGTTCCGTTGAAGAAAAAATGGCACTTTTACTTCATTTACATACTGTACTAGTATGACTTTATATATAAACTTTATATATATACTTGAACACTTTTGATGACAGGCTTTTAAGCCCTAAAAAATTAACATTTTAATCTCATTGAGAAGATGGAAGGTTAGCACAATCGATACATCCTTCATTGTATCGCGTGCGAAAGAATACGTAGTTTATGTAAAGTCAGTGACTCAGATGTTTACCTCGTTCACGCTGACACAGGTTAATGGCATGCGGCTCTCTCGTGGCATTGTATTTCTTGCATGCATTTACAATAAGGAAAAAAATTAAAAATAGATTTAAATTGAAAGAAATTGGATGATAGGAAAAAAATATACATTGAGAAATATTTGAATTTATGATGGAATTGTTAAAACAATATCCAATTTGCTGTTTCCTTTTTTTGGTGCAACTCAAATGCCTTTGAGTTCCTGGACAATTAATTTTTTTTTTTCACCGAAAAAGAAAACTTTTAATGGCGAATTTTTCGGTCCGAGTTTGATTACCATGAGCGTAATGAAGACTCTCGCGATAACCACAATTTAAAGTGGCCTCGGTAGACATGGATCCCTCACGCCCCTCCTAATCGTATTTTCCGCAATTTCATCATGAGGGCCCCATATTTTTCGGTTGATGACAGCCAGTATGAGGCGTTAATTTCTTCAAAAATTCAATCCCAATTTCATTAATTTTCCTGCCATATTTGACTGATGCACATGTTATTTTGTCTTCAATTTAAAGCACATAATTTGAAATTTAAATGATAACACAAATTAAATGTATGACCATGTCAAAAATTTTTAAACACTTATTCTTACTTAGAATTTAGCCGGCTGATTGAATACGAACCAAATTGTTATATTCGAAGCTCCATAATAGGCAACCCCCTCTTAATCTTGTATATTCCCTGAGTCCAGCCTGACTCAAGTGAACCGCGTTCCTTTATAACCCTTCAATTTCCCAGTTCACTGCAATGCCTTTTTAATTAATATCCCTACGTTTTCCAAAAGCAAAACATTTTTCTCTTATATTTATCTTATATTTCTCTGGCCTTCTTTTTAGAAATGAATCGCCGCGCCTTGACTTTATGCAAGATTCAAGACCAACACACCAGGAAATGCGGCGTCGTGAATCTACGATTCTTATCAGTCGTTGATGTCTCTTGCTAAGGTACTTTTTTGGCCTACATTAAAGGTCTCTCTTGGATTGCTAACATCCCCATAGAAATCGTTTAGATTATCCGATTTAGCTATAGATGGTTGACATTTCGATGTTATGCGAGAGGAATTTAGACTCCGTTGTAAGCAGACAGACAGACAAACTAGTTTATTTAGAGCGAAATTGAGACTGTGAAGTCCCTTCTTACATTTAACGCTAAGCAGTGGCGGATTAAGGGATTGGCGCGCGCCAGGGGCCCCATGAAGTAAGGGACGTCACAAAAAATGTTATATGTAAACTCAGAACTATTAAATATCTCAATAAAAAATCATCTGAAATTCTCTATAATTCCATAGAACTCACATAAGAATGTCGTAGTTAGGAGAGGTTTCACTAAATGTTTTGACTACAAGGTCCCCAACGGCTGGGCCCCAGAAAGCGTGAAACTTCCAATAGCTGTGGGTCAGAGTATTGGTCTGTCGAAGATTACAGGGATTCATTTCGATTTAATTGTAAGACATAAAATGACATGCATAGAATGAAAAGAAACTGCGTGATAATGCAATTTTTTCGCTCAGTTTCTCCGTTCCTTGGAATGCCTACTTAAGATGCATTTCATTCGGACACATTAGAATTATTTTCATGGCGTAATAATGGAAAATTACCTCGATGTAACCACTTTTCAAATTCACATAACAAGCAAGTTCTAAATTCGAGTAAATAATTCAAGACCTAAGGTTATTAATTACTTTTTTTGGCTAACAATAAGAAAGTGCGCAACAAAATCAGTTATTTTTAAAGCAATGGAAGCAAACTTGGAGGGAGTTTGGTATTTTAAATGCATGTACTATATAATGGAAATGACCACTTAATACATAGTAAGTTGGGCATTCAAAGTCTCTCCTTTTATATCTTTTACGATTTAGAATGTGCTTTGGAATCTTTAATTGTTTTATATATCACTTCCATAAAAGCTCAATGGATTCTTGATCGAGGCGAGTTTTACGCAGCTTTCCGGAGTTAAAATCAATTTCTCAGAAAAAATGGAAACGATTCTTGTAAATAAATAAAATTAAAAAATGTAGACGAACAATGTATTAGTATAAAAAATACTCACGCAAATGAAGGGCGCGTTTTCCGTCCGTCACCATGACAACCAGGCCAACGACAACGAAAAACACCTCCATGCTGCGGATAAACATCTTAATCCGAAAAATATTAATGTAACTTTTACTGCAACACTTTGCCTCGTCCTCTCTTGAGAGCGTAATGTTCCTTATATAGAGAGAGGTTCGGATCTCTTCAATGGAACATTTCCTCCAAGAGATGCGACAGAGACTGAGGAGAAGAGCGTTGTCTTCGTTAAAAAGGATCTCGGCCTGATCCTCCCCCTCCCCTCCTCCTACTCATCCTCCTCCCCCATCCCTTACCACTTACATCCTCCCCCCCTCCCCCTACTCATCTCCCTCCCCCATCCCTTACCACTCACTTCCTCCCACCCCTTCCATTCATTTGGTTGTCGTTGCGCATAAGGAAACGAGTGGAATTATTTCCAGAACACGCCCTCTCAGATGTTAACCCTGAAAATTTCACAGACTCTTCTCCTGATATCCTTGAATCGCGACCGCAGACGGCGTTTCTTCTTTTTTTTTTAAAAAGGACACGTGGTTCCGTCGAAAAATCAAAGCGGTCCTAAGAAATTAATTAAGATGTAGAAAATATCGAATGCGTTGGTTTTTAAAAAAATATTGGCGATTTCACGTGCAATTTTTATTCATTCGACTGATCATTGCTTTCAACAATGTCAGCAGTTAGATTGCGTTCCCTGGAGATAATTACGCTCTTGCAAATTTTATCGAAAATACTAATCGAGTAACCAGTTGAAATAATAATTAATGCGGAAGCAGAGTTTAACTCGTGCTATATCTTTTGCCACGTTCAGTAGCCGATGCGATTAATCGCTTAATGCTTTGGATGAAAATTAGGAATTATATTTCGGGGTCTGGTGGATGTGATAATGTTTAAGAAGTGAAAGGGAAAATTATATTAGACCTTTACGTTGTAAAGAATATTCACTTAAGATTGGAAAGTTTAATGCATGTAAATTGGCGAAAGAAACTGTATTGCACCGTACCTATTACCTATTACCATATGTGCAGTACTTTATATATTTCCACACTCCCCACGAAAATGAGAATTCGGAAATAGAATATAAATAGCGTTATTCAGGAAGTAGGAAAAGTAGACGAAATTTCCTCATTCAGTCTTTATATATATATTATATATATTTTTTTAAATCCTGATCCAACTAGGTCACGGTCATGGAGCTACGTCAGTGGCCGAAAAGTTTCACAAATATTTTCGAAACAGAGGACACGGACAGATATCTCATTGGGACACCTCTCTAAAGGAGTGATCGAATTAAAATACTAAAGATTTCCGTGTTCAGAGATGAATAATTTACATTGTGACTCTTTAGGTAACTGCATCGCCATTAATGTTCCGATATGCCGGACGCTCATTTACGTTGCAAAAGCGGTCGTCATCAGTGGAATGTAAACTGCAATGAAAAATATACATGCGGCTTATGAACAACGGCTTTTGCGGTCATTAATAATATCACGTGCCCCTAACTTTCGAAGTAATGTTCGCAGAGTTCATTGGCTTATATACCTATATTCTTGAAATCAAGGATACATGTACGTATATGTCACCATGCCGGTATGTCATCGGTGAATTTATTTACATAAACAATTTGGTGATGTTCAATCCACTGCTTTAATTCTGACTTAAATATTCCACTGGTAACCTGAAATAGTCACCAGAATTTAAAATGAGAAAAATAAAAGTACATTTGAACTCCATGATTGTATAAAGACCTTATTAAAATGAACCGGATATGGAAGTTTTAATTAGATCAAATAAGAAAATGCAAAATACTAGGGCCACTCTGCTCATAACATTGCATACTTAAAGAAGTTATTATTTAAACAAAAAAGTAAGTGAGACTTTGCGTGATGAAGTTAATATAAAAATTGGTAAAAAGTGAGAAAGGAGTTTATAGTGATCTCCTAGATTCGTCTGGCAAGCATTCCATTATCACATTAATAGATTTATATTCAATATCTTGCAATTAATTTAATTTTTCGACCGCTTAACCGGATTTTAAATTTAATAAAATGTTGTATATGTACCGTAAATACTTCATAATATTTTTCATAAGTTCATGGCACAGAATAATAGAAAATGTAATGAGAAATACCGTTCCAATGATTCCGAATGATATAAAATTTTTGGTCTATTATTTAATCATGGCCGCGGTATCCACGCAACATATGTAACTTAGAAGGGGTGTGTCTCGCCTTCTCTCTGACCAATAACAGTACACATACCCGCTTGGCAACGAGATAAAAAACAGGTTTCTCAAATTGTTGCCAGGGGCCAATCCATCATCCGAGTCCCCAAATACCTCGACGCGATTTGGAGGACTAACATGCAACAATAAGCTCGAAATTGTTTTTATTCCACGTGTCCTGTGAAAAAATAATTATTTACTATGTATTGGCATATAGATCTAGAAAGATTCTTTAAATGTGGCAACATAGGCATTTTTGTACGTGGATACCTCGGAAGAATTCCATTATTCGATCGCTTGTTCGGAAAAATATTATTATTTATTTAATTATTTTAGATTAGGGCTTTAAATATACATTATAAGTATAGTTTACTTATAATGGAAAATTTAACCGTGATTAGCCCAAGCAGAACGCAGATGAAAAAAAATGTAAGAAGAAAGTTTTTTATCGATAAAACTCATATAATTCCTTTTTCATCGATACACCAAGGTTACGCTGTTTTCAATTGTCATTAATCTAGAATGGAATCCGGAAACATTCCCGGCGATCATAATAAACAGCCTCTTTTTTTATAAGTGGCAGTCTCTTTAGGTCATTACAGATCGTTTTACTAAGGAATCAGACTATGCTGTATCCATTCTTTAATGGGTGCATGTGTTTCAGTTTATTTCCTTTAATAGAATATATAACATTACATACAATTAAAATTTCTTTGCAGTTTTTTTACGCAGGGGATAGGTTAACGAAGGCAAATTTTTATTATCTTCTTTAATCTGAACCAAAGCTAGCATACAAGGAAAGTTTTGTCCCTAAGGGGCAAAAAAAATTGGTTTTGGCTATTGTACAGACATAGTCTTTCAATTTTTTATTTCAGACATTAGGTGAGCACAATAATTCATTCTTGAATTACTGTGCATGTATTTAGATCTGATTTAATTATAATATTATCATGGGACAACCCCTGAATAGATACATAAAGCCTGGCTATAGAATGCTAGCAATATGACATATGCATAAGTTTTGGCACTGAAGTACCTCTACAGCGTTGCTACATATCCTGTGTGGTGATTTAACAAGGTCTAATCTGCTCATACTGATATTTTTACTGTACACGTTATGTTCAAATAAGCTGTAAATTACAGCATTTTAGGTCAAATTAATGTTTATAAAGCGGATTTCGCGTTATTGACACTGAGTTTCACTATCCCATGTATTCTTTTCCGAAAAGATTTTATCAGCCGCCGTTTTGGTGACTAATTGTTGTTGCTACACCAGTAGGAATGTTTGAAACCCTAAAACCAGAAGTGGAAGCATTAAATCTTGCAAAACCGAAAGTTTTATGGTTTACCATTGGAAATTGCTTTTATAAAAAATGTCGCGCATGAAATTCTTTGGAGTCCTTCTTAGATTTGCTGCATCACATCTTCTTCAGTAATGAATTTTAACTAAATGTCCCACTGAGCGTATTTTCGTGAACCGGGGGATGTGGGTGGAGGTAGCTCTGAATGTAGGGGATATTAGTATATTTTGAGGCGAAGGGTGATTCCAGAGGTTAAGACCAGGGAAGGAAAGATACCGTATGATTTACACTTGGTTCGATTTCCATCAATTCACACACACAAGGTCATACGCACTTAAGAAGGCTATAGCACTTCAATTCTTATAGGTAAACTCACTTAGGTCGTTTGTGTAAACATTTATTCAATAGCAGACTTTATATACATGAAATAATGACGAGCGATGCGATGTTCATTAAAAGAGCGTAAATTGTTATTTCCTTCTTTTCCTCCCCCTGGCGTGACGCACTTGGTTCTTCAGAGCGTGTCGGGAAATATTACATCAAAAGGAACTTTGCTGGTGATTCCGCTCACAATCTTCCGTATAGCTTTGGCAAGGGCATCGGCTATCGGAGGTCCAAATTCCTTTTGTATTTCTCTCCAGTTCTTGTTCAGGAAATAGTTCATTTCATCGCCTGAAAATATCGACAGTATACCACGGCGATTATTTTTATCATGGATAAATAAAGGACGAAAGAATAAATAAATATATAGACAAAAGACTGCACTTAAAAATTCACACTGTTTTTGGAAAACCCAAATGGACAAAACGGGTGTAATTTTATTTTCCACACCTAGCAGTTTGTTTCCGTTGAACAGGTTCGATAAACTCGTATAAGTCCGACTGCTTTTGAATTCTATGTGACTAGATTTAGGGACCAGGTACTCTTTTCCGTCTTCTTTCTTCTCTAGATCGCAATCGAAACTGTAGACGTAATCAACGTTCGCTGAAATGAAAAATAATTAAGAATTATTCTAGCTGAATCAACAAAGAGAGAAAGAGACTCAGTGAAAATAGAAGTGAACTAAATAAAATCCTGCTCTTGTCCGACACGGGTTTCCCCAAACTCGGATTCCATTATACACGGTTAAATTATATGTGACACTTAGGTGTTCACCCGACACGCGTGAACACTGTAGATAATTGTTGATTGGGAGCGGACCCCATTTTGCCTACGAAAAAGGTAGTAGCCTATACGGTCACGTGGTTTTGTGATAAGGTGTTTGCATTTATACGACTAGGTTTTACCCAATGCGGTCAATTCCAAGAAGTAGACCTTTTAGGAAAGAACATTTACGCGCATACGTTTATCGCCTATGTGCACACCTCACCAGCAATAAACGAACTAAGTTGATCGTTTTTTCGTGATGCTTTCAAGCGCATTATCTCTTCACTTTATGTTCAGAAATGGAGCTTCATTGCTTCGAAGTTCGTTTTATATTCCGATATGCGCGATGTGTCACAAAAGGGGAACAATTTGCCAATAAAGTGCGAAGATTTCGTCAGAGAGTTACTGAATAAAAACGAGCATGAAAGATGGTTGAAAATTGCTTAAGTTTCTGCTTGAAATTCATAATGATTGATGACAAATTCTTGTATTAGAATTATTACAAGATAGAATCATCAAATTGACAAATCACGTTTCTCCGATATCCATAAAAATTTATTTACTCATTAAAAATAAGCATTCTGCTACCAGCGAATCACCACTAATGACTGCTATTCAGCAAACAAAATGCTCGTTTGGTTTTCATAATATTTTTACATGGATATTGAATGATGTATGATTTTAAATTCCATCGGAAATGGTTTAAAAAATATAATTTTACTGAAATGAAATTATTTATGTAAAATTTTATCGGTCACATTCTCATCATAGCTTCGCGGGTCGCATAGAGCTCTCTCGACAGCCACACCCCTTCTCTATCAAATCTATCAGCAAAAGAAAGTTCTAATACTCATCTCACACAAGGTAATGTTTAAGTCTCCTTTGCCCACTATTGGAAGGAGTAGCACTCTGCCGCTCACTTCATACTTGGACAGGATTTCTATCCTGGGTGTAATCAGGTGCCACTTGAAGCTGGGTGGGGAAAGGCTGACCCTTGAATGAAGAAAAAGAAGGATTTTTATCACTTCTGTAGATTATACAAATAATATCGAAATATTTATTCTGGTAGAAATTTTATAATTTTTTCGTGAGTCAATATTGGAGGTATTATTACGAAATATTGCAATATATTACAATTATATGGATATATGAATATATTTTTGTAAATCTTGAGGATATATAACCGATTCGAACAACGTAAACTAGAGGCGCTTTTTCACAAAATTTTATATAATATTTTTTAAAGGTCATCTAGTAATCATTATAATTTATCGGCTATATTAAATTACTGTTATCGCTATTGCATATGAGAAACATTTTTGCGGGTACATATATATAAAATATTTTTCCTGTATTATGAAAAATAAATAAATCTTATTCTGTTAGTTTGGGTTCGATTTATAGTTAAATTCCGCCTCCTCGTTCGAGGACGTTAATGTCTTAATAATCAATGCAGTGAAAGTCAATTCTTACATCCATTGGCCCAAAGGCTTTGAAAGCGAGAGCCCGTGAATTAGGACGTCGAAGGAATTCATCGAAATCCCAAGTCCGCCGCTGTCTACTAATATTTCCTTTACGTACAAGGGATCCATCGGAGCAACATCGTACAGAGAAATGCCTGAAAGAAAGAATTCAGTCTCAGAAGGGATAAAATACAAAGGATCGAAATTAAATCTCCAGAAAATTATCGAGACAATCTCTTTTATCAGAGCAAGTGGTAAATATAACTTCACAAATGAAATTAAAATGCATTTAAAGGTAATATGAAGTGTTACATAAAGTTTATATAACATCAATCGAAAAAAGTTTGTGTTTTTTGTAAAAAATGCTATGCCAAGCAACCATTTCTTTTACAATTAGCATTTTAGATTATTTTCTGTAGTTTATTTTATTGATTAATGATATTAATTTATTATTATTGCTGGGAAATAATTATAATGGCATATTATTGTGAGAGGAACGCAAAAGAGACCGAGTTAAGCTGCTATCACGAAATGTTTCGCTTTCCTTAATATTTAAAAATTTCAATGCCAAGACGATGATGGAGAAATTCAATATACGATCAATTTGACGAATTCAAAAAAGAGAATATTTGCGTTTTCATTTTAAACTAAATTGTATTGCTTTTATTGTTACTATGTCAGTTGTAGAAGTTTTTTAGCTAAATTAATATTTTTTATATCTCGATTAAATCTATACAACTACAAAAGCGGTTTCTTAATCATACGTCAAATTCAGAAAATTATACATCCAGTTATAAATCAAATTATATTCATTAAGTTAAACAGCTGAAATGATGAAGTATTTTGGTAGAGGGCATATCACGTGGATAAATATTCATCAGGCACCTTCAGAATGTCATGGAGTTGTTTGCATGCGTGAGAAAAGTTAATATGCTATGATTTTTGTTAATTTTAAAAGTTTCTTATGCTACGCTAAAAAGTACCTTGCTTCAAGTTTTTTATAACTGGGCCGGCATGCTCCTTCACGCACTTGTTCAAGTCCGGATCATCCTTCGCACAGGGCTCGATGAATTCCGCTGAAAAAGAAACAAAAGCGAATCCTTTAATTTTGCAACAAAAGTGTTATCCTCTTCCGCGGTGTTTTGTTCACTTTCAAAGCGCAAAATATTTATCACCAAATAAAATAACTATTTCCTCTACAATTAAATGGCACGCAAGATTAAACGGTGAGAATTTTCTCCGCGGAAATTCGTATCAGCAGCTTTAGGAATTAATTATCACGTGGTATCAAGTTAGAACAGAATTAACGAGATCTGTTGTAATTTTGAGAATTCTTATCTAGCATAAATGCTGATATCTTTCACATAAATCATAAAATGGTTGAGAAATGCAAACTTAATATACGGAATATTTGCACTCAATGTCCATCGATAAAATTATTTTAGAATCAACAGGACGAGAATAATCAACGAGGTCGGTCATTGTCTGGCTGGTTTTCACACGTATGGTTTATTCACCGAATTGTATGGCTACAGGAATAGGCCATCTATTCGATTTAAAGCTATGAAAATAGCTCAGTAATTAGCATTGAATTTTGAATATTTTATTCATCATTTGCTCGTAAATAGGTCTTCAATCGAAGTGACCTAAATAACAATAATAAGATGAAACCCAATCATTTAATTCCGCGGAAGGAATTGTTAAAATAATATCAACTATGTATTCAATAATTCCTCTGTTAAGGCTGGAGAAAATGTTAAAAACGAAGTGCACTGCCCAGGAATCGAACCCGGGCCGCAAGAATGGGAATCTTGCATGATACCACTACACCAGCCGTGCTCTATAGAGAAATTTTTTAGCCCAAGATTATTCTGAGAAGCAGAAAATTCTTTGCATCTGTAAGATATCCAACAGAGTATATCCACGCGTATATTGCGCAATCACTGACTTTAATCGATTATGCCTTGCACTAGATTTTCCTCCCATTTTCTACTGAGTCTGCATTAAGTGCATATCTTAGCGCAATAGCTTTCCGACATGTTCTAATCTATCCTTTAAAATTTTAAGCGTTGAAATTATTGAAAATGATTTATTTATTCTTCCCAATGGTATCACTAAATAAATTTATAAAACTGTGTTTCGCGTAAAAGAAGACTTTCATTTAGTATTAAGCTGAAACTCAAGCAACTTAGGACTCTTTGTAATTTTAATTTATAGAAAAATATGGATGGACTAACAAAAACTGAAATACAGTGACATGAAATTCATATTTTGTGGAATAAATAAATTAAAATTAAAATTCATAAAAATCTCACCGTAAATACGTATATCTGGCAGGTGCGTAAAACTTAAGTTACAGTTTTCTATAATATTAATGGAATTATTATCCATAAAATAAAAAAATTATATATTTATTTGTTAGATTCATTTAATTTTGGAATAATAAAAATAAACTCTCAACATTTTACATAATTGCGTTAAGTTCTGCGTGATGGGGGATTGTATGTTGAATTAAAAGTTCTGCATACATGTACATTACTGCAGATATATTACTAATCTCAAATCATTGGAATCATTATTAATAGGTGGAAATGCTAGAAAATTATTAGAAACAGATAAGATAAGAGTTATAAACCTATGATTAACAAATGTTACTTTAAGCGGAGATTTATAACAATGAAACTCAAAGCATTGTACTGATTCAAAGCATAAATTTCTAAACACTTATTTTCCTTCGATAGCACATTCCACTGAGACATTCTGCGTAAATTCACACCAGTTTATCACTAGCTTTGTGAGTAGCTTTTCAAGAGGCACTCTTTCGATTAGATGGTTATTCGGTGATTCATCGCAATCGAGGTATTTAGGTTCCCGCTTACATTTTCTTACGCTCGGTTGTGGTAATGTTTAGAAAATGTCTGGATTGTTGGAGTAGCAAGTGCAAGAGAGCCGGTTGCGCAGGCAACGGCCATGCGCTTAAGAAAACCATGGACTCATAGGCCAATAAGTTTTCCACGATAACTTCTACAAGTTTTAAAGTGCCGATATGAGTAATTATTTCTTCTGTTGTAAATTATACCAAAAATGGTTGATATTTACCTGATTTTAGTAAGGATGCATACAATATTCTTTCAAAAACGATATCTTCTGTGAACAACAGTAAATGATTTATTGACATAGTTTTCATCTTCATTTTTATATGCAATATTATTATTCTTATTTTTCTATAATTTTTGCTTTTCAAAACATATTTTGTAATTTTTCAACAGTAATAGATTTCAGTTCATCGGTTACCATGGGACACTGTGGTTAAGAAGTAAAATCGTTCAGCCATCGTAAAGTATTAATCTAACGGCGTTCGTTCTTCAAAATATTATACTTTTTATGCATTTCATCATTCACGATAAAACAAAAGATAGAAAAAATATTCCAACTTCTATTGCTACTAAATTATTCAATTAGTTTTCGGAAAAATAATTGAAGTTTTTCGAAGAAAATTTTTGATAAATTACCTCTCAAGTATTTTGCTGCTGCGAAAAATTATGTAACTTGCAGAAATAATAAAACGAAGAACATTTTTTCGATCCAACATAAAATAACGCGAATCAATAAAGTAGGCATTTCGTGTTTGAAACATAATTTAAAAAAATAATATATAAAACTTTAAAATTCAAATTTCAATTAATATTTCTTGTAAAATTTAATTATTGGTTTCAACCTCAAGCTCCTATCTATTAATATCCTCTTTGCTACTATGTTTCTTTTTTTTACCGTAGATTTGAAAGTGAATGAAAGCGAATGAAGGGAAGTTAACTTTTAACTACTGCCCTATTAACCTAGGTTCGCTCCTTTTGATTCTGTGGAGGCGAAGGATTCTGAGATTCTGTGATGCAACATGTGACGCATTGATGGGGAGCGCATGCGCACAATGGTGTTCTCCAGAAAGTGGGGCGCGGTGGAGAACGTTGCACGCAAAACGGAAAGCGAATTGAATGAGAAAACCAACGAACTCTTTTTTTGTTTTTCAACCGTTTCTGTTTCGCATCGCCAATGAGGATGAATCTCCTCGTAATCCTGACGCAAGCAAACTCCCAGAGTGCGTTGTGAAGTTTTATTTCGTATCTTTTGCATCATTATTCTCAGTTTTGCGATCCTCGATTCTTTCTCTTCTACTGTGTTTTACTTTCTCTTCGTTTGACTTACATTTGTTTTTCCCTCTATTTTTTCTTTGAGGTTTCTATTTCTATTCCTTATTCATGCTTTCTCTCAATAATGTCTTTATTATATGTACTCCTTTAACATTTCTATGTATATTTATCACCTATATTTTTCCAAATTTATATTATGCTTGGGTTTCAACGTTATGATCTTGTAGTTTCTCTGGCTTATCTTACTGTCTTTGTAATTTATCGTAAGTCGTAATTTGCGGATTAATTATAAAACATTTTATGATGATTCGCGGGAGATTTCTTGTGCATAGGAGATAAACTTTGATACTTAATCCTGATAAAATTTCATGGCAATAGGAAAAGCTTGAAAGAGATGGATAAAGCAAAAAACCTCGATATATTATTCTGTTTTTACAACGCTATTATTATAACGACTAAAGAGTTTGCATATAAATTTTACATTCACTTTTTTAAGTAGATTTAATTAGCTGATACCTTTAAAATTGCAGGGGAGCCTGCATAAATATTTTTATAAATTATTCCCGCACGACACAATACTACAAATATTTTATAAAATCATGAAAATTTCTTACATTATTTTTCTAATTCTGGGCAAGTTTTAATCGGGGTAATTTATAATACGTTAACTTGAAATATTGGTAGCATTATCAGGCGACGACACAGTTACAAATATAACCGAATATGACGAAAAAAGCAAGCATTTTTCACCACTTATCTATAAATCTATCGTCCGAAAATTGTTAGCTTCACCGATCGGAACAGAAAACTTTTAAAAACTCCGAGAACGGAGGTATGTACTTACGCAACGGCAGGCCGATTCCGGAGACTTCAACGACCGACCGGGAGAAGACCGCGAGAACGAGATTAAAGACCGGCAAACTCTTCATTTTCCACGCCCTTTCCTTAAGCCTTACTCGCGCGCGGTCTCTCTCGACGTAATCCCGGGTCTAACAGAGACGGGTCCCAGCGTGCTCCCAATCCCGTATCCGCCGCTCCGACTGACATCCAACCTACTGACCGGCATCGAACACCGATGTTGTATCACCACAGTTCGGAATCCCCGGGTGGTGCAATACTATTCACAACCTCTCGTGCATGCCAAACGCTTTCGACGCAGATGTAATTGGTGAAATAGGGAAAGGTCGAATGGATTTAGCTTGTTTAAATGTCAGCGTGTGAGCCACTATGGGCGTGAGTAAAAATGTGTGTAGGTACTTGTTCATTCCTCCGGTTCTGAACTCTCAATGGTCCAATTTCGGAAGAAATTATTTTCGTTTCCTTCTTCGTAATGTATGTAGTACCTACTGAGATTTCGGAGAAGGTAATATTTCCTTTATCGGGATTAATATTCCAAGAAATTATTGTCTTCATTTTAATCTTTAATCCTCCAGGTCAGCGCTCTGCAATTTTTATTAGTTTCACGGAATCCTTTCGATTTAGCTCGTTCCTCGCGGTATGTGATATTTGTGGAACGTTTGTATCGCTTAAGTAATTAATAAAAGTGGGAGGAAATGGTCACATCATTCATATAGATTAATGGTGTCCAACTGTTTCTACATGGCGAGCCACATCGGTGGTTGCGAATCCTTCGGCGGGCCGCATTGGTAGTTACCAATTATTCGATGGGCTGGATTAGAGTATTAATTGGAAGTTATCTGTACGTTCTGAGATGTCATTTCAGTGCAAATCAATT
Organism: Uropetala carovei; assembly: GCA_036926305.1. NCBI lineage: Eukaryota > Metazoa > Arthropoda > Insecta > Odonata > Petaluridae > Uropetala > Uropetala carovei. Next base: position 9,642,779 of record JAXCHB010000033.1, on the reverse strand, counting down.
CTAAACATTGGAATGTTTGCCATTAAACCTCATTTAAAGTTTTATTTTCAAAAATTCCATTAAAATGTAGGAATTTGTTTATTACAATTTTCGGACTTTTTTCATCAGGGCCTCGCGGACCGCATGAAAACACGTAGCGGGCCGCATCCGGCCCGCGGGCTGAAGGTTGGGCACCAATGCTATAGACCAGTGGTGCTCAGACTTGCATGCTTGGGAGCTACTTATCATTTCCCACTTACATGGCGATCGATCGCCCAATTCACTGTTAAAAATTACTTCGAGCGGAGGGGCGGGTGGAGGGGGGTGGGAGGGGGGAGGGGGGTTATCGACCGTTCATTTTTCACTAAAATTCTTTTGAGCAGGGCAGAAAAGTTCCAGAGATCTATCTAAAACGAGTTGGCGGTCGACGTCTTGAGCACCCCTGGTATAGACGAAACAAATTTCAAATAGTTTTAATATTTCACCCGGATTACGAAAGAATTTAATGGTAAAAACATTTAATTCACCAATTAAAAATCTTTGTTTTACGTTTCGCTTCCAAGTAACAGAGACGGTTTGGCGTATAAATATCGCATTATTTTCTCAATCCACATTTGCGTAATATATACGCGCGCATTGAATGCCTTAAGCAAGGAAATGATAATAAATTGTCAATACGCACACACAGTCATGCCCTCATGGAGATTCGAACATACATTGGGAGCCAAAGACACTAATATCCTATACAGGGGACATGCATTTTCTATATACACCGAGTCTCATGTTCGACTCAAAGAACGATTTCCATTTCCGATGTGATAACACATAAAAAATAAACTTTACCACCTGGATACTTACCTATATTCTTTTGCGAATATAAATTAGAAAAAAATTGACTGTTGTAAAGGAAAATGACAAGGATTCTTATTTTAAGTGTAGATTTTTTGCTTCCTGTAGCATAATGTATTACTGCTCATTTTAATTCGTTATTTAACTGCAGGTTACCAGACACGCATTACCCGAAAACAAAAGAATGAAAGTTAACATCGCAAGTCATGATAATAATGATTACCTACTTCACACGCTTCTTAATTTTTTATAAATTAATTTAAAAATCATTGCGCGCGTATAGCTAGTATGGGATGAATTACCTACATCACGTCAAAATGAAATCGGCTTCATTGACTAAAATCATTCTCTATTCGTCTCGCTATTACAAATTTTCGTTGCTTTGCCGAAAACAATGCGTTCCGTTCTTGCTGTATGAATCGCGCTACCTTGTCCTATGGCAACCAGCAAAAACGAGATTATTTATTCCTATAAAGTATGCTTTTCTTGCAGGACTTGATTCTCAAGGCCGTGACCTAAACGTGACGAGAAACGAATTCCCGATCGAGTAATAACGACTGGAGTGCATTCGTGATTCGTGCTTCTGTCGTCACGGGGGCTCATGTATGTAGAACAATTGAGTGTGGGCGTTCAAAATGAAGATCTGGTGTCAATGTGTGAATCGACATATTCGACTGTACAGGAAACAATGTAAGGGAAGAGCTGATGAATCGGATATTACAGTAGATATTTTTATAGCCCCCTCCCCCCTCCAAGCGCACCCCTAAGGCTGCTCCTGGAGCCTCCAAATTTCAAACACGGGAATAATTTGTGGCCATTAACTATCCCTCGAAATTTGGCTGCAATAACGCAATGATGTTCAAACTTAAAGATTTTTCAAAGAAATTTGTACCCCACCGTCAGGGGGTGGGTACAAAACGTGCATTTCCACAGGGTGGTAAAAATGAGCGTCAAATGAAATGCATAGAAACATTTTTTGATGAGCATTACTCTACGGAATTCAAATAAAACCGAACGATCCGTGACTTTGTCGTTCGGATCTTTCTCTGCTCTTTTAAAACTCTCCAAATTGAAATCAGCATCGGCCAGAGGGTTCCATAAATGACTTCCGTCAAACATACGTATACTGTATTGACACTTCACATGATGCTATAATTTTGAGATTGTTATTGTCTGCTAAGGTATACGTCCTTTATCAACAACTCCGTAGAACTCACAAGAGGCCTCTGCTCTTAAGTATTTCATGAATGACTTCTTTCATTATTTTTTAATCAAAAGAAACAGCTTTAGAGATGTGGCAGACGCATGCGTTCTTTATGCTTTCTGTAAACGTGCCGAAAAGAAAGGTTGGCCATCGTTTCACTTAAGGGATAACCTTACAACCTCATAATTTGCTCACATTTAAGATTCAACGTCTGCAATAATGCCTGTTTCTTCATTGATAAAAGGTAAAATTTGAAATATTGCTTTATATTGCATGTTTTCGAAAGTACATCATGGCAAATGCGATTTTACTTGGCACGCGTAAGTTTGTATATTTTATGCAAAATATGAAGTAAACTAGTGGCACGCGAAAAAATTCTAATGACTCGCGATGCTTTCTTGGCACGCGACACAAAAATCATTTTCCATTCCTGCTCTGTGTAACATATAAGATGTAAGTTCTGTTCATAACGATTCATGGGCGGTGTATGAGTGGATGGCACTATATAAGGGGCCTGACTGTAGTTCACCGGACACGGAAATGTGACAGACGGACAAAACGATTATATTAGCGAATTTTTTTTTAAACCCGCTAAAATCAATGTTTTGGTTAATCGTGCACGCCAAACAATATTTATAGTTTTAAAAATACGTCAGAAGAAAAAAAACGATTCTGTCGGATTCCGTAAATTTTCCTTAGGGCTACGCAACTTTGTAAATTATGATGATCTTGAAGACAGCTTAAAAATTCCAATGACATGATTTTTCCCAAATGATAATTACCTACAACATAAATAACGATAAGGCACATTTAATGCACAAAAGGCAAGTACATAATTATTTGAAATCTCGGAATCGTTCGGTTTAGTCCGAATTAATCGTTTCGGCGCCGAATTTGTAAATAAAAACCTCGTTCTTTTTCGCGACAGATTTTTAAGAAGGAAGCAATGAATAAATGCAATGAATATAAACTCAAGTTTCGTTAAAAGACTTTCATTTTAATATGTCAATCAGGAAGAAAAAATATTCGATTTCAACTTTCACAGTGTTTAATTGATGCGACAAACAAGAGACATTATGTATATAAATTCTTCCAAAGCACACACGAAAAAACACACACAAAGGAAGCTGCTAATGCGGCACTTGTCAGGAATGAACATTTCATGTTTTTTTCTCTCTGTTGATGGCATGACATTTTTGAGATTTCCTATTGAGTTATTCACAGCATCTTTAAATAATACTTTCACAATGGAGTTTTAGGCTTTCAAAGTGAGCGGTATCGTTTCATTTATACTTGATCCAGAATTATCTTCTTGTATGGAACTCTCGACGTTATGTTTTCCACAATGCTCTTGATGGCAGCTGCGATGGATTTCACGATCGATGGCCCAAGTTGGTCTGTCACTTCCTTCCAGTTCTCGTTCAGGAATCTGTTCATTTCTTCTCCTGCACAAAGAAGACGAACAGAGAAATTAAGAAAACCCCAAAGAACGCGGTAAATTTTAAATATGACACTATGTTGTTGTACCTACAGCTTATACAAAGTTTGTGTAATAATATACAAGCAAGGTACATTTTATCGACAATAAAAGGAGAAAAATTAATAATATCCGAAAAATGTTTTATTAAAAACAACCATAATATCGATAAACGCGCGTTTTTTCGATAAAATTTATTTATAAAATCTTTCTTCCTTCCTTGAAGATGGGTGAGCAGGATATATATATATATATTGTTGTGAGTGAGTTTGGTCCTTCTTGTGCTGACGAAGGGATCATCCCGAAAGCTCCAATAACTTCTACAAATGAGCCTCTCCAACACCCCAGCGGCTCTCCTTCCTGTAAGTGCTCACTGGGTTTCCTTCAACACCTAGTTGCCCTAAATATCCTCATTTACCTTTCCTCTTCCGTAAGTATATATATATATATATAGGATAACTATGTGTTGAAGGAAACCCAGTGAGCACTTACCGGAAGGAGAGTCGCTGGGGTGTCGGAGAGACAAATTTGTATACTTTGTTGGAGCTTTCGGGATGATCCCTTCGTCAGCACAAGAGATATGGCAGTGATACTGGGGTGAAGGTGTGGGGGTGGAAGGGAAGGGAGCGTGGAAAGGTCGGGAATTGGAGGACGCAGAGGGGGGGAGGGGGAAGAAGGGGTGGAAAGATGGAAATATTAACGGAGGTTGAGGCCGGGAGGAGATAAAGAGTTTAAGATGTGGATGTAGGCCAATTCTCATTGACGGAGTTGGGGAGGGTGGGGGGAGGGGAGCGGGGGGGGGGGGACGGAAGCGTCGTCCGTGAGGGCGCGAATGGCCCTCACCGTGAAACAAACATTGAATTTAAGATTATGATCATTCGCATGAACGGCCCCGGGTAGCGGTCGTTTAAGACTAACGCTGTTGCGATAGCCGTTCATGCGAATGTTGAGGGGATTGCTGGTGAGGCCAACGTAAGAGGCGGGGCATTGGGTGCAGGTTAGTAGGGGCATTGCGGGTGGTGCAGTTGGTAGAGGAAGTTATGGGGTAGGTGATGTTAGTGGTGGGGTTTGAGAATGAGTTGGATGGTGGGTTTATAGGGCATGTTATGCATCGATGTCTGCAGCAGGGATGGGGCCCTGCAGGGTGCAGAAGACTGGGTGATTGGGGTTCCTTTCTCCACAAGATATTGGATGGGTTGGGAGGTCTGCGTAAGGAAGGGATGGGGTGTGTTGGGAAAGGGGACCTGGTAGGGGGAGGAGGTGAGGATGGGTGGGCTGCCTTTAAGATATGTGTGTGTGTGTGCGTGTGCGTGTGTGTGTGTATGGAGTATGAATGATTTAAAAAATTTATTACATAAAATAGTAGCAATACAGTGTCAAAAATAGAAATATACGTAGTCCAATACTACATCAAGTTTATTAGCGATAAAGTTAATCCTATTAATTAAATAATGAAGAAAAAGGCACAAGTAAATTTAATACAAATTCACATATTTGGGCTTTCGTTGGAGCTTATGTTGAAATCTGATGCATTAATAAGGTCATGCATATAAATATGAGCCAGTGAAAAATTTAGACTCGCGTATGATCGTTAAAAAGGTTCATTCGATTATGGATAAATTGTATCAATTATAGATTTAACGAATTTGTTTTGAGTAAATAGATTGTGAAAGTGCTACGATTATGGCCGTTTTCATAATTTCCTCCTGGTGCCGAATTATTATTACTTAAAGTTTGCGCAACCAAAAGTCTAAGCAAATCATAAAAGAAAACCTAAGCTTATTCAAAAATAAAACAATGTCACAGAAATGGCGTCTCATGCTCATAAATAAACCGTAAAGCTTTATAGTTTTTTTGAACCTTATTAAATAATGCCTTATGATTGTGTATTTAAAAATATGACCAGCACTTACCCAGCAACTTATTTCCGTTGAAGAGGTTTTCAAGTATGAAATAAGTTCGCCCGAGTTTATGATCGATATCGCTCGTTGTAGGAACCAAGTACTCCTCGCCGTCGGGCTTCTTTACCAATTTGTTCTTGAAACTGTAAGTGTATTCCACTTTATCTGAAAGAAAAAAAGATAGGTTTATACCCTGCTCAAAATATATATTAGTTTTGAATCGCCGTCATTTTATTTTTCGGTTAACACAGTAATATTTATTAAATTGTTATTTTTGTTTTTGTATGAGAAGGTTGACTGTTTTTCCTGATAGGCGAAACTGTTCTTTCGCACTTTTTTTTGATCAGAGAAACGTTTTATACCATTTTCCAACAACGAATATTTAATGAAGCTAAGGAGTTTAGCAGACAGCTATGCTTTGAAACAGCTTATTTTTCATATACATATTAACAAATATTAATGAATGTGTTTGGGTGATTTACCGTCATCCTTATTAAATTTGTTGCTCAAACCTAAAGTACATTGGTCGTCAAAAAATATTTATAATATGGTCATCCTATAGGGAGCAAGTCAAATATTATAGCGTTGGTTACGGTAAAGCTCATGAAGTTCATAGGCGTTCTTGCAAAATCTTATGGTAGTTCCCTTTGAGCGAGAAATAAACTAAATTTTCTGCTATGCCGTCCAATCATCAAATACAGTATAACCTAAGATGAATGTTTGTAACATATGCAAAATGTACCGATGAAATAAGGACTAGAAAGCGAAAGCAAATACTGCTTTAAGAGGAAAGATACTTCTACTAACGAGAAATGTAAAAGGCATACGTCAGAAATATCGTAGCTGAAATTCAGAATCGTGAAAACTCGTGAAAGGTTTCATGAATTACCTGGATAGCTTCAAAATGTGGGCATGGAGTAGAATTCCGAAGATAAAATGGGCAGATATGAATAAAAATAAGGAATTACGAAGAAGAATAGGGGAGAAGCGAATGATTATGCAGACTGTATAAGAGAAGAATCCGAACTAGATGGGACATCACCTTAAGAGAGTGCATGATTAACCCTTTATAGGTTACTGGTACAATAATGTACCACTTTTTTAAATTGTAACTATTGTAACAATTGTAACTGTGTTCGAAGAAAAGCTGGAAGGAAAACAAAAGACGACTGAATAGGTATCAGCTGATAGAGGATTTGATAGGAAAAGAGAATATCCAAAAATGAAGAATATTACTTAATGCAGTATATCAATGATGATGATTTCTTTGAGTATATATTGTGTTTCTGAAAAATATCTACCAACATTCAAGAGATCGGTGGAAGAAAAGGGTTGCCCAAGTGTCGCACTGAAAGCGTAATTTTAATGAGATGTCAGCTTTTTAGTTCAGTAATGCTGCTATTTACGCTTATTCTGCATAAATTATATATATATATATATATATATATATATGAATAAATTAAATAAACTCAATATATTTATTTCCATGGCACCCATTTAAATAGAGTAATTAACGTACCCGAGACCGACAAATAAATAAGAGCTGGGGAATCGCAGGAATACATGAGCGCACGCGTGATGAAAAAGAACAGTTTCTCGCGTCGTGTGTAGACGGATCGCAAAAAATTCCAATGGGAAAAGTTGGGGTAGGATTTTTAAAAGTTAACTCTCTGTTTCGTGTTACCTGAGTTTGGTACATTAGGACTCTTTTCGTGCAGAAGAATCGAATTTAAAAAATAGATGCCGATAGCGGCTTCATCGCAAGTTTGCATGGCAAACCTTTCGAGAGAAGATTTGGAGATATGTACTAATAGGTTTTTGGAATTCCTCTTCGTACAAACACGTAATATTATAAAAGATAATCCAGAATTTCGTGGAGAGGCTACATTATTCTTCAAGATTTTTTGAAAGTCAAACATATACCAACTACGCCGAATTTTAGATATAAATATGCTCCGAGTTTCGTGATATCCACTATAAAATTCTCATATTTAAAAAAGGTGAAAATTTAAGCGTTAAAAACCTTTATTGTAGTATTCTCTCGATACATAAACGTTCATCGTGTAATAATTTGGGCAATTTCATTTGCGGTATTTCGCTTAGATTTGATTAAGGCCTTACGTTCGATTGTTTACACCAGGGATGGCAAATGATTTTTGTCTCGCGTGCCAAGAAATAATGTTAATCATCCGAATATTTTTTCTCGTGGTACTAGTATACTCCTTATCTAAGAAACATCATATTTTATACAGAAAATACAAGCTTACGCGTGCCAAATAAAATCGCAAACGTGCCACTTCTGGCACGCGTGCCTCGTATTTGCCATCCCTGGTTTACACCATACTTATAGTAATGTAATCCGTTCGTGTAGGTCAATTTTCCGCTAAGATATTTCAAATTTCCTCTTTAATGGATTTTCTTTAGTTTACCTAGCGTAATGTTGATGGCTCCTTTTCCCTTGATCGGTAGGATTAGTATCCTGCCGTCCGCTTCGTACTGTCCCAACATAACCAAACGTGGCGCCTGTAGTCGCCACCTGAAGAAGGCAGGTTCCACATCGATGCTGAAATCGAATGACCAAATAATATTAAATTAATATAGGCTCTAAATAAGTATCTCGATGCAAATTTATGAGCTTCGGAATCACTCGAAAAGTAAAATTTTAGTAAGCGTATTTATATTTTCGAATTATTGTATATTTTGAGAATTTTTCCCAGGCAACTATGTTTTCAAAGAATTTATACTCAGCTTCGTTGTACTGAATGTTTTCTTCGATATCTCTCACCAAAATATTTATAAATTAAAATCACTCCCGTATTTATATACTGCTCTTTTCAAACCCGTCATCAGTTCAGAAATGGACGACTGATAGTAGCATGACTGCTTGACAGACAAAGTCTTCATTCGAATTTTTAGTCTTGTGAAAATATTTATCATTCAAAAATAAAATTTAGAAAATAGATAGCTTTTATATTATTTATATTAACAAGTAATAAAAAAATCTTCGGAGATTACATCGATTTCGACATATTACAAATTTTATAGTCGGCGGATTTTCAAGTTTGTACCGAAAAATAAATTTTGTGAAATTTTTATAAAGTCTTTCTTATGTACCTACAAATTATTGATTAATCTTAGGCAGTGCATAAAATAAAAAAATAAGGAAATCGTTATTTTCTTTGGGCTGCTCAAAAGTCGAAAAGGATATTTATATTTATAACCATTATGATTTGATTGGAAACCAAAGGACGCGATACCTCGAATTTAAACGTTCTAAACTAAACAACAGATAACGTTTTAACATCTCCGTCTTGAGTATTATCCGAATAGTTTCACTTTATTTTTCCTTTTCAAGTACGGTCGAATTGGAGGCCTTGACAGTTTTTTATTCGGGCTAAGCTCAACAGTCATCTTACGTACTTCACATAGTGAATGATTGATAGAAGAAACAAGTATATACGAAAAACGACTTCTTTAATTTAAACTTTTAAGTGTATAGAATAGAGGTGAAACCAACCCAACGGTTTAAATCGATGATTTTACTGTCAGTTAAAAATTGTACGGTCTTTTCTTCGTCTCCAAACATTACATTCTTCAAGATTCGGAATCATTTTTGAGGACGTAGTTTGGTATGTGGCCGTTGCCATTTGCGGCGCCACAGTCAAGAGATGCCATTTCCGTCAATCCAACGATAAGAAATTCATATTTTACTCTCCCTTGCCCTTATATGATTTGTAAGGTATCGATTAATAAAATTAATCGGATAGAGAACAACATTTGCAACATAAAAGTTTGCGAGAGCGTATAATGACGACTTATAGTTTAGGAGATAAAAATTCGAGAAGGTTCTCCATCCATGTTATCCAGTTGAGGGAATTAAACGTCCCTGGAATCGAACTTGGGTCGTTATATATATATATATATATATATATATATCGCGGTAAGTTAATATAAAAGTTGTTAAAAAAGAGAAATGTATTATGAGAAAAAGGATTGATCCACGCCACCACGTGCGTCCGAACATGTACTAATCCTAATTAAACGTATTTTACACGAAACCTCTCCCACGTGAGGTAAGATATAACACTATTAACTTTATTCTCACCATAATGAGCACTCACTTTATGTCCAAAACTTTCGATTCTCCAAGACCGTAGATAAGCACGTCACTGATCACCATATCCAATCCGAGGGCTTTCCTGTCTACTCTCACCTCCTTTATGAAAAGCGGGTCCAGCGAAGGAACTCCGTAATCGGGGATTCCTGTTTACGGGGAGAAAAAAATTAAAATCGCGACATATTAATAAATAGTCTCCATACTTCTTCGAGATAACTCTTTGACTTTCGCGTGCGAATGTTTTTCCATCCTGTTTTCGGACGTAAATCACTGTTTTTACCATTTTAAGTAACACGACCACGTCCGCGCTGAAATAAATGCAGAAGCAACGACGACAACAGTTTTCAGAGAAGTTCCTGAACGAAAGCGACTCGTGTGCCATGTTTGCATCGGTCATTTACTTTAACTAGATTTGGTATGTTAAATTACTTGTACTTGAACTGAGATGCAAAGCACATTAGGCCATCAGAACAATATGCATTCATTCCTCGCTTTACACGGCATATGCGTTATTAGAAATTACCGCGTAAAAGGAAACCGTGCAAGGTGGAATAGGTTTCACCATATGAATACTTGAGGTCATATTGGAGCGCAGTTTTACCTGCGACAGTCTTGCTATATTCTATTCACAATATGTAGTTTCCTTTATTCTTTCTCTTAAACTCTGATTTGACACAAAATATTTCCTGAGTATTTAATGCTCGGAGACATTCCGAAATCTTGATGGAATGAAACTGATGGCCGTCGTGCAGTTTCAGGTAATTCTATACAAATAAAAACAAAACAGCACAACCAAAAAGGCGCGAATCAAAAATCGTACATTTCTAGGAATGGGTAGTTACAATCGCTGAAATTCTGATTTCATAAGGAACCTCGAATATAGTCGTACTATAAAACAATTACGCTTCAAATATAGCCATGCTTTAACTCAAAAGGCGGGAATAAATTGAGCTCTAATAAAGTCCTGTTGTGTTTATTTTTCGTCATTTTAAAAGTAAATGTTTCCTCTCACAGACACTTTCATTTTGAAGGCTAACAATATTATTTCTTTAGAAAATTGAAGATCGTTATTTTAACTTGCGCGACGAGGAATTTGGATGAACTGAACAAGCGTAATTAAACGGTTTGAGAGCGTAAACGAAATAAATTAGTTTTGGATCCAGGAAATGACACAATATCTCGCATTCAAGGATTTGCTTATTTCAATTTTAGCAACTTTGCATATTCATGTTATAATGTCGGAATTTCTGAGTCTTCGACTATATTACTTATTCCCGATATTTCCGTTAATTAATCTTCACTTCGATAATTATTACATCATTTAGGACTTTGAGGAACATTTCGAAATTTTATCCACCGGAGACGCTGATTTTTGATTTTTAAAAATTGGAGTGATGAGATATTTGACGACGAAACTAAAGGATAACTAAATGTATGATCTATTATTAATCTATCACAATCATGTGATCTGAAGATCGATTCTCCTTCGTCGATGGAGGAATTGAAGACCCGGCTTTTCCAATTAAGATATACCTCAAAAATTTTTATTTGCTATGTATTATTTTCGGTAAGATTAGATCGGCAGTTACCAGACAAACATATTCTTAAATACTTTTTCTGTGAGAATAATTCAGTTTATTTTTAGATTTTTCGACTCTATTTGAAAAATGATGATTCTAGGTAAAACTTTATAATTGGCGAAATTATTTCCGATGGAAGTTTACAAAGTCGAGGGTTATTTCTCTTGGTTCCAATCTTTTCTCCAACAAAGCTAGATTTTAAGTAAATTGATGTGTCGAACACATGACTTTCTCCATACGTAAGTTTTCAACTAAAATCAAATAAATACGGCGATAGGAACAGTTCCACTTACATGCTTCAGCGCTAGCTATTCAATTATTGTCTTTACCAGGCGCGCGAGCTGCCCACTAAACGTCAGTTTAGAAGAAAATTGAATATCTCTTGAAATATTTCTCATGAAAATTTAGTTCAAACAAACTTTGTAGAAAAAAATAATATCTATAACTTTTATCTGTGTGTGTGTATGTATGTATGTTTGTTAACAAAAATTCAATTTTAAGCGAAATATTTAAGAAAAAGTAAAATTTTACAAGAAACTGCTATTTACGTTCGACCGATTGTTATCAAAATCTTTTAAAATCTTAAGAATATATATAAAATCACAAATATAGAATTTCATGCTGATCTGATGAATAGTTTTTGAGTTAGAGCGCACGAAAAATTTGTCACACACATACGGACACACACAGGCATCATCGAGAAAACGGTCAAAACGTGCCCAGGGGACCTCAAAACTCGTATTTCCATTGAAAGCGACGCAGTTAAAAGAAATACACGTAGCTTTAAAAATGTCCGAATTTGAAGGTCACGTTTTTTATATATATAAAAGCATTCGAACTTGCGACAGTCAATATTTGGCTTAACTTGTGATCTTTATTCGCAAGCTGAATTAAAATAAGCGACTATATTCGAGACGATTTTCTTGCCATTATGTATGTACTATGTCTGCCGGATCGAATATCAAAAACGGACGCCGATAAACCGGTTTTCAGAAAATGTTAACCTTCCACTATACCTGTTTTTCGAAAATTTTACGAGGCTGAAATTAATTCTAAATGCAGCTTCGGTTGGAGATGCACGTAGATGAAGTCGTTCGCATTAATAAAAATAGCTGTTCTGTTTGTTATTTTTTATTTTCCTTTGTCCTTACATTGACCTTGAGGTCGACTTTCTGTACCAAACTGGATGGTCGTGACTTTCCTTGTTCACATCATTACCAGAAACACGTTTAATACATCAACCGAGTAATAAACGTAACGTTTTATTTTTCTAGGTTATGGAATTGACCTTGAGGTCGGCTTTGGTTAAAAAAAAAAAGCAAGAAAATCGTTACTTTTCCTCTATTCATAATATTACTAGAGCACCGTGGTTGAGTTGGAATGAGATCATGGTAACAATTCTTAGAAAATATTTTACATTTGTCACAATTAATTCTTTCGCTCAACTTTTAACCTCTTAATCTCTTTGAATTTTGCAATGGGCTGAGATAATTCCCCATATGTTTAAATAGATTTTATTTACGAACATTTTCTCGAATAATATCCCCAGGTACGGTATTTATCGAAACGTAAGATGTTTATTTACAGTTTCCTTGGAAAGCCTACGTCTTCGTCCTACATTCGCGTAATATGAAATAATTCCACAAGGATGCGCGCTTTTCACCTCAATCGAGGTGAAATTCGCTTCATCCACAGCAGATGGAAATATATACTCTGTAACGTAATAAAATCCGAACTCGGAAGTATGATACGTCATGCGTTATACCTAGAATTGCATGGCGTCGGCTAACAAGTAAAAGATCGCTTCGTGATGAAAAATTCGGTCGAAGCGATAAAAACGGAACGCAGAACGGTCGAGCATTTTAAGACTCTTCGGAACTTTTCGTTTAATAAAGTTTTTAATTTTATGGGAAAATTTTGGAGCAATGATGTTGTGAAGAGGTGTTTCACAGCGTCGCATATATCGACTTGTTTTGTAATTGCCACCCGTGGTTGTATGAAAACAATTAAGGAAGTAAATGGGACTAACCATGAGCGAGGGTACGGTTTTGTTAAAGATAGAAAAAGAATCCATTTTAAAAAGCATTTCGTGGGCCCAAGGAAAGGATTTACTAGAACTGGTTTGAAAAAAAATTGTGACTAAGAAATTATATTATAGGGGTCGTAATATATACATACGTGAACACCGCACACAATTAAAAATTTTTAAATCATTTTATTAATTTTTCGAATTCGGGTCGATCGTACGACAATATTTCGAAATTATCCTAACGAATTCTAGATTAAAAATGAGATATTTTATTCAACATAAACCATGATAACTTTCCAGTTCAGAATTGGCACATTTTAGTAAACGTTAGACTAAGAATAAAATTTTTAAGTACTTGCCATTTTTCAACTTTGGAACCGCTACACGGGCGCTTGCAATCGCACACTTGTTCAGCTCTGGATCATTGCGCGAGCATGGTTTAATGAAGCTGGCTGAAAACAGGAAAAAGGACAGATTAGAGCCGAAAGAATTTTGCAAAAATTTGAAAAACGAATAACCATCACTTATCTCACAAAGAAGTAGTTTAAATTCATCAAATTAAGGTATGAATAACTCAGAAAAATTCGAATGTCGATTATGAGTCTCCGTGCCCAATGCCGAGCACATATTTTTTTTTACTTTTCACATAAGTGCCTTACTCTATTCGGTCGAGTTTAAAAATTCTGAGTAAACACTGAGTAACTAAAAATTTGATACCGATCGAGAGAATTCATCAGTATGAACTTCCCATTGCTGTGGATGATTAGCTATACATTTTTAAGAATACTAATAATAGCACACGTCTGTCCATCCGTTGGTCACGATATTGCACAAGTCGCGCGTCTGGGGACGAATTATGATTTAACGCAAGAAAGAATCGAGATGGAAACCCTAAATTTTGGAGGAATGCTCGATTCACATATTTAAGGCGATGATGAAAAAATCTTGAAAAAAGTCCTCGGTTCGACTCCAAGGAATAAATTTCCATTTACCATAAGGTAACACGTAAAACTCCATATTACGACGTGCAGGCTTTCATTCATTGTAAATTAAAAGGAATTAACCTACGATCTTCGATCTAAACAATTTTAAAGAAATAATTAAAAAGTTTCTTATCCTGTTCACCTTTTTTCACCTGCATTTTGAAATCGCTCATGTTAAAAGGTTAATTCACATATTTTGGAGAAATCTTGCCACGAATTGCATTGTTAGACCTTGAAATCCTATTGTTATTTTAATCCTTATGGGTGAAAGCGTGCTTTGAACAGTTCGAGGCGAGAAAAGCATACAAGAAGCGATTCTTAGCATGGATTTCGTCCACGCTAAAGGGAATAATTCCAAAGGTAAATTTCTCCTTCGCCACGGCATCTAATTAGATAGACGACCAAGATAACTTAACCATAAAACGGTTGAGTGAAACGTACAAGCGTTTAGGTTCTTAATAGTAAACGTTGAGCGGTGATTTGCCAATGAGGAAGGTTTATACGCGTCGCCGGAATGAACGAATGGCTTATTCGTCCGTCCTATAGCAACAGCGTTTTCCTCGATTATCAATTTTTGGATATACTCATTAATAATTACAGAAAAATTTTCAGATTTAAGATGATAATATTGGCGACGTCTTTAAAACTCCCTAGTTGTATAGAACTTTTTATTATAAACAATACACAATACCACCCAAACCAACTATACAACCAACAGCGTTATTTGATTCGCGTGTGATGTAACGCTTCATAAAGTTAAATGTGAATGACGATAACAGGAATGGGTGCAGCACGTTCCTTATTTCCAGTTTAAAGTTGGTTAGAGCCGAGCTAGAAACTCGAGACTAAAAAGTATTGAAAATAGTACTAAGTTTATTTTTAACGTTGATAAAACAACATCGTTCCAAATATGAATCCAGAGAATCCCTTGAGATTAAAAAAAATGAAAATTTTTCATCTATCATCGATACATTACTTAAATGCATAAAGTATTGTCATCCCCATTTGAGCTCGAGGGCTGACATTTTAGGTAAAATCTAGATTATATCAAAGAGGATGAGGATAATAGTTAATTTAAAAGGTGATTAAATGTAAACAGATGGTTTATAAAAATGTTCAAGTGCGGCTGATATTGTAGTGATAGTTTGGAATAGTATTAAATATATTGTAATGATATTATCATGGAGAAATTTGCAGTATGAGTTTTGCATATGTTACTTATCTCCTTTAAATAATATTAAATGCAGTAAATTTACAAAGCTCTCTGTTTTGAACATTTGAAGGGGGTTTATGCTTACTATGATTTAACTTTCGTGAATTTAACCGGTGGCGTCATACGTAATAGCATATGGCTGTCAATAAGTAATCAGCGATGTTGTAAAATTTGCGTATTTGACCTTAGCAGTGATTTCCAAGTACGTGTCTCCCGCGTATGTCGATGGCGTATATATGAGTATACGAAAGCCCCCCCCCCCCCCCCCGTCCCCTTCCCTCCCTCTCCTATCCCCCACCCCATTTTCCTACTTTTGCTGCACATTCCCTCCCCCTCCTTCAGTCAATTTACATTAAACATTTCTATTTTGTCCACTTGATCTTTGGTCGTTGCTCTTTTGGGACTTGCTCTTTTGGGACGCACCCATGGCATACTGCATATACTAAGTGATTTTCAACCAAGTTACGGCAACGTATTTATTGTAGTTCTTAAAAAACTAATCTGCTCATTAGCTCGACTCGTCATTCTGTCTGTTTGATCTGACAACACTTCCTAAACGAAAGAAGGTATTTACGTCAATCATTTTAGTATTCTGCCTCTTTTTGCACGTGTTCTTCTTTTGCCTCTCTGCGTCAGCGGCTCTTTTCTTGGTCGTTTCACTTACAATGAATTAACCCTTAGCTAATGTCTACATCTAGGACTGTTTAAATTTTAATTAAATACCTAATTCATGCCCACCAACAAATTATACCGTCGTCCAAGCATGCACGCGAGCGCCAATCTAACGGATACGCGTAATGTGCATTCATCCAGACACACACACACACACACACATATGCATCCGCGGCTGCTGCAAAACGAATTTATCCAGTCGCACGACTTTCCATTTCACGCGACTTGCGAAACGTTTGGAGAGTCATTTTGCGCTCGCGTTTTTCCCGGTTCCGAACGAGAGAGGGCGGCGGATTCACTTTCACAACAACGATCGGCCCAAGAGCGAGACGACTGAGGAAGCTTTTTTGTCGACGGGCTCGATCGGTGAAATGGTATGGTAGGTCGCGACTCTTTTGAGGGCACTGTGACGACGATCCACTGGAACGCGTGTTTTTGAGAAAAAAAGGTCCCGCGGTCAATTTTTTTGTTAATGTTTTTTTAAAAATTGTGTTGAAATCCATTGTTGTTTTTAAACCGTGTTTCGATTCAGCGATGGGAGCCGATATTTACTCGGGCGTTTTTATGTGCATCTTTTGCGCGCCGATTTATTCGTGGTTTTTTTTTGTTGAACTGCCACCTTATTCGATTGTGAAATGAAACATATTCGTAAATCGTGTAAAAATGTTAAAGCTTTTTTTCCGACGGGGTCGAAATTAAACTTTTTTTATCGTCCGAGGAAAACAAGTTAATAAATTTACTTTAAAAATCCCTAGTAATTAAAAAACTGACTGGAATTTTTATTGAAAAATTACACCTTTTTAGATTTTTTCTTTCGATATTTCAAACGATTATATTGAAGTTATTTAAATAGATCAATATGTAATAAATATATGTACATCAACGGAAATTAGGTGTCTCTCACTCTCTCTTGTACTCAAGAAGAAAATATCCCGAAAGCTTCAAATAACGTGTGTAAATGTGTCTCTCCGACACCCCGGCGGCTCTCCTATTGGTAAGTGTTCACTGAGCTTCTTTCATTCAACACCTAGTCGTCGTTGATATAACTATTTACTTTTCCTCTTCGATAAGCGTGTGTGTGTATAGACAAACATACATATATATAGACATTTATTTTCAAAAAGCCTATGAACAGCACTTGATGACCTTTTACGGCAACCGCATCAACAGTAAAAAGGGCGAGAATATACGAACACGCTCGCTACAGGATGCGAACCCGAGACTATCGAATTTGGAGGTAGACAAGTTTTAAATACCAGTATTCCGACCGACAATTTTATACTTATTCCGATTCCTCGTTTGTACGTCGACACACTCACGCAAAGGCTTAGCCGCTCCCAGCGCTTGTCCCACCAAAAGCAGCAACACCAGCACAGACGATGACGCCGTCGCGATCAGATGGTTCCTCGACATCTCCATGGCAACGCTTCCTCCTCTTCCACACACTGCTCAAAATATGGACCTTTCCTTCTCCGAAACAACCTTTCCACTAAACTCTCATTCCGATCGGATCCTTCCTTTTATTAAAGCTGAATCCCTTCCGGCGAACGCATGCGTGTGTGTGTATCTCTCTTTTTTTCCTCGAAACTCTTTTCATACTTTGGAGTTTTCTTTTATTTCCGCTTGTGAAGTTTCTCCTCCAATGGCAGCACGCGTTAGCTCGTCCAACCAACCTACACACCCAACCCAACCTCACTCTCCCAGTCTGGACACTTCTCCCTCTCACTCTCAGCCTCACATTCCCATCCTCCGCCCGTCTTTGCCCCCCACAGCCCCCTCGTCCCGCCCCATCTTCCCCAAAGCCGCTCCCCGCAAAACATAGACCTACGACACTTCACGCATGCATACACACACGTTCGCATTTCTAAACACCTTTAAGGTCATCCTCATTCATTAACCATTCTCTTCATCCGCGTCGATTTTAAAGCGTTCATTTAGGTCCGTTGTTTTTCATATACGGATGAGCGATAATTCTAGGGGGGAGGGGGAGGGGGGGGGGGGACAAAAATGAGCGTTAGAAAAAAACAACTCCGTGTCGTGACGTTATCAAAGAGATTGCGCGAAATTGTTTCTAGTGGAGATTGATTATGATTCGAGTCGATTTGTCGCAATTTCGCGAATATAAAAACGTCATGTTATTATCGTCCGAAATCATTATTTTTTTTACATATGCAGGATTTTTATTCGCGGCGAGCAATGCATCAATGAAATCGGTGATAAACTATCGCGTTAAAAATCTACGGGATACGATTCTTGTCCATTTTTTTCGTTTCGGTACTCGGATCTTAACGGTCAATTTTTCGGAAATGTTAACGCTTGAACATTGTTAGCTAAAATACCATCGTTTACCACGAAGCCAAAAATGCAGTTAACTAACAATCGTCAAGGTTTCGACGTTACCGTAATGCGAAAAAGGTGATGTTATATAGAAATCCGTACAATTGGAATAATCGTAAGGCTCTCCTGCTTTTATACTCTGCAGAAATGAATACATGCATCGCAAGGTGGTAGATAACCTGTGGAAATTTTTCGCAAAATTTTGTTTTATATTAATAATTGCCATTTAAAGGTGTAGAACGTAGCAATTAAAACGAGTTTATCTTCGTTATTCTAAGGTTGCTAGCGATTAGGAGTCATCTAAGCACGCGATGAAAAAATTTTGCGATCACTTTTATTTTATTTTCTTGGCAAGGCCGGTATTTGCCGCGTCTCGTCTGCACTTTTTTAAAAATCATTATGTTATCAGTTTCCTGTAGACCATAAGCCCAGAGCTAAAAAAATCATTATTTTATTTGGTATCATTATTGATTATTATATATGTTTAGCTTTCTAGACATAATATTGCTGGATTATCGAATTTCAATCGTGTATGACTCAATTTATTTTCGATTGGGGATAAAAACTGCTGTTGAAATGTGTTGCTTTTTTTAATAATGGAATTCAGTGATACATTTTCTCATGAAATCTTATTCGTCGCCGTTTCGCGTAAATCCGCCGCCTGAAGCTAATCTACCTTAAACTTGGATTCTGACAATATTTAAAAAAATTAATTCGAGCCATGTGGTAAAAAATATACTTCTAATATATTCACCTTCTATTCCCATGGTAATCGATTAAAATTCTACCCGAAGAACTAATGGCTGTAGGGAAAAATACATCGCTGTCAGAGGCGGGACAAGAAATTTTTGCGCCCTAGGTAAGATTTGAAAATTACGGACCCCACCTAATGAAAGTACACAAAACAAAATTTTTACCCCTCAAAACACAAGTTCATTAATAATGTATAAGTATTTTGTAACATATATTAAACGTCACCCTTAAAACTTCATATTATCATTTAAGGCACTCTTAAGCGTACTGGGCACTAAACGGATGCCTTGCTTGCCTAGCCTTTGGTCCCGGTTCTGGTCGTCGTTATTTTTAATAGCTTCAACTGTGATTATTAATAAATAGGTAATCTATCGATATACACAAGATGAAATATAAAACAGTTTGTTTTTTCAACATAAGTAAATAAAATCTTTCGGGGAGTTCGTTCGAAATTGCTCAGGTTTTTTTTCTTCTCAGATTGAAGAAACTCTCTCCATAAGCACTGATGTTTTGGTCAATAAAATATTTTGTGTGGGTGTTCATGAGGAATGTTTCCTGCATACTTCTCATTTTGTAGTCGTCCTTTATATTACAGACAAGGTGAGGTGACGTTTTTTGCAAGGTGGAGTTCGTTCTGTAAGCTTCCGGTAGAGAGCATGCATGTAGAGTACAGATAGTTCCCCCTAACGTAGCGATTGAAAATTACTAGAAGCTACCTTGTGCCTCGGGGATTGGAGAGAACATGTAGAGAGAAGCAAATTTTACTAGAAAGGATGGGCATCGAAGGCGCCCGCGCATCCTAAAGGGGAAATCACCACACTGAGTAGAGAGACAGAAAAAGGAATACGCCCCTAGTTTAAAATAATCATGAATAAAAACTAATTGGAACTTCTCTCGCCGAATTCCATCTTAATATATAATTAATGATAGGCAGACCAAAGCAAAAAAATTCGCGTGTCCATCTTTCATATATATATATAATTATCTCGGAATAATACGTCGTAGATTTTGAAATGTTTTTTTTAACTTGCAGGGCCATAAAAACTTATATTTCTCTAGGCCCACCATTAAAGAAGCCCGAGGAAAAACTTCGACTTGAGAAACATTCCTCCTCCTTAGTGACAGGATTCATTTTTAAACTTCTAACTGCGTCATAACTTTAGCCTAAATGTTTACCCTTCCCGCCTCAAGAAATATGCTAGAATTCCGTTGCACGCGTTTGAAGTAAAAGAAAATGAAAACATATATTATTAGCCTCTCTATGATAATTTTCCTTCGGTTTTCTTGGCGTAGCAGAAAAGAGATTGCGTAACTAACAAATGCTGTCTCTATGACACTGAGGTTTATTATCACTATTTAAAAAAAAACTACTGAATATGAAAGCATTGGTGTGTTTTACTCATCATCATATGTAGTCTGTCCGGAGACAGGTCCGTGATTAATCATTATTCTACTCTTTTCGTGTCTTTATAGCTCTCTCACTCCCTCTCAAATCGTCTAATGCAGAGGTGTTCAGCACCAACCCCACTCGGCCATTGATATGTGGCGAATTGATGCTCACAGTCTAATATTTTTTCTTAGCTTATTAATCACATAGTACTACATTTTATTTACAACGGCTTTTTATAAATAGGACTTTGCACAAATATACGGCTAGAGTGTTGCACAATAATGATTCTTACCTTCTCACGCCCGGCTACCGCTGCTACATTCTGCATAGCCAACAACACGACGAGTTTAATGATTATTTGACTAATAAATAATTTAAATCATTACAGTGTACCACTGTAAGCTTTTATTTGTATAAAGTCCTATTTTTAATAATAATATTTTGTAATACTTGACGAAAAAGCTGGCTAACCTGAAAATTCTGTTACGCACCTCCGGTCTAATGGCTAAAACCTTTTTCTATCTCTTTATTTATTTCCTTTCAGTCTTCCTTCTAACACATCTTTCATTATGCTCTATTTCCTAATGTCTAATTCACTTCGCCTTTCTCTTTCTTAATATGTACATGTATAATCATTCGCTTCTCCCCTATTATTCTTAGTACTTTCTCGTTTTTCATCCTGTTTTACTATAAAGAGGTAAATCAAAATATTGCTGATCTTCAGAAGTCCAAGTTTTCGCAAAACATACTAGGGTCGAAATTTGCGTTTTATGAGAAATCGGTACCCAGAAATTGGTGGTGAAACATTTCCGTAGACTTTTAAAGCAATTTTCACTAATCTCATATGATTTGATAGAACTTAAGAGCAAGGTGGGACGGGGAAAGATGAGAGAGTTTGTAAATTGAAAAAGGCCCGTATTTAAATACATCTACCAAGTTAGATCTGCAGTCAAACTTAGCGCAAAGAAATACGAAGTTGTTTGGTTGATGTATAATGTGATATAATTTGTTCTGTTATTTCTTAAAATTCCAAAATATTTCGTTTTTTGAACGATGATTTGCTCTGTTACGTGACGAAGCCTGCGAGGATAGCATTTGGTTTTTTTAAATCCATATCGACCTATTGTCAATACAGCGAAATTTTAACGGGTAGCATTTAATTTTGTCACGAAATATGTTTTTTGTTGGAATTTAATGCTGAGATCATCGTGAAGGCTATATTTAAAAATATTTTCATTTCAGAGGTGGATGTTTAAACACGGCAATGTTATTGATACCTTTAAATGAGGCGACATTTGGAATAAAACGCAGTTTTTAACATCTCGCATGGATATTTCAGGGTCATTTCTGATCCTAACCGACATTTACAAATTTTTGGGACGAGAGATGTTCTAAGTTTTCATTGAGTTTTCGCCGTTTTATCCTCGTTTTTTCTCGGATAATTATGGAACAGTCATTTGCACTTAGTTCACTGTTCGCTGTTAAAATTTACATCAAAGAAAGTGCACCTTAATTGAATACGCAATCAAAAATAAACCTTCGGAAACCTCAATAGAGAATCACCGAGCGCGTACTATGGCAAAAAACGAACTGGGAAACTGTCTCTCATATTGGTTCACTTTTTTTACTATCGATGAATCACCACTGATGAGGATTACTTCGCTGCCGAAATGCGCCTCTGGTTATCCAAAAAGGTTATCAATCGGACATGATGTATTCAAATTTAGCCCGTCAATCCAGTTCAAGATGGTGCACGCAGACCTTGGTGGAGTATTTTACTGTAGTAACTGAAGTGAATGAAACATCTGGAAGATTTTTGACGATATTTCAAGAACGTCTTCACCATGGAGTTGCTCGCTTGCCCCGACCGTAGATGGAACCAAGATTCTTCAAGAGGTTATCCTTGGCAAAGAAACAAGGCTGAACGACAGAAATAAGACCAAGTAAATGAGTATTTTATTCCAACCACGCAATTTGGACGCGAAAAATATAATATAATCGTGCTTTGGAATGGGAGCTAGCGGGGGAAAATTTCCGGGTTGTCAACGTTTTCTTTTTTTCTATATTAATTTATAAATATTGTGGTAAAATACACAGTTGGCGTTTTAAAATTATATATCTCTTATGTTAAGGAACCAAAAATATTGAATCGTGGCAATTTAAAATAAACTTGTATCAATTCATGTTATGACTCAGAAACTCGAATTTTATGCATGAAAACGAATAGTATTTTTTTAGATTTAAAATTATTGTCGAGTGTTTGAGCAGGCTTATACAATTAGAGCAGTTACCGAGAGAGTGAAAATTGATCGTAGTCGTCACCATGAAATATCCTTTTGTTTTGTAAATAATTTTTAACTTTAATACTCGAGCACATTCACTTGTTAAAGCCTCAAACCATTTTAATTCTTTTATTCCGCCATTATACTACATTTTCACGATCTTACACTTAACTTTCACCAACGCCGGTGAGATGTGTTGTCGGTTGCCTGCATCTGCAGGCGCCCGTAAATTTTCATCGATTTCCCCCCCAGCAACTAATCCCAGATACATTAAATTTATACCATAGGTAGACCTAATTTAGAACTATCTATCCTGGAAATTTGGCGATTGCAACTTACGTAATTATTTTTTAGTTAGACAAACGGATGAGCCGAATCCATTCGCGATTATTTTAGAAAAAATCGGTGCAACATAACATTGTACAAACTTTCTCATATAATAACGCGTCGTTTAGTTATCTTTAGAAAATGAAAATCGTATCAGCCGGTTTTTAGAAAATCCAATTTCTGTTAAAGTTGCCCAAGAATAAACTACCCTTATATTCATTCATTGAGAAAAATGAAATATATAGTAATATTTCAGACGTATACTGTACGAAATTTTATAAAAATCGTTATAGCCGTTTTTGAGAAAATCAGATTGTTGTTAAAAATGCGTAGAATAAACTTACCTTAATTGTGGAGCAACGTCAACCATTTTCTCATATACTCTGCTCAGTATGATAAAATGCCTAAGTACGAGATTTCATTCATTTTCGCTCTACAGTTTAGGATCTAGAGCCAATAACAGACAGATAGACAGACGGCACTGCGAAAACCACTTTTTCGGATTCAGCGACACCTAAAACGTATATTTTCGTAAAAATCTCGAGGTTGAATTTTTTCGCGATAACAATAGGTACTTTCTCAATGTACTTCGTATATGAGAAAGTAAAAAGCGCTAAAACTGAACATCTAATGCCAGTGAAATCAAAGCATAAATAATTCTAAGTGAATTAAATTAGGGGAGGCCACCTTATTGGAGGAAAATTAACTATTATGTGTTCAAAAACGAAAAATTCAATAACAAAGGTTGTACCCTGCCTCAGTGCTTCACCAATGGGGTGGAGGGAGAAATATTACATCAGATCGATTGTCGAATAAATCTCATTAAACGACCTTCAATTTAAGGCCACTGACGCATTCAGTATCGCCACCTTCATAATCACACTTTCGACGCCTTTCATCTTTTTGGTTATCCTCAGAGTGGGCGCTGAAACATAATGGATAGAGAGGGTGGTCTTATTTCGCGGCTGAACAGGTTTTCTACAATTCCATGAAACTAAGAGGAAGTTCCTTTTATCTGTCACTGTAAGGAATGGTATCACGTGGTCATTCAGAGGACGCACGTGCTCGAGGACGAAAGGTCGTCATATATGCGTCACTGTTTTAATCCTTTGTTGGATCTTTTTAAAATTCCTAATCTCAATTTTTTTTAATGAACGGTTGCGAAAGTAATAACCGATCTTGTCTTATGGCTGGAATCCAGTTAATAAGGTAAGTAAGTACATAGTTCGATTAGCCATTGAGGAGGAAATGATCAGATGTGCGTCTATATTTCGTATAATCCATTACAACCACCCCTCGAATTTCATGGTTTTGATTTACGCTTATACGGTTTAGCGCTGTTTGTATTTTGAGAGAAATATCTCTAATCGCACGGCCACCAATTTCGCTTTGGCGCGGTGTTTTAGGCGGCTTTCGAGCATTGAAAAGCATAAAATGTTTATATTCAACGCGGAGGTTATAAGAAAAGGAAGCAATGCTGAATGCGATGCGAATGAATTATTACATGTTGACCTCAAGACTGCCCTCAAATGTGACGTGTTCTTTTAGGAAAACCTATCTCATATTTCGCGGTTTCGATGTTTTTCCAGGAACGCTTGCATAGAGCGAATCGAGGTATGTGTGCATTGTCGAAACGCCACTGATGGCTTTGCATTTTAATACGCATATTATTTTCCAGCATTTTTATAGCTGTGTCAGATGCTTAGCTCCTCTAATAAACGGTCGGATGACACTTTCTTTCAAAATGCTATTTTCTAACATTGTTTCTAACATTTTTGGTCAATATTTTGTTCCGCACTGGTAAATTCAATTCCATAATCCTTATCGAAACCTCGAAGCGGAATATCACGGGGGGGAGGGGGGAGAGACTCCTTTCATTAAAAGCCATCCCAAAAATGGGCGAGAAAGATTATGGAGAGGTTAACAAATCTATAGCAAGCGATAATAAATTTACAGGTACGTCGCCTCGTTGAATTTTAAACATTTTTTCGCTTTGATCATTTTTAAAATTGTCACATCGCAAAGTTCTGTTAATGAAATAAATTTAACAAGTAAACAAATCAATGAGGATATAAACAGATAATCAAATCATTGAACATGTAAACAAAATTCCTAAATCAGTGAATAAACAAGCAAGTGAAAAAAATCAATTAATAAACAAATAAGTGATAAATATTAGGACGGCTTTGAGAGAGCTTGTTAATATGACTTTCCCCCAATGATTGGCATGATGGGTACGAATCCTGTTCTGGGCATGATCCTAGGTGATAGCATTTATTACCGTTGATGTTCCTACCGTCAAAGACCTTGTAGTGTTGTTTATGATCTAATTAAAAATTAAAAATAAATAAAATTTAAACGGAAAAACTCTGCAGATTAATTATGATCTTTATAACGTAATATGTGAACGAGGAAGTACTGCGAAGAATAGGAGAGAAGCGGACGATTATACAGACTATCAGAAAGAGGAAGGCGAACTGGATTGGGCATTACCTGAGGAGAGAGTGCATGATTAAAGAAGTGCTAGAAGGAAAACTGGATGGAAAAAGAGAAAGAGGTAGGAAAAGGTTTCAGCTGGTAGACGACTTGAAAGGGAAAGAGAGCTATCAAGACATGAGGAAAACTGTGGAAAATTAGGAGTATATGGAGAACCAAGTTTAACCATGAATAATCACGGACCTGTCAACGGACAGACTACCTATGATGATGATGTGAACAATATTTAAACTGTGAATGCGAATTTTCGTAGCAGTTTATGTTATCGCACGTCATAACGTAAATAGTTTCGTCGTCTCTAGCGTACGTGCCGGGGTTTATGTAGATGATGGCGCCGAACTCGTAAATAAATATTCAGGATCAATGGACACGACAGGGAATTTTCAAACGATGATGAGGTTTTCGAAGGCCGTCAGACGAAAAGACGTCCCCGAAATTCAGAGAGAATGTGGCCCCTCTGTTGATCACCGCCACCCTTCGAGGTCACGTCTCAACTCGGCTGAAACTGAGGGAGTTAAAAAAAACAACTTTTTGGGTTGATTGTCCCGACACCTTTGATATTCAGCATTTTTTCATGTTCGGTTCCTTAAGCCTTTAAAAAAATTAAGTCGAATCGACCGCGCCCACCTGGAATTCTGGAGATAAACACGTTTCTCGGAAAGAAATTATTCTTTCACTCGAATCAAGTGCGTGCAAAGACGAACGTGCGAAGAACGTGCGAAGATAAAATTAAATGCGTGCATACTACACTTGTTAAAGCGAAATAAATTTCGCAGTAACATCACTGACCAGATTCTTGCCTAATTTATATTCCTCATTCCAGTGGCGCGGCTAGAAATTCAGTTTGGTTGGAGGGGAGGCTAATACTTCAACGCATTATTATCTGAGCACTTGTTTATTAAAAGGACCTTCGTGTAATAATAGAAGCTAATGAGCAAATGTACCAATTCTTCGTTCCACCTCATTTTGCAACTAAAGCTCATATTCTCTAATGTGTTTGTTAATATTACTTGTGATGTTGGGGGGTTGAGGGACAAATACCTTGTTGCCACCTCCTTGGCTGCCCCACTACCTCGGCGTAATAAGTGTCTAAACTTGTAGAGATCATTATGAATTTTACCCATGCAAAAGTCTCTAAATGAATTAATAAATATTTTTAAAATAGGTAGGTAAAAATTGAAATTTTTGTACTGGATCCATTAAGAGGGAGTTACAGTCCAGAAGTTATTAAACGTTGAGAGTATTATAATCATAATCAATCGAATGTTACTGAAGTGTGCGAATGTAAAGACGAGAGATTCAACTTTTAATTAAGTTTTAGATTCTAAATTCATCTTTTTTCATTTTGGCGCGAAAACTTCTACTTCTTATTTTTTTAATGCTAAAATGAAAACAAAACAAAATTCGTATAGTATCGGTCTGTTTCAATGGTAGTAACGGTTCGATTATCAGGATAATGGCCAATTTATGAACGTACATGTAGGATTAGATGTTATAATCTGGGGTAGAAATTAGGTGTTACTCGGTTATTTAGAAAAAGTGCCAAAAACCTATCGTGTACACTCAGGCGCGCAATGAATTTATTTATTTTAAAACTTACATCTGTAATTATGATAATGTAGTTACACGGATTTGTTTCAAATAGGGTAATTTTAACTTAAGCAAACAACAAATCTTAAGATATTACGGGAGACATAATAAGCATAAAAAATAATCGTAAACACTCGCTGTTATAAAGAGTTCGACTTGGGTCGCACATCGTCAGATTACCTTCTTCAAATCCAACCATTCCCATTTTCAAAACGTTGAAAAAATTTTGCTTCGTCGTCGCATAGTTTCACCGGGCCAAATATAGCAATGCGTTCGATGTATTTATCGTCTCCGTCCGATGGAGTGCAGTGGTTTCCCTTTGCCCTTTGCGTCGCCCTACTACATACGCATTCAGAAGGTAGGATTTAGAACCCGGTTCCGGAATCAGCTTACTCTATAGAGTGCGGAAAGCTCTGTTCAACGTCATTTCTTTAAGGACTGGCTGCTGAAATGCTAGCCGACCTTGGCAAAGAGGTGGTTAGCCTTTCTGGGTCTCAATGCTAGGGTCGCACATTTGAAACCAGCCAAGAGCATGGCCGTTAAGTTCCCGCTCTCTTTGCCATCGTTGAGAAGCTAATTTAAAAACCCCGTCAATCGGCATATCTTTAAAAGAAAATCAAAAAAATTAACGTTATTAACACATAGGGGATGGGGAAATATTTATCGGACTACCACCAGAAACATATTGGAACTTGAACCATGCCTAGATGAATGGAATGTCGGCACGATAGCGATTCCATCATTGCTCCTCATCGTATCTTTATTTTTTCGGGTCTGATTGCGTCAGCTTGAAACAGGAAGTTCGCGCGGAGCGGAAATTAGCTAGCACGGAGGGACTTCGTTCTGTATGACACATCCCACTCTTCACCGTCAATCCCTTTTGCGGTGTTCGTCAGAGATAAGGGAAGGGGTATGAGGGAAATTCACTGCGCACGTGTTGCAGGTGACCTACAAAGCGATACGTGAACTTTAGCACCGACAGTTAAATACTGCGGCAGTTAAATCTTCCCCGATGAATTTTTCTTTTTTCGACGCTGAAAATTTTTATGATTCGATTTTCGCTGTCATGGTTAGGCAGTCTTTCAAATAAACTATGGTGTATCCAGGGCCATTTTATCCATTAGGCACAATAGACACAGTGCCTAGGGCCTACGAGCCTTTCAAGGGCCTACGAAAATGTTTGATGCTTGAATAAGTATTGTTGAAATAATTTCAAAAGCA
This sequence comes from Uropetala carovei, assembly GCA_036926305.1. Classification (NCBI taxonomy): domain Eukaryota; kingdom Metazoa; phylum Arthropoda; class Insecta; order Odonata; family Petaluridae; genus Uropetala; species Uropetala carovei. Next base: position 9,614,379 of record JAXCHB010000033.1, on the reverse strand, counting down.
AAATTATAAATATGCTTTCGAATATCTTTAATAGCAAAAAAATAGATTTAACGTGGGTGCATTTAAATATATTTGATATGACGTGGAGTTGAGCCTTCGAATGCAAGAGTGCCTAGGGCCTACGAAGGTGCTAAAACGGCTCTGGGTTTATCTATTATCAGGATCTTCGATTCGCTGTCAATTACGAATTCAGCCTGCCTTTTGAATAAGGTTGTCCGGTTAGAGGGCTCATATAGATTAAAACAGAGAATAATAAATAACAAAGCAAATTATGAGAAATGTATTTATTAAAATGATGAATACTGAAATTGATTTAAGAATTACTATGTTCTGGGAAACTGAGATACTTATTTTTCGTAGTATGTTTGCGGGTGGAATTTCTAATTAAAATCTTAGTCAAAACACTATATACGCATTTTTTACATAATTATTTTACATTTAAAAGAGCATCTGCAATATTTTGGATTCCTACTCAATATCTTGAATTTACCTGTAAAGAAATGTCGAAATTAAATTTTCACAGAAGAGAGTATAACACGCGGAATCTAACAACAAACGATAGTCTTAAAATTCTATTAATATAATAAACATTTCTTACGTTATTAGCAAAATGATGTAAATAGTTACACTCAAAATAAAAAAAAATGGTTTCTAAACTTGTGTGTTCGGCCATAAGACGAACTTGATAGTGGACTCAATATGCTCCAATAACGAGTTGCACTTTTTTATCGCTGCATCCCGCGATCCTCCGTCGCATATTTTGGGTCAAATAGCCTGAAAAACCAAAAGCCATTGCTTTTTAAACTGAAACTCAGAGCCAAGCGCGGATTTAGGGGGGTGCGGGGCACCTAGGCGAGAGTGATTTGTGGGTCCGTTAAGCGATAGTGGTTTTTAGGGTCCACGACTCGCGCATTCTGAAAACATGCGGTTAAGTTTTACAGAGGAGGCTATTAAATTCTTAACAATTTATTTGGATATACTATATATATTTGCAATACAGTGGATGGGCTTATGAGGTCGATGTAGATCGTAAATCAAAGTCTTCGAGGGGAACCCTGAGAAATAATTACTTTTTAAAAAGGATATTTGTCGGTTGAGACAGATCTTCTCCTAATATTGTTTAAGTTGATACTCCTCATCATTTAGGATATATGACCAATTCTTTGTGTAGAGAATTTTACGCGTTCAATCTTGGAATTCCTTCCGTATCTCACACTAAGATCCTGGCACTGTTTACACTAACTTTCTAGAGGGTGCAGAGGCTAGATCCTAGGCCAGTGATGACGAACCTTCTATTGTCCGCGTGCCAATATTGCTAAAATTGTCGAATCTATTCCGCCTCGCGTGCCTCGAAAAGTCCTTGATTTTTTTGCGCACCAAATAAATTAAATTTAACTAACGTTTAAAATAGTTGACAAAATAACACAAACGTTTTAGAGGCGCTAAATCAGTACGATAAATGCTCTGAATGGTTTCCGCCTTTCGTTTGCGTGCCAACCAAAATCGTCTTGCGTGCCACTTATGGCCATAGGTTCGCCATCACTGCCCTAGGCGGTCACCTAAAACATCTGGCTCTATATCCGCCTCCGCTCAGAGCTGGACAGACCCGAAACTCCGTCGTCCTCCATCGTTTTTTGCGTCACACATATCATTTAAAAGAGAGTTTTCCTCCCAGTATGGAAGTTTGCCGCGATATTTTTGTCGAGCGTGAGAGAAAAAGCCGCACCCTCGGTATCCGAAAGAATGTTTCGATGATGACGTCCATATTCTGGGGGGAAAACAAGAGAATATCGTTAAGCCGAGAAGCGGCCGAGGTCACCGGTTCACTTTCCTGGAATAGCGTTTCTGGTTCCACCTAAAAAGACGTTATTTGTTTAACGACCCACGTCAAAAAAAGCTGCATCCTTGAGACCTTTGGCTCTTCCAGTAAGGATTTCGGAGGAAGATTGTTTTAAATTTTCGGGATCAACTTTTGCTTAAGTTTCGAGATGTTTCGATCCTCTTATAGCGGAATTAAGGAAGCGAGGAAATCGACATTATCTCGATTTTCCCTGCATTTTCAGCTTCTGATTTTTTTAAAGAATCAGTACGACGTAATTATTAAATTTCTGGTATCTTTTTTTAATCCCTCTCTCCCAAATGTAACTATTCATTGTCCCAAATCCAAACTACACCCCACGAAGTTTATCAATTTCTTTGCAAATTTTCCCCTCATTGTTCCCCCGGTCCGGATGGTCTTAGTCCTATACTACTACGTAACTGTGCTCCCTCACTTTCAATTCCCTTATGCCTGATTTTAAACAGATGCTTCTCCCTGGGCATTTTCCCTTCTCAATGGAAAATTGCTAACCTTATTCCTATACACAAGTCAGGACCGAAGATTGATGCATCAAATTATCGTCCAATTTCCTTGCTTCCAATTTTATCCTCTGTTTGCGAGAAAATCATTCTTAATCGTTTATATTATTTCACTTCCCCTCATCTTTCCTCCAACCAGCATGGTTTCCTTCTTAGTCGATCTTGCATGACAAACCTAGCAGTCTTTCAGCATCATGCTGTCAACGCAATAACAAACAAGTCTCAGTTGAATTCAATATTTTTAGATTTCACCAAAGCTTTTGATTCCTTGAACCATAACCTCCTTCTCCACAAACTCAGTCACCGTTTTAGTATCCATGGTAATTTTCTCAACCTACTGTCCAGTTTTCTAAGTGATAGAATCCAGCGAGTTGTCTTATCGGGTTTCTCTTCTGATTGGTTTTCTATTACCTCAGGGGTCCCCCAGGGTAGCGTTCTAGGACCATATCTTTTTAATCTGTATGTTGATGATTTAGCTTCATTAATCCACTCTTCCCAAGCCCACACATTGCTCTATGCAGATGACTGTAAACTCTTTAAACAAATTGATTCCCCTTCTGACTGCCTTGTTTTCCAGGATGCATTAAATCAGATTGCTACGTGGTGTGACGTGTGGAAGCTCAAATTAAATTCGGCGAAGTGCAGCACGATGTCGATTTCATTAAGGAAAACTCCCATTACCTTCAACTACTGCATTAACTCCACCCCTTTGAGCAAGGTCTTCTCACTAAAGGACCTTGGGGTAATAACTGACCAAAAATTAAATTACTCAGAGCATATTAAAGCTGTCAGAAGCAAAGCTATGTCTCTATTAGGTCTCCTCTACCGTTTCACTGATATTAGTGACCCTCTTGCCCTTAGAACATATTTCTCCACTATTGTCCTCCCCGTCATCTCGTATTGCTCTCCTATCTGGTCCATGTCAGCTGTATCCAATCTCTCCATCCTTAATTGTGTCACTAATTTCTTTACTAGGATAGTTAAACACAGAGTGCCTTCTCTCCGTAACGCCTCAACAGATCTCGTTCTTTCCGCCCTTTCCCTGACTGGTTTCCTACGTTAATTTCAGAGTTCCTTCTAGACCCACCCGCACGCATTCATTACTTCATATGCCCATTCCTAGAGCATCCCTTGACCAACGTTCACTCTCCTTCCGTCTTTTCTCCATGATAAACTCTCTCCCTTACCATACTGACCCCTTCTTGTTGTCACGTAACTCTTTTGTCCAAGCTGGTTTGACGCATCTCTCAACTATACAATAGTGTCTTACCTTGTTGAGTGTATTTAATCTGTTTTGTTTAAATTTTATTTATTGACCTGTTGTAAAGCCCACTGTAAATTGGCATTCTTTGTTGTATGTGGACTAATCTTTAATAAATAAATAAATAAATATGTGTACGCGATATCATTTTTCTGAAATTATTATTTAATGAAAAATTTCCTGAAAAAAGTAGTGATTGGTTTTTAATTGCCGTCGTTTTTCTTCGGATATTAATCTTAATTCTGACAAAATTGTGGTTACTATTTTTTTTTAAAAAAAAGAGTTTATTTTTTTATTTTTGACATGCATATATACTGAGAAAATATCTGTTTGAGATAATATGTTATTTATTTAGAAAACATTTTTATTGATTATTGTTCCACTGAAATGGTCTTCACTGAGATTGGAAAAGGAATCTACGTGCGTCTCACGTTCACTGTGCAGTACAGGTTCTTATGGGAGTTTCGATTCCCATGTATTCTTCCCTATAGCGAAAAAATAGCCTCTCAAAGGGGTCCTGCGCTCGAGGAAATATTGTTTAAGCACGATTTATTGGTTTGTTTTCTTGTTTTTACAGTACGGTATCGTTCCAAATATAACGTTATCTATTAATTAATCATCACGTATAAGAATTATATTTATTAAACATAAATAACTTTGCTAAAAAGCAAAAACGATCGGGAAATGCCGCTTCTTCCGTTTCGGTGAAATAAAAATTGCGTTATCTCACTCGTATTTCATCAAAATCAGTCGGTTATTTTTCTGAGGCTTCTTTTAAGAATTGAGATGGGTAATGTCTGCTTTGAAACCATGAAAAGTTTTTTAAACTCTTTCCAAAAATTCTTTTTGGATAACATAACCTTCGCAATTCCCGACTATGCAGGCAAATTTTGACGTCTATGTGAAGAACTTCGTTTTTTGCGTGACGAAGATCTTATCAAGAGTGAAATGGTCAGAAAGGATGAAATTTTTATTTGGTCTTTATTTCGTAACGATATCTTCGATAGTTTTCGAGATATTGAGTTGTATATAAGAGCGCGGAAACGAACACGGTGCGGCGCAAGACTTAATTGCTTCTTTCGTTTCGGTAAAATTAAAATTGCGTTATCTCACTCCTATTTCATCAAAAACCCTCGGTTTTCTTTCCAGAGGCTTCTTTCAAGAATGGAGATGGCGAATGTCTGCTTTGAAACCATGAAAAGTTTTTGAAACTCATTCCAAAAATTCTCTTTGTATAACATAACCTTCGAAATTCACGACTACACAGGCAAATTTTACGTCTCTGTAAAGTACTTCGTTTTTTCGCGTGACGAAGATCTTATCAAGCGTGAAATGCTCAGGTCTTTATTTCGTAACGAGGGAACCCAGGATTTCTTACCCTCAATTCGTGGCAAAACATGGAATGGTTCATATGCACTTACGCTTGCATATTTCTTGCCTCCTTCCACTTTGCCCGCAGTTTTCCTCTTTCGCCTCTCGGCTTTCCCAATTACTTAACCTTATCCCTTCCCAGAGGCTGGAGAGGAGTCGGTCGAGGCAAAAGTATTTTTTGCCCTTTTCCCTCTATTGGGACCCTTCCGCCCTTATTTACCTTTAGCGTCTTCTCCCTCACAGAAGTACGAGATGCTACGCAGCGCTTGGATTCTTTTTTCCTTTAGGCCACAAAGTAACGACAGGAGGCCGTTTATTGTCATCATAACTGAAACACCGCGCAAATACTTTCTTTTTTTGGAGTCCCTACCCTAAACGGCACGTGCGAAGAGTCTATGAATGACCTATTTTTAACTTAAGTTCGGAGGGAAGACATGCGGGATGCACCGTCTGGAAAAATATCAGTCCAACTCGAACATCCTTAGTGACAGTGTGTGATAGCGAGTGCAGGCAAAAGTATTTTGTGTCTTGGTACAGTTATTTTCCTTGTATCTGTGACACCATGGATAATGAAGGAAATAAGAAGAAGTTTACGAAAAGACTAAGGAGCAAAGAAAAAACTATAATATTGAATGTTTCCCAATATTTTTTTTTTTTAATGAGCGTGAGTGATGCTGGAAAGAAAACCGAGGGTTTTTTGATGAAATAGGATTGAGATAACGCAATTTTAATTTTACCGAAACGGAAGAAGCAATTAAGTCTTGCGCCGCACCGTGTTCGTTTCCGCGCTCTTATATACAACTCAATATCTCGAAAACTATCGAAGATATCGTTACGAAATAAAGACCAAATAAAAATTTCATCCTTTCTGACCATTTCACCCTTGATAAGATCTTCGTCACGCAAAAAACAAAGTTCTTCACATAGACGTCAAAATTTGCCTGCATAGTCGGGAATTGCGAAGGTTATGTTATCCAAAAAGAATTTTTGGAAAGAGTTTAAAAAACTTTTCATGGTTTCAAAGCAAACATTACCCATCTCAATTCTTAAAAGAAGCCTCAGAAAAATAACCGACTGATTTTGATGAAATACGAGTGAGATAACGCAATTTTTATTTCACCGAAACGGAAGAAGCGGCATTTCCCGATCGTTTTTGCTTTTTAGCAAAGTTATTTATGTTTAATAAATATAATTCTTATACGTGATGATTAATTAATAGATAACGTTATATTTGGAACGATACTGTATTGTAAAAACAAGAAAACAAACCAATAAATCGTGCTTAAACAATATTTCCTCGAGCGCAGGACCCCTTTGAGAGGCTATTTTTTCGCTATAGGGAAGAATACATGGGAATCGAAACTCCCATAAGAACCTGTACTGCACAGTGAACGTGAGACGCACAGTAGATTTTTACTAATATCGAACGAATATTAAAAAGAAAAAATAACCGTAATCGTTATTTGCTTAGAGTTGATTTTTTTAAGAGAACTTTATATTCTCGTGTATTTGAGTACGGATGAAAATATTTTCGATTATTGTGCCATTTCGGTTAAATCTAGCCCACCAAGTACAGTTTTGACTCAAAATAATTTAATTTACTTTTACATTTTCGAATTATTCGCAGATGTATTTCTTCTCATTGTTCTACGAAGCCTATCCCTTGTTATATACAAGCTTATAATCAACAATTAAGTTTTACAAGTAAAAACACCATGGCGTATTACTAATATAGAATATCTATCCGAAACAAAGGAGATATTTTTCCATGTCGCCATAAAATGGATAAAGAAATATCAACATTTTTTTCATGTTTTGTGACAAAGTCAAATTTCATTAAATTCTCGGCTGACGTAATCCGTGGGTACATCTATAATATTATAAGGTGGGCCCGTCTGGTGTTGATCTGTAGAAATGATTCTCTCTTGGCCTTGTTACACAATCTGTTCATAACGTCTTTAGCCTAAGTTTCCTCTGTTACGTCCGGTAGGACATTTTTCGAAGCATTGAGTGGCTCAGGAAGGTCAATCCCTTCGTCGTTATTTTTTTGTAACGCTTTTTCTGTTTTCTCTTTCAATGTGGCGAGTTCTGATGTGGTCTCAAACAAGAATGACTGGTTTTTTCACAGCTCTTTAGGTCTCCCAATACACGCTCCATCATTTTGCGCCATCTTCATCCGTTTCGTTGATCGTCAAAATAATAAAACAAAGAACCAGGGGCGATTTTTAGCGCTTAAAAAAAAGAGCTGCTGTATTCGGTTCATCCGTCTGACCGTGTACAAAATAACTCAAAAATTACGTAGGCAACAAACACCAAATTTTCAGGATATATAGTTCTACATTCGAACTAGTTATGGGAAAAATGTCCGTCCGTCTGTCAGTTTGTCTTTTAACAAGATATTACAGCAACGAATGTAAATAAACAAGTATGCTATTAAGCGAAAGTAAGTGAAGTGACACAATTCTAACATTTTATTCTATGATATATTTTGTCGTTGTTATTTAATGCCTATTGTTTTTGAAGAAATGTTTACGTGATATGCTGCTTAACATTTTAATGGTAAAACACATTGCTGTGAGATAACATAATTAATTTTTCGAAACAAAAGTGAAATTACACAGGTCTAAAAATGTATTTACGTAATTAATGTAATGAATATTATTAAAGATGCAAAATTTTCAAGATAGGTTGGTCTGCAGGGAAATGTTTTTATTTTAGCATTCTCAAAAAAAATCGGTACAACATGCATTGTACAAATTTTCTCATATACTAATGTGTCTTTTAGTTATCTTTTGAAAAATATGAACTATGTATGTAGAATCGTTATAAACATCAACTTAAATAACTATACGAAATTTGATGAAAATCGTAGTAAGCGTTTTTTCGAAAATCTAATTGTTATGAAAGTTGCCCAAGACTAAACTAGCCTTATATTCATTCTTTGAGAAATATGAAATATGTAGTATTATTTCAGCCGTAAACTTAAGTAACTGTACGAAATTTGATCAAAATCGTTGGAGCCGTTTTTGAGAAAATCAAATTGTTGTTAAAAATGCGTAGAATAAACTTCCCTTAATTATTGAGTAATGTCAACCATTTCTTCGTAGCTTCTACTGTGTATGATGAAATGCATAGGTACGATATTTCATTCACTTTTGCTCTACCGTTTACGCTCTAGAGCCGCGAACAGAAAGACAGACAGACCACTTTTTCGGACTCAGGTATACCTAAAACGTATATTTCCATCAAAATCTCGAGGTGGAATTTTTTCGTGATAACAATATTTAATATGAGTAGTATCGTATATGAGAAAGTAAAATTACTTTATGCTCTCATTCGCCTTGAGAAAACGTCCTTACTTAGCAAGTTATTGGGAAACAATGTACTCTACCCTAGTGCAGTATCGTAGCAACTTTCATGTGCCATTAAATGCAGTTATCCTTTGAATATGGTTTATGCTATTAAAAAAACAGCAGTTTTTAAAGAACGACCTCTAAGTAAAACCTAAAGATACCAGTTTAATTTCCAAACTCACGTCAGAGTGAGTCACCATCGTATACTCACCATTACGACTCAGAACCCAGGTATTGTTTTTTTTTATCTCCACCAAGCAGATTAGAGTTTATGGAAACGTGATACCAATGGGGCATGAACGAGATCATGTCCTTTTGAAGATTATTCCTGACCTCTCGCCTCCTTCGTCCCACTTGTCAAGCAATTATGAAACGGAGGATTCATTTTTATGCGCTGCTCTCTTGTTAACGGATCGTAAGAATCAAGGACTCGGGACGAACGTGCGTTTTTACGAATGCATCAAGGTTTTAACGGAGCTCTTAAACTATTAAGCCTTAAAAAGCGTTCGGAATGGATTTTTTTTATCTTGGCGCCTTGGGAAGCGCTCTTATACGTGTTGGTGCTCTGATAGTCGTGGCAACGCTTTTCCCTTGAGATCGCTTGTCTTTTGTTCTCGTTCGACCAGTGCCGTAACTATGGCGGGGCAAGCGGGGTATCTGCCCCGGGCGCAACTAAGCAAGAGGCGCAAAAAATCGAATAGTAACTAAATAAACTAGAGAAAATAATTTCTTGAAGGGTGATAGGGCATATTTAGTGGTTTGCCCCGGGCGCTAAAATATCTTGTTACGGGGCTGCGTTCGACGATCGTCTACTAAATGTTTGAGATATAAGATTTTGAATTGTATTTAGCGAAGGGATATTGGTGTCGGAGGCGTTAAAATAAAATGAATTCTTTGCGATTACGACGTTAATTACTCGTAGCCGTGAAGGTAAATAAAAAGAGACACGTGTCGGTGACGTGAAAGAGTAAGTCGCGTGATTGAAGTGAAGAAAGAAATCGTGATTTCCACGCGTATCGGATATGATTGGTTTCGTGGAATTTTAAGGCTTTGGCAAACATTTCGTTTAAAAAAATCATTTCTATGAGAAATAATTGTAATAAAAATTGGTATTTTGTGCAGGTAGGGATGCATTGTATTAGTACCATATGTTGAGGTTTTTTAATTTCTTAGACGTTAGGTAAGGGTTGATTCAGGATGGCAACGTACATGTATCCATTGATACATTGAAACTTACAAAATTAATGTGTGTTATATCGTTGTTATTACACTTTCACGATTTTAAAAACTGATTAAAATTACTCAAATAATTTTCCAGACAGCTTGCTTTGGACAAATAAACGCAGCATAAAAAATAAGGCTGAAAATATAATAAAAAACTTTTGTGTTGTCATGTCAACCAAACAAAAGTAAATTGTGCATAGCAACTGAAAAAAAAACTAATTGCGATGAATGTATTGCGCATAAAAGCAGTGAAGTAGAGTGACTTATGTATTAATATATTCCGTTATTTAAGCTCAATTAAGTTTGGTTTGTTTAATACCACTTTTTATTTACATGTTAGTTTCACCTCTAAACGTCCCTAATTGTAATTCTTCTTTATATTGTTTTTTATTCAAGGTCATCAATCTTCAAATTAGCGTACCGCAGGAAATAATCCTAAAATTGTTTTTAAAAAAAAATAAAAAATTCCGATGCAAAAGTTTGTAAATGTTTTTTTCTTCTTTAATTCCATCGCGTAAATGCATAATTTCTTTCGTCACAAATTAGGCTAATGCCTTTACTGTTTTTCTGTTTATTTATCCAGTGAAGTTTATTAATTGCCCCCAATATTGTATTTTCGCACTAAAGCGACGATCTTCTGCCTATGCCGACGTCATGGCATTGCTAAGATACAGCCACTCATTGTTGAAATTACTAAAAAAAAAGAATGGGTTGGGGTAGGGAGTAAAATCATTCATTTCTTCGCACGTCTTCGGACACGGTAAAAAGAACAATGGATTGTTTGATTTTTTTTAAGCGACCATAATTTGAGCATAATTTTACGGATAACGACATCCGTTCGAATTGACAAAAAATGTGACTCCTCATTGCATTAGCGACGACTCCAAAAGTAAAGAAAATCTAACGATTGACGTCATCAAGAAACACTCAAACCCCCCAGATGTTTCCTCTAAAGGAAAGTTCTCGCGAATACTGGATTATTTAAGAGGCGTGCGCTAGGAAAAGTGTTTTCGACGATTAAGATATTGCAATTAAAAGAGGAGGTGAATCTAGGTGAAGGAATTTTTGCTGCGAAGAGAATTGCTTAAGAGAGGTTGAGTTTGCGTCGGCATAAAACAGTGTTTTGTTACCAAGGACATAAACATTTGTAGTAAAAACAAATGAATAATTCAAAAGTATTGTTAATTTTCATTTTTTAACTATTACGATCAGGGCCGGATTAAGGGACCCACGGGCACCATTCACAGTAAGCTTAAGGCCTCAAACCACACAGTAAATTTGTGATAAGCGACAGATTATTGCAAGGTTTTTGATCTTTGCGGCAACACTTCGAAAGAGTTGTGGCGAGACGAGATAGGGTCCGCCCATTGTGGGTCCCCATACCCTCTGGGCCCAATGCATTTCGGTGTTTTGCGTAGCGCTTAATCTGGCACTGATTACAATTGTTTTTCCACCTTCTAATAAAAACGTTTGGCGTTTTTCATTGGACAAACAGTAAATTTTTTTAAAAATCCAAATTGTATCATTACAGAGTAGACCCAAAGTTCGTGACGCTCTACAGTGGATCTTGGTTAAATGGCATTCAATCGAAAAATATATTAGAATACTTGCAATAATTTATCTGTTTGTTTCCATGGCAACTTTCCAGCCATAAAACGTCATATCCGTTCGTACTGTAAAAGTGAAGCTCTCTATCCGTCAACGCTTTTAAGTCAACATGAGAACGGCTTTTTTTATAGGAAAATGTGCTCTCGAAACATTCAGTCAACCTGTTAACTCAAAAACACCAGCAGTTGCTTTGCGAATAAATATTACGTGAACCTGTGCCGTTATCACGAGGCGCAGACGTATTTTCAGATGAAATCCACAAAGGAGTACACAATCTGTTGTACCTTGAAGGCAATGCGGCTAGGCAACGAAGATTCCATAAAGAGGGCGTGGCTTGAATATGATGGGATGAACGTACGGGAAAGAACGAGGCTGAACCCTTGGTGTGGGGATAAAATTATGATTACAGAAATAGGAAATTGGAATGATGTTGGTGTTCCCAAACGCAAATCGCTAGATCAAGGACTCCCTTGGGCAAACCTAAAAGACCCAATTATGCATGCATCCGTTATCCTCCATATAAATCCCTATCCTTTATATAGCTACCCGATCTTTATGTCAAATCCAGTTTCGTATTCTATCGCAACGTTGCAGCATCGGAATTGCGGGTGAGTGTAATTGTATAAGAATGGAATTATGGAGAAATTTCTATAATTCAAAAATCATATTCGACACTAGCTGTGAAAAAATGTACATTACTTTTGCGAAAGAGGAAGAAAATACGTTTTTCTGCATTAGAATAAAAACAAGTGATTATTTAACTGTTATTTCGTTGGTGTAATCTTGGGGAAAATCTATACGTAAATCTTCAGTCATAATCAAGTTCTTGAGCAGTACGTGTAGGTATGTATAGGATATTGTTGGTTTTAAAAATCATTCACTTGAAAATGATCGCTTATGCGTGATTAACGCAATTGAGGATATTTACAAACCATTCACGTGCAGGAAACATTTTCCGACGGTTCGTTGCTTTTGCAGCAATATGAGTTCCTTCCGGTCAGAAAAGTGTGTATAGTGAGACCATATCCATACGTTATATATGAGAAAGTTTGCGCAATGAATGTTGTACCAATTCTTTTATCAGAAAAAACGTTTCAGTCTCAACAAAGGAAAACTATCGAGGTATAAAATAAAACAGCGATGCATTCAAGAGACAACGAGCGCTTGAAACGTGCAAGAGGAACAAATTCCACTTCTTGGGATCGAATCACCTTGCCCCGGTCGTTATAACACGTTTCCTAACGCCATCCTCTTCCATTTCGCAACGGTTTTGATGTTTTTTCGTTTTTACGAGAATTGCGTGCAATTCAATTATTCTTCTTCGAGGCCATTTTCGACGATTTCCATCACTCACGTTCTGTTAGCGAATGTTATGGTAAGTTTCGATTTTTTTTAGGCCAGTAGCTCTATATATCCTCCTAACACCCTTAAAATTACGACACCATCCTTTCAGTCGATGCGAAAAATATGTCTATCGTTTCATTTCCTTGACATATAAGTACGCTTATTACCGTAGTTTATTCATTTACTCGGATGTGCAGTAATCGAGTTTTACCATCAATAGCGTTTGCTTTGACGTAAATGTGTTTTTACTAGTCTCTTTTTTAATCGTTTGGACCGTGGAGAAAATCGGAGAAATGACCTTCCGCATCGGCGACTCCAATCAAACACGTTCCGATGCTATGGGAGCATTTGCGCATTTGCATTTTCGCTGAGTAAAAATTATTCCCGTTTCCTTTGATTCATAGCATTTGCTATGCTTATAATTATATCGAAATGGCTCGCTTTTCTAATTGCTCGAGTTGATGGGATAATTAATTATTGGCCATACGTGCCATCCCTATTTAAAACCGCGTGACTGGCTGTCATCGACATGGGGTCGCAACACGCTTGTTTCAACCTTTATATATTTTCTTTTTCGTTTGATTATAATCAGATAATTATCTGGCAATCCGCCAAAAAAATAAAAACGCGTTCACGAATATTCCACTAACCTGTTAACATTATTGCTGTGTGCCGAGGTGACAAACAAACGTCATACGCCGTAAAACGTAATCTAATATGTTTCAAAATTAAGAAGAACTCCTTAACGGTACAAAGTACATTAACTTAGTGCAAAGTGTATTTACTTTGTACGGTTAAGGAGTTCTTAATTTTGAAACATCCATCTCGCCGTAGCCTTCAACCTCCAACACGTTTTAATTGTAATCTAATATGCACACGTACTCATCCAGACATTTAGATTGACGCAACCTATCGCGTTCCAATTACGTCCATTTTTCAGTGATTTCAAATCCCATCCCCCAGATCCTTAACGATGAGTTTGCGTTTCATACGCCGTTCCATTGACCCGATTTGAAATTACGACGAGCAGGGCCGGTTTCAGGCGTAATGCGACGTAAGCGGTCGCTTACAGACGCCACTTTAGAGGGACGGCAAAATCAATATTTCGGATTTTTACATTTTCATTTTTTTTTAAAGGTTTATTGCACAGAACTTGAAAACATCGCGGAAAAATTATATTTTACGCCATGATATTCCATATACATTCAGGGTCGGTTCAAGGTGTAAGCGACGTAACCTACTGCTTACAGGTGTCACCTAAGACATATGTTTTAAAGTTTTACGTTGTCCAAAACACGCCGATACACTGTGCACTTTCCTTAACCTCTTTAGCGGGATACATATATACACGGAAAAGCAATAACTATAATGCTGCTAAGTTTCATGTGCTTTTAGGGATTACGCATTGTAATTTCAAATAACCTTTCCGCTCCAAATAAAGCGAACCTTCAACACTAGGGATTTTGATTACTCAGGGTTTGTATCTTTGTGCAAATATTTTACATTCGGGATCTCTACCTTTTGCACGTAGCTTCCCTCTCTGATCCCTGATAAATGACTTTGCAAAGAAAAAAGCCCGATAGCACTTAATCTCGTCCTTCTCGAAAAGTGGGTTCGTAAAGTTGCAATATAAAAATATTCGGTAATATAATTTTACATAGTAGTTTTGTTATAAGGTCACTGAATGTTTTATTTCTATTTTCTGAAAGTATTTAGCTGAATATTCTTTTTTTAAATAAAGACCGATTAAATAAGTTTATCTTCTTTTTTTATTATATCATTAATATTATTTCATGCCTTTGATATCCAGAGGGGCGGCATATTTTTACCTTGCTTACACATATTTTTTAACTGAAACTGGTCCCGACGACGACAATGCTTCTGCGATACTATTCCCGATGATTTTATCCTCTAGGTGTGCGTGTTTCATATGTATTATATTCAGTCGAACTTCTATAAGTCGAACGTCTGTAACTCGAATTTTACATAACTCGAAGTGGATTCATTTTTTTAAGGACAAAACCCTTTTCACGTTATTTTTCTTCTATAAATCGAATTTTCTTACAAGTCGAATATATTTTTTGTTTCCCTTGAGGTTCGACTTAATATAAATCCCATTGTAATATCCCGTCGTCGACTCGTTTTGCTAACATAAGATCCCGATCCGGTTCCTTCCGTCAAGGCTGCCAACTTATGCGCGAGAGTCTTACTTAGAATGGGATCGAAAGTTCTCAACCTTCATTCGGCTTCAATGTCGAGGTCAAATTTTCTTTCTTCCTTCATTCTGAGAAGAGAGCGAAAATTTATTCCAATTTTAGATCATAATTGGGATCAGAGAAAAAGAAATAAAGGTCAACGTCCCGCCAAACGAATCGTCTATTTCCATTCTTTTGTTTAAGGGTTACGAAATAAATTGTATCTCGAGTTTGGAATAGGACATAGTCGACATTTTAGTGTTTTTAATTAATGAAACATAATTAAAATGTTCTAAATGTAAGCTACTTTTAATTAAAATGTATATTGAATTTGCCTTTTGGCCGGTTTTATTTTCAACAATAATATATTTTTTCGGAATCAATACCTTAGCAGATATATATGAATATAATTTAGTTATGAATATAATATAAAGCTTGCAATTATTATATATATAAAGAGTTTTTCTATGTGAAGGTCTCGTTTTAGCTATATATATATATATATACCTATATATATATAAAGCTTGCAATTAATATAAAAGCGTTTTTCTATGTGAAAGCCTCACTAGGAAATTACTCATTAAGAATTTCGCAGTCCGCCTTCCGGTCTTGTATAAATTTTATTTTGCATTTTTCTCATTTTGCAAAAAATCCGTTAAAGAATAATTTTACAATCTATGTAATTAGGTTAAATATGCTAAAAAAAATTTAATCGTAAATATACATAATATAATCGAGGACTATTGATACTTTTTTTTGTTTGTACCACTCTGTCACCTCGCTTTGTCCCCGGGAAAGACACGATCACACACACACACACACCGGAAGCGGAGGGTATAGAGTTCCTTTTTTTTTTACCAACAAACAGCGAGATTGTTACCCTATCTTCCGCATTGAGCCCTTGCGTATAATTTTGCCCCTGTCCGCCACGAGAATGGTATGTAACCCCGGCAACCACCACCCGCAACCTCGGTCACCCTCCCCACCTTTCTGCGTTGACTACCATGGGAGGGGGGGTCGTGCAGGGAAAAAAACGTCAATGAAGGATGTCTTCGTATATGGGAGGTAGGGGAGCAATTGTACGTTTAAGAGGTTCGGAGGGTGAGGTGGAAAGTTGTTGTGTATTTTTTTTATATCTTTCCGTCGAGGGGTTTAAATAGGCTACACGAGACGTGGTTAGACACAAAGCTCCCCGTTCTATCGCCCGTGTTGCAGCGGCACTCGCACACCTCTTTTCTATCTCCAGTATCGCTGCAATTCCAAGTGCGATCGCCATGGCAACGGGGAAGCGTACAGCCGCTAGGGTCTTGCTTCTGGTTCTCGCCGCGCCGCTAACATTAGCTGCTGGACCGTCGCTACGTAAGTGTTCGAAAATATTTTCTAGTTGTAACCGATACATTTATTGGTTCCCTTTTCTCAATTTTACTAGAACTTTTTTTATATGTATTTGATGGATTTCCTTTTCTTTGCAATTATTCGCAAGCGGCTCCGTATGAACTGAACCATTTGGTTTTAAAGTTTTTTTATAAAGTTTCGATCGATGCGTTTGTCGGAGACATTTCATCCTTTTGTAAAGCGTCCTACAAAATCTGTTACAAAAATTACTTCGAGGAATAAGTCGCACGCGTTGTTATTTTAAATTTATTTGTTGATATTAATAAACAACTGAAAAAATAATTTATATTAATAATTTTATATTCAACAACTTTTTTCTTGAAGTTATTTGTAATTCTGTCAGAGTTGAATCAACAATGTCATTTCCTTGGTTTTTATGCAATAAACAGCGCAAACGTTATCTGTGCGATGGGTGCATTAATAAGGACGATCACGTGCGGCGTATTGATGTTTTTATGTGTGTTTGTGTGTTGAAAGCTCTATATTTTTCTGTTAGAGAAAGAAAATGATCCAAGATGTTCTGACGCAGAAAAAAATGGTTATTAAACTCGTATTTCCTACGCAGTAATTTCAGTGCCAACAAATACTGTCTTTACAGTCTTCTATTCGAAATTTGTTCATTACAAACGTTTAAGATTGAATGCGCAGTAAAATATAAAATGTTTTATTTACGTACATCTATTTTTCTTCGTCAGTTAAATTTTAATTTTCGTTTGAGAAACCGTCTTTGCCATAGTTTTGTATCATTCCATAAATTGCCTCAGTATAGCTTCTGTGTTGTCCTTTTCAGCCAAATATATCTCAATCTGCAAGCAGAACGATGCCAATTTGAATGACTGTTTCCTAAAGTCTGCGAAGGCGACACTCCCTCACATAGTTGATGGTAAGCATTTTAATGTTCCGAGACAACGGGCATTTACTCAGATGGTCGCTTATGTTCTGTAAAAATAAATAGATATAACTTGCTGTACAATAGGAGATTAACGAATAAGAACGTTTGTATACAAGTCCAGCATAAAGAGTAACAGAAGCATTAACACTTTGCTCATTTCTAAAAATAACCATGCTTCTCCGACGATTTTATTTTATTAGGATTTCTTTTACGATGTGATGATTCCTAATATTTTAATCGCACACATTTATTTATTTTTGTTATTGTTTTGTTTCTGTACCGTGACACGTTTTAACTGGTTTATATACAATACCATAATATAAAAGGTCAAAAAATAGACATGATAAGATTTACAGATGACATCGCAGTTGTCACAGACAATGAAAAAGATATGACGGATCTTATAACTAAAATGGAAGCGATACTTAGCAGCCATTATAATCTGGCGCTGAGCAAACTAAAGACCAAGGTGCTAATTTGTGGCAGAGATGTGATAGAACAGGTCCAGATAAGACTAAACAACCAAATACTAGAGCAAGTCAAAGAATTCAGATACTTAGGAAGTATAATCACAGAAGTCGAAAAAAGCAAGAAAGAAAGAATATCGAGATCAATCGAGCAAAAAATGCTTTCAGTGAAAAGAAGAAACTTTTTACCTCAAACAACATAATTTTAACAGTAAGTAAAAACCTATTAAAAACATGTCTGGAGTGTAGCTCTGTACGGGAGTGAAACATGGACTATAGGGGCCACAGAAAGAAAAAGATTGAAGGCTTTGGAGGTATGGTGTTACAGACGGATGCTAAAGATAAGTTGGACAGATCTAATTACAAATGAGGAGGTATTCACTAGAGTTGGTGAAGAACGTAGTTTGTGGAAGCACCTGAAGAAGAGGCGGGATGTGATGATTGGTCACATTCTACGACATGACGGGCTCCTCAAGAACATAGTTGAAGGAAAAGTAGAAGGGAAAAACCACAGAGGAAGAGAGAGACTGGCGTACACAAAACAAATTATGAGTGATGTAAACTGTAAAACCTATGTTGAAATGAAGAGGAAGACTGAGAACAGACAAGCATGGATAATTGCTGCAAACCAATCTCAGGATTGATAACCATAAGAAGAAGATATGTTTTATAGATAAATTAAATGCCTCTTGAGCGAATGAAATTAATTTTTGAAAACGAGCCAATGAAATCTATAAAGTTATCTGCAACTAGGCATTAGAAAAATATTTCAAATTAGAGAGATCAAAATTATAGCCTAAACAAGAAAATTGCGTTCTCCGGATAAAAAAGTGCTACAAGTCGTATATAGGCGACCCATATATTTCTGAAATTTGGTGATGTAAAAATCTTAATGCTCATTTAAACAAAAAAATCTTGGGGACATAGATGCTGAGTTTTTTCACTCCGCATTTGAATAAGGGGATCAGGGTTCCGTCCAAATTATAAAAACCAGCTACGATTAACCACTACACTTTATCATTAGAGCGCAATAAACAACATTTAAAAATATATTCATCCCTGATAGGACTGCTGTAAGTCTCTTCGTAAGACTATAACATTTACTAGCGCACACCCACCGGTAAAATCATTTACTAAAACCGTATTTAATTGAAGATATACTATGATTAACGGGAAGACAGAAACAGACGAAGCGATGAAATAACCAATTGCTGATTTTTTGGCAAAAGTATTCGATAAAGACAAAAAATCTGGTGTTTTTTTTCCTTTATGTTGCTTCAAATTTCTTCAATTTTATTTTATTTAAATATGAACGAACATTATCTTGACGCTTTTTCATACGCGCCATGCTGATTTAATGCGTACGACTCGTTTGCCTTGTTCAGGCGATGCGTTGCTGAAAATACCGAAGCTCGACCCATTCAGGATTCAAGAGCTTAAGATCGACCAAAGCGGACAAAGCACAGTGGGACTGGATCTTAGCTTCAAGGACATAGATATAATTGGCTTGAAGGACACAGACATCAGGCACACCAAGTAAGTGTTGACACTCTAAACCAAGGGTGAGTAACCTACAGACCGCAGACCACATGCGGCCTGCCATGTAGAAAATCTCAGCTGTAAACTATTCTCTTAAAAAATCGTTTGGGTAGAACTTTCATTCTTAAAAGTATTATTTCAATGAATTATCGAAATATTAACATCGTATCAGGAAATAATATTCTGAAAAAACTTCCTTCGTCAGTTCTTTCGTTTAATTTAGACAAGTTTTCCTGCGTTTTAATCCATAAAATTGCGACTTTTGTGTGTTACTTAAGGCATTTTATCACACTGAGCAGAGTATATGAAGAAATGGTTGACATTGCTCAATAATTAAGGGTAGTTTATACTACGCATTTTATACAATTCGATTTCCTCAAAAACGGCACTAACGATTTTGATTAAATTTCCTACAGTTACTTGAGTATACGTCTGCAATATTACTACGTATTTCATTTTTCTCAATGAATGAGTATAAGACTAGTTTATTCTTGGGCAACTTTAACAAAAATTGCATTTGCTAAAAACCGGCTGATACGATTTTCATTTTCTAAAGATAACTAAACGACGCATTATTATATGAGAAAGTTTGTACAATGTATGTTGTACCGATTTTTTAATTTAAGGAACTAACAGCGAAAGGATGTTAGTCGTCTGCTTCACGGATTTTTAAGTGATCGTGATATTTTAAATTACTTTATGGACAATTGTTAAAACATATCGCTTTAATATTTAATTTGTATTTTCAGCAAAGGCTTAGTCTATAGTGGAAATTACATTTAAGTGATTGATGACAAATTCACGCATCTAAAAAATAATTTTGTATTTTATTATTTTAAATTAATAAAAGTATTTTTAAAACATTCTCAACTCAGGGATTATATGAATGAATATTTAATGTGCTCGGTTTTATTTAAGTTAATCATGTAAATATCATATTTTTACTATGCATTCAGAAATGCCCGATCATTTCAAAGTAGTGATTTCTTCATGTCATGAAGTGTTTTCCTATTTTATTTCAGCTTCGATTTGGAAAAGTTTCGTTACAATTTCGAAATGCTCATCCCGAAGTTGTCTGTCGTCGGTCCGTACGAGGTTTCTGGAAAGGTCTTAATCTTGCCAATCAAAGGAAAGGGAAACAGCAACATTACTCTCGGTGAGTTGGAGTTCGAAGGCTCTATCTAAATGTCATAACTATAAACCTCATGCGTTTTCATTATTTCATTTAGTGCGCGTATTTCATCCGTCGATTTCATCCGAAGCTCAAATGTTCCTGACTTTTTATTCATGTAGTTGAATGTTTACGTGTTTATTTCATTTATCTACATTACATTAATCTCGTTTCCACATTTGTTTAAGTATCTGTATAGTAAAGAAGTACAATTTTAAAGCAGTATTTTAAGTTAAATCAACATTTGAACTTCATATTTGTCAAAAATCCGTAATTTTTAGAAGCTCGCCCATTACATGTATACTTCTGAAACGAGAGAATTTCTCTCTGCTATGATAGTTATGTGGTGGTATCCGCTCTTGAATTTTTCTCTTGTTTCCAAATTATTCCTAGTGTTACGGTTTTATGCCAATCGGCGTAGTGATCTTAGGATCAATTTATCTACTTGTATGCTGATGTTTTATCCTTGTTTGTATGTAGATATTTGTCTGTTTAATTATGTCACTTTTCAATCGATCTTCATAGTGGTATTATGATTGCTTCACAGATGAGAAAGTTTGAGGGTTTTTTTTAGATCGCGGTGTAGTCATCTTACGCATAAAACCAATTGATTTAATTTTTATCACGGCGCAGGCAACGTCAATTTCATTTGGTCCATCTCTGGCAAGCTCATGGGCAAGACCCCGTCGACGCAACGACTCCACATAACGGAAGCAGTGGCGGAAATCGAACCAGAGAGCATGACCATTAATATGGAAGGACTCTTCGGCGGAGACAAGGCTCTTGGTGAGGATCTTTCCTTCATTCACTATAAAGGCAAACGCGTCCGTGTTTTTCTATAAATTTCAGTCCGATTTAAATCGTTTGCAAACGCTATATGGGTTGCGTACGTATATGGTTGTGTACGTATACAAAAAATAAATAACTCTTTTTAAATGGCGTTTCTTATAATGATCTTTTTAAATAGATCAAGAAGACCAGTGAAAACTTTGCTCGTTAAAATTTAAAAATTGGTATCCTAATTACTTAGTGTGCTCTTATTGGCTGGCATTTAGTCATCAAATAATCAATGTCATATATCTCCACCCCCTCTCGAACTCCAATACAGATAGCATAGAATGCAAAATATTTCAATAAACAAATTTGACCATTCCTAATCCTTAATCATTCTATATCGACTCTTCTTACAGAGGATATAGGATAATATATATATAGGAGGATACTAATGTCTGGCCCAAACTACAATAGTTGGAGATCTGAAATTTAATACAGAGGTGAATCGAAAACATAATCGGAGGAATAATTGCAAAATTGCAACAATGTTTATTTTCTTGGCCCTTAAAAATTATAAACTATTTTACTAACATTTCACGGTTTAGGTACTACTAAATGTGCTATGAAGCTGAAATTTTTTCTAATGGTATAATTTGAAAAATAATGAAAACGGGATTTTAGAAATTTGAAAATGTTTATTCGTTCGGCCGTAATAAATTCTTAAATGTTAAACAAATTGACTAATGGTTATGTACATTCTGAAGATCCAGGAAGCTGTAAATATTAATATAGTTAGAAAATAACGTTCCGGTGGTAAATTACATTGAAAATTTCATAAAAGTTTTATATTGTGGCCGTTAAAAATTCATAAAATTTAAACACCTAGCCGTAGACGCTCTGAGAACCGCTCCGCTCCTTTAAAACTTAAACGACGATAACTCGCAGTATATTTGCCGGAATCTCGTGAAATGTTTTCTGCAGCTTACACAGACATTCTACACGCTGACAAACCCATTAAATAGTAGATATAACTTACACAGTTATTGTTAAAAATACTTTTCTGCGAGGCTGCATCGTAAAAACATCCCGAAAATAGTCTCTGACTAACTTACGTTCTGTTGTAGATAGAAGAAAACGGTCCCCTGTAAAATGTAGAAGAAGGCTTGAGTTTTAATAATGTAAAAGATTTATTCCGATATCTTGCTTTATTTTCGAGATACTAACTTTAGATATTTGAAGAGCGCCGAAATTGTAGGCGTTTCGCGACTCTCTTTCCGCCTTTCAGTGCTAAGAGGAATAATGAGCTGATACTTTCAGGGGTTGTAGATGTCGTGAGAATATCTCCATATTATTTGAGAACCCCTGCGTAGGTGTCATCGGTTCGACTCCAGACAGCCTAAAATTTGAGATTATTTCCCATAAGAAAACCATTGAAATTAGTGCATGGCGCTTTTGCATTTAGAATTTATTTGTCGGCTTTTAGTCTTTCTTATTAAATGAGAGAAAATGCTTGCAGAATGCAAGCACACATTCACTGTATCCTTATATGGCTCCATATGCCACCACTTTGAAAGACATACATAAAGAATACTTACTTTATGGTCCCAAACAGGTGACCAGATGAACATCTTCCTCAACGAGAATTGGAGAGAAGTCCTAGGAGAGCTCAAGGGAGCCCTAAACGAAGCATTGGCACAGATCGTGCATGTGATCGGGAACCAGGTCATATCGTCAGTGCCGTTCAATCAGATCTTGCCGCCGAAGTGAAGCGTAGCTCGTCTGTATCCACGCGATACCAGAAAGTGTTTCGCATCCGCTTTCCATATATTGACATACACGTAAAACCAAGACTTGTCGCATCTCATCTTCCTTCATAGTGTTTTGGTGTGAAACGACAAAAAAACATTTTTTTGAAAAAATTTTCCGACGGGCATAAAATCAGTCGATTTTAGACATGACGTTTACTATGCGAGCTGTCTATTCGAGGATGTTATGGTGACCGAGTTATATATCAGTGTATCCTACGGATGAAAATAAAGTTGGTGTGAATAGTGTCGTTGCCTGGTGACTGTGGATCGGTTGTTCGTCTTCGGACAATCAGCCGATTAAAATCGCTAGTGTATGTACCATGGAAACCGAACATCCTAAGGGCTGGTTTTTAGTACAATCCATATCTAAAGGCGAAGCCGTACATGTAAACAATATGTAAATATGTAGAGGTAAACGTAGGCAAGCTTAAGGACACATGCATTTGTATTTAAAAAGTAGATGTCTTTAATTGTTATTGTTAATGTGCCTACTAAAGGCTTTACTTCCTATTCAATTTCCTCTCATATTCGAGTAAATACATAGTTTATTTTTCTACATAATAACAAATTTGATAGTCTTTTTTCTTACTTTTGCTCTATTCAATTTCCTCTCATATTCGAGTAAATACATAGTTTATTTTTCTACATAATAACAAATTTGATAGTCTTTTTTCTTACCTTTGCTCTATTCAATTTCCTCTCATATTCGAGTAAATACATAGTTTATTTTTCTACATAATAACAAATTTGATAGTCTTTTTTCTTACCTTTGCTCTATAGGGTATTTTTCCCTTATGTGACGTATGTTGAGAACTACCTCTACTTTGTGGCTGTGATTTGTATGGGTCCTTTATTCTTAAAATTCTTTCTTTAATTTCACGGGCTCACTATGATGACGTGTTTATAACAATATAAACTTGGTGAATGTGACCTGGCATTTTATTCTATTCTCGCTCGAACAGTTGGCTTCAAGTTTTTTATTATATATTATAATATGTAATGTATGTAATTTTCCTGACGTATATTTTCTGAACTTGCCAATTTCTCAAATTAATTAATATCTTCCGCTTTTGATAGAGCGAATTTTCGTTCTTTTGAGTTTTTTTTTTAATTTTCCTCTTCTAATAATTTTTAACAATTCCGGTCATTTGTTCAGTTATCTGACCAGATCTGTCTGATTTTTATCACTCATATGAATTCATCGGAATTTATCGGGAGACATTGGTATCACTTTCCTTTCACACCACACCACTTTCTTTATTTCCCATTATACACTATTAATTTATTTCACGTGTCCATGCATGTGGAGGAGAAGCGAAACTTTCTTGTATCATTCTACTCATGTAAATAAAATTTTCGTTTGAGTCGTTGATTTTTATTTTATTTATACCACCCAAAGAACTCTCTCGTAGTGACTAAGACAAAGGAGTAATGCACTGCTATTCATCTTAAAAATGATCTTATGACACATTTTATTTCTTTTTTGCCAAGTATTGAAACAGTATCAGTTAGACCTCAAAGTCCAACGCTCATAATTCAGTGGCTATTGAAGTCGTTAATTTAATAAATCTACTCTTATGTATTTCTATATTTACAAAAAACGAGCACAACCGGAGAAGAAACTTTCGAAATCTTTTTACCTAGAGCATTGGTAGAATTACTAGAAAAAAAATTTTAATTCCGAAAAAAACATCAAACAAAAATGAGTAAAAATATGCCTTATCGACAACAACAAAAAATGTTTTTTTCATTTCCCATAAAGCAATCATATACGCGGGATTCGACCTACGAGTCTGTTGCGACGCTCTTTTACATAGATCATTTGAAAAAGTGGAGTAATCAGGGGCGTACTGATAGGCCCCGCAACCACCGCAACGCGGGGGGGCCCCGAGATTCATGGGGGGCCCCAGTCATTCAAACCTTACTGATGAAGGCGTCCATAGGGTACTCCGTATTATTTGCTGCGGGTGGGCCCCCAGATTTTCCGGTACGCCCTTGGGAGGAATTCACACGGTGCCTCTTCATTCCAGCGGTGGATCCTAGAGAAGGCGGGAGGTAGAAGGGAGGGGGGAGGGGGAGGCGACCCTTACCACCCCCTTGGCCGCCCTCTACCACCCCCCCCCATGGACGCCCTTATTTATATCCGGTACTTTAAGTATGCGCTCATAAACCCATTCAATACAAAACCCCTTCTATTTTCCGCAGTAGGTGATGTCATTCGGGCAAGTGCATGAAAGACCCTCTAAGGCAGCTATTCTCAAATGCGACCACCAAGATATTTCGTTGCGGCCACCACTAGCTTCTCCGTCATACACGGGATCCTCAACCCAGTAATTCGACTCAAACCTTCTAGAGCATTTTCTTGAATAAACAGTCGGAATGAATAGTCTATTGTTCAGAATATAGAGACGTGATCCAGATGCCCCTCTCTATATACAAAGGAAAGGTTAATTAACTTTAACAGCTGGCCGAGAAAGCCTCATAACTTATTATAAAAATGCATGAATCCATTCATTATTCCTCTCTCTCTCTCTTTCTTGGGGCGGCAATAAGAAGTATGGTCCTTCTAGAAAACAAACGAATGCTTTACTCTTTAAGCTAGAGAGAATGGCTGTAGGAAAATCATTCGTAAACGATCGCATCTGAAAGTAGTGAGTACGTTCGCCTCACATTTGGATAGCTCTCTGTTGTTCTCTGAGAGCTTCGTTTTCATAGTTTTCACTCATTTTAACGTAATATTTGATTAACTAGCTAGTGTGTCTGTGTAGGGATAATAATGTGATAATAAGTATGATTATAAGTGTGATTATATGTGCAAATATTCAGTTCAACAAATCGCCAGCTACTGCAACCAGGCTTAACCATAGTTGATACTGTTTATATAATTGAGAAATTTCAAAACACGATATTAGACATTAGAGTACATGTGAAAGAAGATGATGTGCGAAAGAACATTTAGTGCACTTCATTTCCTGAAAAGTAAATACCGAAACAAACTAGAGTACGAGCATCTTGAAGCTGCTCTCCGGTTATCTGTAAAAGACGGGTGTGGATGAATTTCCATTTAATAAACTTCTTTGACTATAAGAGATATATACCTACATTAATGAGTTATTTCATTTATAAAAAAATTTTGATCTTACATGATTTTTAAGACTTACTAGTACATACTAAAAATTTTAAAAAAATGCATGTGCGGCAACCAGACATTCACATGTGAACCCCTGCCCTAAGGGCTGTTGAGAGTATTCTGAAGGTAAAAAGTGTACGGTATTCGCCGGAAGGGTTATCGATGGAGTCGTTAGACCCCCCCCCCCTCTCCCCTCCTCCATGGATACCTCATCGTACCAACCTTGGGGGAAGCTTCTGCTTTCAGACGCGAAATCCAAAGCCGCGCGGGTTGAAATTGCCTTAAAAAAATAAAGACTTTTTACAAGAGAGTGGAACGCCCTTTTTGAACACGTGACGGGAAGTTGGCATATGGAACGGGAACTCATTGTAGCTTTTTAACGCTGGGGAAAAATCGTGCACTCCGCACGCGTGACGCGGTCGCGAACGGTCGAGCGTGCTCCATCATGTTCTTTTTAACCCGGACCACCTGTGCTCAGGCGGGAAAAATATGCCGTCCGTATGAAATGCGCCATTTTCCCCAAGTAGTCTGTTCGGATCAGTTTTGCTGCATGTCCGTTGAAAGGGACCCTTACAGCAAAGGTCAGCAATTCGGCAGCGCGTTCCCTTGTTAAAGGAACCCATTTTTAAACGAGTAGAATGGCATGAATTTCAAGACAAAAGCGTCTCTCTGAAGGTATCCCGCAGTGAAAGGGCCATCAAGATTAAAAGTTTAAGGCCATGAAAAATTCCAATAAACCCGCAAAATTCGCATAGCTTTCATTAACTTACAAAACAATATTTGCGTCTGAGCTCACCCTACGTGTTCACTAACTCTTCGTTTTACGGACGTTCAACTTCACGAATTTTCGCGGTAACGCATTGGAGAAATTAATACCCCCTTGTTCGGTATACGCAATGAATTTTCGCTTCAAGGAAAATACGCCAAGCTGTACGTATTGCAAATTAATTATTATTGATTATAAATAAATACATCTCTATGCTTTATATTCTCATTTCTTTACTATTGTTTGTGTATATATATATATATATATATATATATATATTTATTTATTTATTTGTATGTGTGCTTGTTGTCTCAGGTTACCCTATATCTTATTACTAAATTTAAATTAATTAAATTTAACGAATTTTCGATTGACAAACGATTTCGAAGGAGCGCATCCCCTTCGTAAAACGGGGAATTAAGTGTTTTCTCTGAAGAGGGCAAAATCGTTCTCAAGAAAATAATATGAAACCGCAATCGCTTAAAATTCCGCAAAATATATCCAAAGCAGTCGAGGATTCTGTTTCTAAAATTGTTACCACGCCATAAAATTTTCCAAAGTTATTACCAAATTCCGATATAATTTCCAAAGTTAAAATCGATTACACCGTAGCAATAATGAAATTTTAAAAAATTCGGCGAATCTAAAACGGGTATTATGAAGTGGAAATATTCTTTTCTATTGGTACACGTGTTTCATATTAGAACGAAACAATCTTAAAATCCCTACAACCAGGGGCGGATTGGGAGCAAAAATCGGCCCGGGCAAATACTCGGATATCGGCCCACGTAACAACTAAAATAATGTTGCGGCCCCCGTAGGAGGCCGCGGCCCTTAGTTTGAGAAACACTATGTACTTTAGAATACGAAAAAGCAACAGTTCCTGACCGAGGCATCAACCACAAAGGCAGCCCCGGCCCGGTGTCCCGGCGGCCCAATCCGCCCCTGCCTACAACACTTCCTATAGTTACCAACGAGTTGAATTCATTCAAACCCGTTTCTCCACGAAAAGAACCCGTGCTTCAGAGTTGAGTAACTAATTTATTTCTAATGAGTCGCCTGTTGCGATAGCTTTCTCCAGACCGGATAACATTAGGATTGAATTAGAGGTGCATGATAATACAGGAGAAGT
This sequence comes from Uropetala carovei, assembly GCA_036926305.1. Taxonomy (NCBI): domain Eukaryota; kingdom Metazoa; phylum Arthropoda; class Insecta; order Odonata; family Petaluridae; genus Uropetala; species Uropetala carovei. The sequence continues at coordinate 9,586,591 of JAXCHB010000033.1, read as the reverse complement.
CACATTCTCATGACCGGAGAAAAAATACAGGGAAAGGAATCTTGTGACTCCTGGTGGCGGATTTTTTCAACCGGCATACTCTTTCATCTCTCCCGCCGCTCGGAGGCGTCAGGAATTCCACAGCTGATCCTCCCGAAAATTGAAGAGCAAAGCGTTCGCAACGTTCGCAAACGCCCTTCCGAGCTCTTGGAGAACTTGTCCTTTCACGTCGTTGAACACCTCGTGGGCATTCTCGTTCAGGAAGGAGTTTGCCGCTTTTCCTGCAGATGCCGGGAGTTGATGGCGTGAGCGAAGCGTCAACCGTCCGGACGCCATGCGGGAAAAAGAAGAACCAGGTTAGCGTTTAGATATCTCTTTCTCTCTCCGTACGTAGAGCCGGGAACGATTCAAGAGATTACATTTTGAACGAAGGGGGATTTTATTAATGAACAAACAGGCCACCCATTCCTCCGTCGCTGTCCGCTTCTAACGTTGCGCAAGATTCCGCCTCAACTCCGACCATATGTTTCCTTTAGTCCGTTCGTTTGCTTGTTTTCGCAGACAGGGGTTTTCGAGGGTAGGTTAGGTCACTATACGTGTTATAGCGAGCTAAATACGAGCGCGGTGTTTTGACATCTGAATTTTGTCTTCTAAACCGAAAGTACGCGCGCTATCTGCTTGTAGCGAGTTCTTGGATGGGTTTTGCTTGCTCGAAATCGAGGAGGACCGCTTTCCAGCTACAGTGAAAACCGGTTAACACGAAATGCTAGGGACTAGCACAATCATTTCGTGTTATCCGAATTCCGAGTTAACCGAATTTCATGTTAACAGTTTTAATGTTAAAATTTTCATTTTTCAAATATGGAATTAGGCTCGTAGGCAAATCCATGATACATATCAATAATAGGATGTAATACACAGCCGAAGATATTACCATAATCATGGGGAAACCCTATCGCAAATGACATTTCGTTTTATCCGAAGAATTTTGCATGTATTTATTTTCATGGGACCGAAAAATATTTTCGTATTGAGCGGTATTTCGTGTAAACCGTTTCGCGTTAGCGAATGAATTTATACTGAATGGTATAGGCAATTGAAACGGACCGAGCATGCGTTTCGTGTTAACCGATATTTCGTTTTAAGCGTTGTCGTGTTAAGTGGTTTCCACTGTAGTTGGACTGGCAGTGATGTAATTTCCTCTCCGAGGGGGATTTTGCTTCTGCTGTGATGCATCCAGAAACTCTTCCACGATGCACGAACTGGTCATTCGTGTGCGTCATGCAAATATTGTAATACTCAGACAGTTATTTAAACTACCGTGAAATTATCTTGGTTAAACGGAATAACCACCGTAAACGAGCGTTGAAGAGGTTCCTTTTAATAGATAAAAACAATTGGCCTTGATTTTATGTACGCCCTAATGTAGCAGAATATGTATTACGTTTTAAAAAAAATGAAATTCGGTGTATTCCGCTTTAGGTTAATGGCACAACACGGCATCTGGGGATGGAGTGACGTAAAGTCCGATAAATGTGATACTGAATACTATGTGTCATCCTGAAACATGACAATGAAAGGGCAAATAGGAAAGATACACAATAAACTACCGTATTTACCAGACTATATGACCATATAAGTTACTTTGAAAAAAATTTAATTCATTCTGAAGCAAATAAATTAAACTAGGCTTTTTTATTTAAATTTGTCAGCACAATTTGCAATGCAAATATAAATGCAACTTAACCCTAATCCTACCAGGCTGTGACTTAGAGACACATTTGTATTTTTATTGACGATTACTTCCACAATTAAATTTACTTGGCAGTGAGACTTTGTGTATTCTATTATTTTATATTTCTACATAAATAGACACCATTAACTTTTTTAAAAGTCTTTGTGTTTCATTTACATATATATACGCTACGGTCGATGCAGACTTGAGCTCCAACGGTTTGCAGGAGGTGGAGCGGCATTGCCATGTATTACACAATAAGGCACCTAAGAGAGCAAGGATGAGATAGCGGTAGTGCACAAATTGGCAACGTTGCGGTTCAATAAATTGGTTGGAGCCTTTTTCGAGTGCTACTAATTATAATTTTTCTCTGCTTTCAGAGCTCAAGTTAGACGGTGTCGATTGTTATGACAAATACTATTTTCATTTTGAGCTTTCTTGAAGTAACCTTATAAACAAAGCATCAAACCTTTCCAAATTTGGAGTGATTTCGTAGCGGTTCGCAATTTTCAATTATGGTTTGGTTCAGAAATGATATTTTACACTGTTTAATATCGGATCGCAGTTTTAGCTAAATTGTGATTTATATGTTTTTTGTTTCTTCAGTTTTCAGTTTGAACCGATTGTCTTGCAATAATTTAATAGATACTGCTAAATATACAAAAATTTACAGTAGCTTTAGCAAACATTTCATCAAAATTAGAAACCTATCTATATACATAGATATAATGTATGCACTGTGTGCAAAATAATGACATTTCTTACAAATTTTTTCCAATAAATTTGGATAATTTTTGTTTTAATTTCCAATGGAACGGAACCATTTTTACAGAAATTTCTGGTTCGGTTCAATACAAAACAGATATTTAGCTCCGGTTACGTTACCGGTTTAACGAATTAGTGCTGTTCAGTTCGGGTTTGCTTTGCTTCTCTGCTAATTAATAACTTCAACATGAAACTAATACTATCTGATGATGCTTTCGTGAAACTATACAAGGATACGTTTAATTATTTTTAAAAAAGTTAGCATTCAACTTCATAAAAGTATATTTATCTCAACGGCCCAATGCGACTATGCTGATACTATGATAGCTTAAAATTTGTAATAAATTAAAGTCAAATTATATTAAATTAGAGTGTAACGCTAATGGTCCTTCAAGATTAAATTTAATTAGCGATATTATTTTTCCGTGACTGAAGATATATTTTTTACAAATTTCAGTGGCCGTGTGTCTGTTAGGAACGCTGTGAAGCATTAAAATGGGTGCTGGTTACAAAACATTATGGAGTTGAATGTTTTATCATGGCATACTACATTTCCTCATAATTTCATTCTTTTATTCTTTACTTAGTGACAAAATATCGGATTACTGGCAAGCGATAAATTTGAAACGTTTTTATTAATTAATAATTCGTGTATAACTCGAAAATATATATAGTTATTTTCAGATTAATTCCATTCCCAAATTTGTTAACGGCGAATATCCTCGGTAAACTCAATTAAAAAACAAGTTAGGAAAGTACTGCGTAAGCAGATATTATAAGGCGATTTTTTACAAAAAATAAATTTCTTCCATTGGCCGTAGTTTAATAATAATGGCAATATAATATAGCCCGCTTTCATTCCCATTAAAAGTTTACTCAGAGCTGTTGGCCATGGCAGTCTATTGTTGAGACCCAGAAAAACTCCCACTTTTTTCTGATAAAAACTAAAATTTACGCTGCATCTACAGGGATTTCAATTTCGTCTTCAACAACAAGAAACTACAATTTCTAAACTTTCCGACAGTTTAATTCCTGAGTTCGAATCATGATGTAAAACAATTTAAAAATGCAAATATATATAAACCTCTACACCGATTTACGTGCTTTACTTATGGGGAAATAATGTGACAATAATAGTGCAAAATTATCCCCAAGTAATTGATCCCGGTCCACCAAATTCTTGCCACAGATACATAGCTCTTATATGTAGTTACTTATTCTTTGGTTTTTCTAGGTTGAACCGTTTCAGAGATATCGTCTGCGCAGTCGAACGGAAGGACAGATACAGTAAATACATAAGCGATTTGTGAAAAAAAAAATGTGATGTGGCCAACACGACTTTCTCCATATTTGGGATATAGATATTTAAATTATTATGAATAGCATTATAAGGCAAAATTATTATTTCGTATCGTAAAAGAATACAGTCGTCTTTATTACCGTAAATTAGGTATATTCTGAATATGTTTACAGAATTCACCGCTACATGGTGGTGGCGCTGTATACTGGAAATTAAGAAAAAGCAAAATATCTCCGAAATGGATGGTTCTACGAAAATTTGTTTCAAACAAAACTTGGAAGAAATATTATTCTCTACAACATTGGTCCTCACGAAGATGATCAATTACGACGTTTTAAAGGAGATATTTGACAGAAACCGAAAAAACCGATTATTTTTTGTAAATAATTCCTTAACAATAACTGCTATAGAAAAGTGTTTTAAATAAAAGATGTAGAAAATTATATTTTCTACGTTTTTTGTAATGGTCAGTGTACACAATAATGACGTATTATCGGAGAAATTTCGCAAAAACCGAATCGGGTTTCGAATAAACCTCGACTTCCGGTAAACCGTTATTGTCCAAAAACTAACCAGGTCTTTGTGCTTATGCTAAAGTGTTATATATGAAGTTTGGTAACGATATGGCAAGTGCTTCTTGAGTTAGAGCGTCCAAAATCACATACACATCCACACACACAGACATCATTCCGAAAATAGTATAAACGTGTTCTAGGGACCTCAAAACGTGTATTTCCGTTGAAATCTCGAAGGTGATTTTTTTCGTGATCACAATACTTTCCCATTACTACGTATGGAGAAAGTAAAAATCACTAAGATTACCAATCTGGCAGAAATATGGCACTGATTTTGGATTTTATTTATTGGCAAGAATTCAGAGACAGCACAGGGACAATTCTACATCTACATCTACATGATACCCTACAAATCACCAGACTGGTGGGTGGCAGGGGGTGCAGCACACCAAAACCTACCTAATAACGTCCCTCGTGGGAATCACTCTCCTGTTACGATCCCGTATGGTCCTTATACTGAATATCGTAACAACAATAACAAGAACGAACACACACGACCATGCCCTCGGCAGGATTCGAACCTGCGACCCTAGCATTGTAGAGCTAGACACGCTAACCACCCATCTACCAAGGCCGAACTTAATGGCACATTCATTGTTATGCAGAAAACATCTTGCTCACAGAAAGTTATCTTTACCAAAAATTCATTTTTTTCAGTTTCCGGTCCCATTTTTGCGACTTAAAAGGTTTCCCGAATACGCTGGATAAAAGGAACTGGAAGAACGCAATTTATATTTTAGGAAGGGTTAAACCCACAAAAATCTGGCGCCCATAATGTTTGCTCCTGTTTTTTTATCGCGCGCGGTTTTGAGTACTAATCGCACGACTTTATTTTTTTATCGCATCGGAGTAGTGCATCACCGGAAGTCGTTTGTTCTTTTTCGACCCTCTATCTCCTATCCTTTAAATCTTTCTCCCACTCCCTATTACCTCTTCCTCTTTACCAAAAGAACATGTGACCTAGTTTCACGTAATTGATTTGCTCTCTCTTTTTAAAAAAATAGAAGAGAATTGTAACCTCCGCATTCTTGGCCCCTAGAGGCTATTCGTTTATTTTGGATCATTTTCGGATCTGAGGTCAGAAATCGATAGATTATATAATTATATATGTGCGGGTGTATCTCACCGCCATTTTTGAAAGCGTTTTCTCGGATCAATATCCTGGAGAAAATGGAATCTTTTTTGTTACTTCGTTTGCCAACAAAATAAAATTAATCCATGTTTCTCTTCCGGCAGTTTTTCAAGTTCTATAAAAACATGCAAAGGATCGGATATTTTTTTTAGTGATGGTTTCCTTTTCGTTTTACCCATATTTTACTGAGGAAACTTTTATAGCTCCAATAGATTGAATAGAATTCAGATACGCATTTCGTGAAAGTGTTGCTCGGTGCTGATTCACCGAGAGCATATTCTGATAACAAAATTTACCGCCAGTGAATCATCGCTGAGGACGCCTGCTTTGTATCCGAAATGCACATCTGGAGTTTTCTCATCCCTGACTTTGCTATATAGAAGCATTCTAAATTCTCAATTGGGTTACAACCATGTACCCCTCTATATAATTTGCTTGGTTATGCGTGATGGTGTAATGCTCAGTCGGCGTTTTCGTTGGTTGAACGGCAAGACAATCAGGGTTCGGGATATCACTTAGGTCAGTGACGCTCGACTACAGCGCCGTTTCTAAGGTGTGGAAGAAACGCGAACCAACACACATCCGCTAACAATTGAGTTTGTTTTTTGTTTTGTTTACTTTGACGACGATGACTGGTTTAAAGAATTCAAAGAAGTTAGGGAAATAACTTTTATTGCATCGAAGTAGTTGGAACTTGATAAGTGCGTTTTTTTATTCACATTGTTGAGGATAATTTGTTTATCGAATAAATGTAATGATAATTAGTGTATTGCATTGAAATACGTAAAAAGTGGTAAATATTACGTTTGTTATTTACTGATATCTTGCTGAAAATATGATTAATAGAATATACGCGGTGATATAATTCGAAGTTATTTGCTGCTAGGATTTTGAATAAAGTTTTCATATTTGAAAGATATGAATAAATTGTTTCTAAGAATAATAAGTGAAAGTATTTAAGTTAAATAATGTATTCCGTCCCGACATATTGACGGGTTTATATACTGGTAAGGTGATAATTCTTTATTTTTTATATTATCGTTAATTTATTTCGCCCATTGGAAATTACTTTTTATAAATGTTTATACATTTAAAGATTGATACTCATTATCTGAATTTAATTTGAAATTGAAAAAAATTCGTGCACGATCATATTCTGAGCGCTTTGCTGCTGCTGACAATTACGTAACAGATTTTTTGGCATGGACGAGAAATTTTAAATTCTCTTTTCGTGTAGGTATTTCTGATTCAAACTTATAAAATTAAGTACATACTGGGAAAATTTTACTTCTTTTCCGTTATTATGTGTTCGTATTTTCAGCTAATTAATAAAACGAAAATTTCTCTGCTAATACTTTCAGCGAATTTATAAAACGAAGGTTTTTAAGGGTAGATCCTTAATTTATTAACGCCTGCATGCATCGGTTTCACGTGATTTCGTGAAAAGAAAGGTTTTTTTAAAGAGAAAGATGAAAGGTCATCACAGGGCCTCTGCCGTAGTTTTACAAAATGTGCTTTCCTAATTAGCTTCAGTATTGGATGACGTTTTGTTAGTTTTTTCCATACTTCACGAAACGTGTTGTTACATGCCGTGCGCCGACCTTTTTTTAAAAAAATATCATCCAGGATTCTCTTCCGCACGACCTCACCTTCGAGTAATTGGGCAACGCATTATCGATTAGTCGAAATTTTCGAGGAAAAGCGCGAGTCTGCTTACTTTTTATGAGGGAAGGGAATTCGTAAATGTAACAGGCGCTCGTTAAAAAATAATTTTATGAGGATTTGAAGATGACATAACATTCTCATTTGTCATGATCAACGGCATAGGGATTACGTATGTGTATAATATAGGAGTACTAACACTAAAGAAGGTTATCCAGGAAAATAAATCATTCACAAACGGTAGAATTAGAAATGTTAACATTTTTTGCCTTCAGAATTCTTTGAACGTTTCCCTTCCCACGTCAGATCATTTGAGGCAAAAATTGTGAAACTTTTTAGGTTAAAATATAATTGTAAGTCAACATATATTTTTACATTTATTCCTAGTGATGGAAAGGCATGAGAATTTCCGCCAGGGCGATTACACCCGCGAAGGTCTACTATGAAATAGTAAACCTGTAAATCTAACACTGGAAATTGATGAGATTGTTTTTATTCTTCTGCATCGATGTAATGGTAAACAATTTATTTATCAGAAATATGTTTAAGACAACATAATATGTAAAATATATTATATTTTACGGGTGTTTGTAACTGTATGAAATATCTTATAAATAAAAGCTTTAGCTTAATATCTCGCAAACGACTGAACCGAATTTGATGAAATTTTCACGATAGCATTATGATGTAATAAAAAAACGTTATAATGTATCGGTAATATATAGAAAAGCCTTATTCTGTCCCTTTGTCCTTTTGTCACTCTGTCACGCTCTGAAACAGAAATATACCTCGAAAGGGGGGACTAAGGTCAGCTTTTGAAGCACAATAAATACTCGCGGCGAGGGTTTCGAACCTTCGATCGAAGGCAACCCTCTCAGCAGAAGGTATGATTTCAGGTAAAAGAAGACTGCCTCAATTTTATTTCAGAATAATATATCATCCCCGTAATTTTTAACGGGCACTTATACTAGTAATATGCATTCCTGATTTTTTATCCGACAATTTATTCTTTATGAATTGTCATTTCACTGTTCATCTTCCTATCTCAGGTTGGTAATACAAATAAATAAGTATCGCAAGTATTTAAAGCTTAAATAAAATTTATTCAATGTCATTTCTCAAATGTAAATTGACGTAATTACAGCAAAAAGTAGCGGAGGAAGAAATTACGAGCTAAAGACTTCAAGTTATGATAACAACCATTAATTATCGAAATCTGAACGAGAATTCTTCCCACTAAGCAGATACTTCCTGCTTCTTTTTCGTCTTTAAAATTTTTTTAAAAATCTTAAAGAGGAAGTTCCCCTTCGCCATGGCAACCTGGACGATTCAACTGTCGTCGCATAATTGTTTCTGTCTTTGTCACGTCCATCGCCTTTAAAATGGAAGTTTTACAGCCTCCGTGAGCGAAATATCAATCCCAACGAAAGGTTACCGACACACATTCGACGTCTAATTTGGAAAACGACTAACGTTATCCGATTTGAAGAGCTGCGATGCTTTTGCAGTCTCAAAGGGAATTGGAATGGCTCACCGTATGGCCTCTCACGAAGAAAAATATAAGCTTTCCATTTGTTTTTGCTGTTGTAAAACCTACTAGGAAAAAAACAAAAGAAGCTGTTTCCGGACGAAGGGTGTATACCGTTGTTAGCAAAGAAAATGTGTGAAGATTCGTTCAAAAGAGGGACGAACTGAAAAAAAGTAACATCGCAAACTTTCTTCGTGTTAAAGTTTTTATTTTTATGCCGACGTATTTTGTTGCGGTCTCTCTTAGCTTAATCCTCAGCTGCCCATTTTTTTCAAGTTGAATTAATTTAATTCTATAAAAAAATTCATAGGTATTATTAAATTGATACATTTAGTTAATCTTTAATAATTGTTATTTGTAAAATATAGTACGTAAATTCCAGATCACATTGGACACAAGGAGAAAGCATATAAAAATTGATGGATACATGGAACGTTACCCTGTAGTCACAATGAGCAGTAGACAGACAGACAAACGACTTTATTAAGGGCGATATTGAGACTATATAGTTCCTAGTAGATGGTTTATTGCCAATACAGTAGAACTTCTATAACTCAATCGTCTGTAACTCGAATTTTTCATAAGTCGAAGTCAATTCATTTTACAGAACAAAATCTTTTTCATGTTATTTTTCCTCTCTTAACTCTGATTTTCTTCAAGTCGAATATTTTTTTGCTTCCCTTTGAGGTTCGACTTATGGAAGTTACGCTGTAATTCACGCGTTACAATTCGATGGATCGAAGAGGCGTAAAAAATTACAATTTTTTCCGTGTCGAAGAAGTTAATACAAAATTTTTCCGTGTCCAATCTAAAGAAATCCGATGAAAAGAATCCATCCAAGTGTTTGTCTGGTCTTGTTATTCGCGTGATAAGGGAGCCTGACATCCTGCGTTCTCACGACCGTACCTCGGATAACGTCGCTTTTAATTTTTTTTTTTTTGTGTTCGCGAGGACGTGACGTCCACCTCGGGCGGCATCACGTGCTTATCTGATGCTTTCGCTCGCTCGTGGAATCCTCGTGACATATCGCAGGAGGACGGGGAGAAGGTCTACGACGGTACTTTCCCGTCGAATTACGCGTCGAGGAAAAAGAACGCTCGATTCAGCTCTTTAGCGGTGAGAATGAAAGACGAATTTAAGCCAGCCGTTACATCTGGGAGCAATAGGTCCAGTATTTTATATTTTCTGGAGCTATAGGCCATGTTTTTTGGTCTTTCATAACGTTGTGTAAGGAGCACAGTATGAATATGAAAGTTGATTAAATTATATTTGAAGTGATTACATTCTTTAGATATTTAGGAAGCATTCTGACGTCGGATGTAAAGTGTATAACTTAAATAAAGAGCTAGAATGAGGATGGAATAAATTGATGTGTCCAACACATGACTTTCTCCGTACGTAAGTTGTCAACTAAAATCGAATAAATACAGCGATAGGAACAGTTCAACATACATGCTTCAGCGCTAGCGATTCGATTGTTGTCACCACCACGCGCGCGAGCTGCCCACTAACCGTCAATTTCGAATAAAATTGAATATCTCTTGAAATATTCCTCATATGAAAATTTAGTCCAAACATAAGTTGTAGAAAAAAATAATATCTACGACTTTTATAAATATGTATGTTAACAAAAATTCAGTTTTAAGCGAAATGTTTAAGAAAAACTAAAATTTTACAAGAGTAAACCGCTACTTCCGGTTGACTGATTCTTATAAAAATCTTTTCAAATCTTAAGAATATACATAAAATCTCAAATATAGAATTTCATGCTGATCAGATGAATAGTTTTTGAGTTAGAGCGCACGCAAAATTTCTGTCACAAACACGAGCATACACACACACAGACATCGTCGAGAAAACGGTCAAAACGTGTTCAGGAGACCTCAAAACGTGTATTTCCGTTGAAATCTCGAATTCTATTTTTTTCATGAAAGCAATACCTACTTTCTTTATACTACGTATATGGAGAAAGTAAAAAGCAGTACTTTAACAAAAGGATGATACAGTTTTGATTTGTTAAATGGATGAACCATGGAAAGGGTTCGTGCAATGTTAAATTAATAAACTATAGCACTCTATAGAGCAGAAACTCAAGAGTATAAAAAAGAAAGATATAAAATATTTGGAAAGTTTTGAAATCCTTCGATGGAGAAAGACGTAGAGAATAAAATATTCATGCGGTGTTAAGTTAAACATAGATTTTTAAACGGAAACTATGTAAATTAATAAAAAAACTGATTTGTAGGAATGGAGAAAAATGCAGAAAATGAAATGGACAGATATAACAAGAAACTACGAGGTACAACAAAGATTAAACGAAGAAACTGTATACTACATATAACAAAAGAAAGCTAACTGAATAGAGCATACGCCAAGAGAATGCATCTTAATAGATCCAGTATAACGGACGATTAAATAGAGAATGGGAAGAGGAAGGACATTGGAGACCTTAAGTTAGACGACTCGTGGATTGCTAGTAAATGAAGGGGGCAGCGGAGGACGAAGTAGGTTAAAAGGAATCGTTTCAGGCATTGACCTTGAACCTCTCACAAATGACTTAATAGTGAAGGAGACAGCTGGAGAAGACAGCGTTGTTATTTTCCGAGAATATACAAACAAAAAATAAGGGCAATAAGTTAATTAGTTAGCAGGAGAAAGTCGAAATTTATGGAATAATCTGAAAAGACGAAGAGATAATCTGATCGGACACATCTTGAGACATGAGGGACTCACAAAAACGGTACTGGAGGGGCAAATAGAAGTGAAGGGGAAGACCAAGATTGGGATACGTTAAACAGATTATAGAGGACCTCAAATGCAATGGTTACGAAGAACTGAAGAGGAAGGCAGATAAGAGGGAAGAGTGGCGAACTACAGCAAACCAATCTAAGGATTGAAAACCAGAGAGAGTTAATTAGGGGAGCCTCGGCCAGATGATCATACCCTGATTATCATGATATATCGCTTCTACAGGCTATGATTAATTACGGTTTATGTTGATCATCCATGATAATCACAGCGTGTAGACCCGGCATAAGCTTTATATACTTCGCGCCAAATAGTTGAAATATTTAACTATATGTGGCACTGTTGTATCTATTTATGTTAAATACATCATCTGTTTCATTTCGCTACTGATTTCTGTAGAAAGCATCGAGTAATATGGCAAAGAAAGCAAAATGTGTCCCGCTCGATTTGGTTAAATATTTTAAGGAGAAAAACAATCGAGCTGTGTGTATAATACTCGTTCCTGGTTTTGATAAAAACGGTGAGCTGGTAAGTCTAGAAATTTCATATATCAATGATTAAAAAAGATGCGTTACTAAGTCTGATCAAATAGTTTAAATAAGATTTTAAAATTGTGTATCTGCTTTATATTTTGATATGCGATGCATCTCTGGAATGTTACAGACGTTACACAAGCCAACAATGGTCAAGCACATGCAACGAGCACATCAAGAATCTTTTGATGAATACAAGCAGTTGTGTGTAGAGAAAAAGGAAAAGTTTTGCAAGACTCGGGGAAAACTTACGTCATTCCTGAAATCTTCAGATAACATACCAGGTACGTAAATATAAAATTTGATGGTTGCTGGCTAGAGGTGAATTCAAATAGGATCCCAGGCAGCACAGTCCCAGATATACGCATGGTCGATATCTTGTCAATCGTGTATCGTCAGAATTACACTTGTATAAGTCGTGTATATCTGGACGAGAAGATGTTGGATGTAGTTTAAGGCCGTATAAGTCGCGATGTTCTCTGTTCTGCTGGCAGGACGTATACTCAACAAGGTAAACGATAGCTCCTTTGCTAACAATAAGTGGTGTTCGTAGCATGTTGGTAAGGCCTGCGCCTCTGGTGTGGAAAGTACGGAGTTCGAATCCGAGTTGGGGCAACTCACTTTTTTCTTGCGTTTCTATCTCATTCTCGTTATTTTTTCGCACTCAGTCTTTACACCGGTTTAGAAGAGCTTTCTTATTTTTCTTTCCGCTAAATTTTAGTCTACGGAATTTTTCGGACACATTATTCAGTGCACGACAACAGAGTGGGGCTTCACTGCTACATCAGATATCTTTTATTTCTCTGAACGCCATACTCGCAGTGACATTCACCTCCGTCCACCAAAGGCCATGTCTCTACACAAGTATAGGTAGGAAATTAGACCGAGAATACACGAGATACACACCAGCTGTATACGTGTAAGAACGGGTTTTACAGGAGATTGTGCTGCTGTAATACACGCGTATTACCACTGGTCCGCGAAAAATTTTTGAGGACCATGGTCCGGGACCACTGGTCCGCGAAAAATTTGGGAGGATCGGGTCCCTGATAAAAAGTAATAGCGCTGAGGCAAGATTCAGCGATCGACTTTAAAAGGGCCAAAGATCGACCGGTCGATCGCAATCGACTGGTTGGAGACCCCTAATGTAAAGGATTTTAATATTTTTAAATCATTCCGTCTATATAGTGGCTTATTTCGCGAATTAGCTCCTTTTGGACTTTGTCTAACTCCTCCGCGCAGTATCACAAAACTAAGTTTCTACTATTCGAGACATTTAAAGAAAACGCAATGGTAGCATCTAATTTTATCCCGCACATTACAAAAAGCGTAGAGATCCCGTTCTTGCGTCAATGCTTATGACGTAGTTCAGCGATTATTCTTCCAGTTACCGAGACCGGAGAAGAAGTTTTATTGCCTTTCGAAATTCGCTCGTTATTGTGTAATTATCTCTTACGATATAGTTAATTGTTTTATTTCTACAATCTCTTACGAGCCTTCGAATTTAACATTTGCTGCGAGCCGTCAAGATTCTAAAAAAAAATACTCGAGAAATAATACGATAGTGAGAAATTAAACTCAGATTGAATTTATGAAGACGTTTCTGTTACGAAAGCATAAATAATCAGCAATAGCATTTCCGCCATTAAGAGGGATCATAGCACTCACCTTGAAGAAAACCTCTTCCGACGATCTCTTTGATATAGATAGCTTAAGAACGTTTTTTGCGTTATTTTAATTTCGAATATTTTAAAAGGTTAAAATGAAGATCAAGGCTATTTTCCCACTACAGAGAATTTGAACCCTTTATCGATACGTGAAATGATTAATTACTACGATTTTTTTTTAAGATTACAAAAATCGATGAGTGAATTTCCAACGTTTAAAGTCCCATATTGTCACCGAATATAATAAAACTGGCCGGTTGAAAAAAAAAACATGCTGTCTGTTTTCATTGTTTTGCTTTTGTATAAATTCCATTTTCGGACGTTACTCTCAAAATACGGATTTAGTGAAACATCTACAAATCGATCGCAAAAGAAAGTGAAAAATTCGTAATATCGAAGAAAATTCTAGTTCGTGCTTCTAATGCTAAAATAAATTCTCCTTCTCCGCGAATCAAAGCGAAAAAATAAACAGCGGAAGCATTTTGTTCGATATATCGAAACTTCAATGTATAAAGATCGAGAGATAGATTTTAAAGTATGGTACATATTCGCTAGCGTGATATACAGGGTCTGCAAATAAAAAAATCTGATGTGGCCAACACATGACTTTCTCCATATTTGGGGTATAGATATTTCAATTATTATGAATAATATTACGAGGCATTAATATTATTTCGTATCGTAAAAGAATACACGTCCTTGTTGCCGTAAATTACGTATATTTTGAATGTTTACAGAATTCACCGCTACATGGTGTTGGCGCTGTATACAGGTATTAAGATAAATCGAAATATATCCTAAATGGATGGTTCTACGAAAATTAGTTTCAAACAAAACTTGGAAGAAATATTATTCTCTACAACTTTGGTCCTTACGAAGATTACCAATAACGATGTTTTTAAGGAGATATTTAACGGAAACCGAAAAACCGGTTATTTATAAATAACTCCTAAACGATAACTACAATAGAAAATTGTTTCAAATGAAAGTTGTAGGAAATTACATTCTCTATAACTATTTTTAGAATTTTAAATACAATAATGATATTTTAACCAAGAAATATCGCAAAAACCGAATCGGGTTTCGAATAAACCTCGACTTCCGTTTATCCGTTATTGTCCAAAAACTAATCAGTTCTTTGTGCTCATGTAAGAGTGTTATATATGAAGTTTGGTAACGATATGGCACGTACTTTTTGAGTTAGGGCGCCCACACTAACATACACACACACACATAGACCTCATTCCGAAAATAGTCTAAACGTGTTCTAGGGACCTCAAAACATGTATATCCGTTGAAATCTGGAAGTCGATTTTTTTCATGAATACAATACTTTCCCATTACTACGTATGAGAAAGTAAAAATGAGCCACTACATGTTATAAATCTATACTTGTAAAACGATTCTAATATAACTTCATCCTGATAAAACGCCGTAAAACAGGCAATTAACTGTTTTTCGTACATTTTTGAATAAGGTGATAACATTACGTTAATTTGTAACGAAATAAAATTTCCATGTTAACACAAATTGTGCCACTCGTTTTTATTTACGTCATATTCTTAGATGCAGCTATGGGTATTCAAATTTGCACATAAGGATTATGTTTAAACATATTTTAATGCGTACAAATTAAATTAAAATATTTCGGCAACTATATTTGATGGCATATGGTATAGGATCTCATTTTTGTATTGGCAGTATATTCACTTCTTACGTTGATTTCAGAGGCAAAATTCAAAACGATGTAAGTGCGACATATAACCATATTTCAGGTAAGTCGATAGCTCACTGTTAGTCAGAAGATATATGAATTTTTATGATAAACGCACATCCCTTCGTTAAACATCTATGGCTAACAGGTATTTTCAAAAAAAAGTAAAAGTGCAAATCGATACGGCAATTTTAAAACATTAAACCCCTTATTTAGATAAAATCGCGGACATGCGTATATATTTTTTTTTCAAAACTCTTCATTTCTCACCCAGACTGTTTTCTCCGTCCATAAATCCGTCGAAATAATAAGACACTTTGGACGGCATGACGTCCAGGGCGAACGTCTCCACTTCCATCCCGATGTCAGACGTAGTCGCCGTCCCGTTGTCTGCGGGGGCCTTATTCATGGGGGAGATTTCCCCCTCGACGTGGGAGACGTCAGGGAGAGGCACCTCTTGGTAGTAGACCATCCAGGCGGAAGTGACGTCAACTGAAAGGGACGGGAGGATGAGGAGGAGGTGGAAGAAAAAAAATATATATATATAACGGAGTCAGAAGGGGGGGAAGTCTGAGTGCGCGCGATTAACGAACCACGCGCACGCCTTTCCATCTGGTCGAGGCGTGACTTCCCTTTTGTTTTCCGAAAAGAAAATTATTTTTGGCAGTTGGCACTGTCGGGTTGATGTCGCCTGTCTCATAATTTGGTCGTTTTTCAAAAGGATAAGGGTGTAGAGCGTGTAACAAAGTTCTCGGTTCGGTGAAGGCGAAGAATTTTTTTTACCTAATGAGCATATTATAATGCCCAATGCTTTACAATTGGGCTGACAGCCTGGCGGAGACACAAAAGCGAATTCACAAAGTGACAGGAAAAGAGTGCATCATGCTTAGCATTTGGAGTTCAAGATAGGCCTTCGCGGTTACCATAGCGGACATGGGTAAATTGACCAACGTTACTGATTCATCCAGTAACCTCCGTATTTACTCGTGTTCCTGAAATCGGCGGCAAAAAATAGACAAGACTTACAGGAGAATTTTCTATTGAAATAACATTCAGAGCCATTGAAACGTGAGCGATTATAAATGCCCTACCATTTTCGTTGAAGTCCGTCTTTTGATATAAAAATGACACATTCGTCGCTGATTACTCCTTAAAATATCAGAAAAGACCGCGGGGTGACTGCTAATGCCGCTAATAGTCGGCCATTTTGGCGGTAGTGAAAATTGACGCTAACTCGTAAATAATTTAAGATTTATGTTATAAATGGCTAAAGTTTTCATTGAAAATTTTGTAGTTCCTACCCGTAGCTTTAGAAATAAATTTTTTAATTTTCCTATGAAAATTGATTATAATTTCTTACCGATTTTTTCACGAATTTCCCCCCCCCCCTTTAATTCGTTGTTCAAGTTGCGCTTCTTACACGAGGGCGCATGGTACACGAGTAAATACGGTATTGCACTGATTTATGTAGTAACGATTTGCGAATAATATCATTTCTTCTTTGATATACGTATTATCTTAATATGGTAACTTGGCTCTCTTATCGGTATTTTGACATCCCCTATTTCTCTCTCTATCATTATAAATACTGATTTATTACCTGTACAAGCAGTTTTAAATATGTTCATAGATAGACCGGACTTATACTATAATAGAAAATTTGTAAAAAAAATAGTAAAAATGTTTATATAGACTGTAAAGTTTGTAGCAAAAGAATATTCTGTTGGTTTGCCTCATTTAAGAAGACAAATACTCTCGAATATGCCGCTTTATATTGGAAACAAATGCAAATTATTCTGATTTCGGCTTCAAAAAATTATCACTGGATCATGGAGTTCTCGAGGTCCCCCATTGTGTTTAACCCTACCGAAAAATAATCTACTTTCTCCAACTCTGTTGTATTTTTTCCGCAGGAAAATTATAATTTGAAACTACACCCTTCGGCTAATTAAAAAAGAAGTTTTAACATTTTTCAGGAAGCGTTTTAAATTATGAGAAAGCAGAAGGTCCTGACATGAAAGGCGAAGCAAGGATGTTATATAACGTGGCGGTTATTATGGCCCACATAAATTAAACATAAAATATCGCGCCTCTACGGAAAATGTATTGTTTAAAGACATTAAATTCATTACTGCGAATTTAACGCGGCTGTTAAATGTCATGGATAGTGTAAAACAAGTTAGGAAAGTGTACAACGTATCACAAATGGGGGCGTTTCGTGCAATGGAGTATTAGAAAGCAATTATATACCTGTACGTAAGGGAAATAGCGTTTTAAAGTTTTTTCTTCTTCATAAATAATCCAGTTTCTTCCTATTAAAATATAATGCATGCACACGTAAGTTAAACTGTTTGTGAGATTGTTTATGTTAGCAACAATGAAGAAGTAACCATGCAAGAAATTTTCTAGTTCAACTCGATATATTACTTTCTTGTTTGATTTTCTCGATAACGGCTACTCCTACGATAAAAATGTATAGAGAAAGAAATACTCTAATTTATTAGTACTACAAGTTTTATTTGAAAAATATTTTGATATGAGCAATATACGAGATTGACGGAAAGTTTATTTTTTATCACCAGTAAACTGGTACCCCTGATTGGCTTACGTGATTCATTTATGCGATTTTCTTATTATATTTGATTGAAAGTCCTTAATATGAAATTTCATGAAAATCCGTTGGGTAGAAGCCGAGACCGAACATGCGGACGGACGGACGGACGGACGGACCGACAGACAGACGGACCGACCGACGATAATAGGCGCTCACGCTGTAAGCGAACCGCGCCTTAAAACCCTCGCAGAAGCCTCTCTTTTTTAAGGACTAAAAAATTGTACTTAAATATGTCATTATAAAAACAGCTAAAATATATTTTTTCTTATAGAAAACGTGAGTAGTAAGTCTCTAATTCAGTGTCTTGTTAGCATGTACTGGGTTGCATGGGAGGGAGGAAGAAACATTTTAGGTAGACATAGAAAGATAAACGCGCCTTAGTTTTTTTTTAGCCACTCCCTATAACTCGGCAAATATTCCTTTTAAAAAAACACCACCCGCGGATTTATTAGAAAATACGCTTCGGATGTGATTTTATGCATGATGCGTAATGTCACTATGTTTAGTAATCCCTATAACGTAGGTTCATGAGGTTAATCTGAAAATATCCTTATTTATACGGAATGTTGGACTATGAGGAAAGAAGATGCGATTAGATACAATGGCATCGGTTATCGACGCACTTACCATAAATTAAAAAGAAAAATGAAAATATCTTTTAAAGTGACAGTTTTATGAAAAACTGTTTCAAACAAAACTTGTATAAAAGTATGTATATTGTCTACAACTTTGACAATGACAAACACGTGAATAAATTCAGTGTTTAAGGAGCTATTTGAAAAAAAAACGGATAAAATACAGGAATAAACCCCCACTCACGGTTGGTCAGTTTTAGCCGAAAATCTTCTCAAATCTTCATTCACCAATAAAAAAATCTTAAATGTAATATTTTGTGCTGATCTGATGATTGGTTTTTGAGTTGGAACGTCCAAGAAAATCCTATCTCACACACACACACGGGAATAATTGATAAGATAGAGCAAACGTACTCAGCGGAACACAAAAACGTGCATTTCCGTTGAAATCCGCAATTCGTTTTTTTTTTCTTTTTTCACAATGCTTCCTCTTTTACTGCGCGTGGTTTTTTTTAAAAAGAAAGCAAAAAAAACAGGCGAGTTTGCTATCCGCCGGACGATTTTCCTCCCCGCGGTCGATGGATCGCGTCGATATGGCATTGTGACCGCTTTTCCCGTGATAACGACGGGACGTGTACTTTTAGACTTCGCGCTCTCAGCCCGTCCTTTCCCCCCTTATCTCCCTCCCCTTTCCCCCCCTATCTCTCTCCCTCCCCTCCCCCCATAGCCACCCAACTAGAGAGAGAGAGAGAGAGCTCTCAGTAACACGCACACATCCTCATAGTGGAGTCTTAATGTGAGAGGAAGATTTCGGCTACATCTCTCTCTTTTGCTGTGCTCCATGAAAGGAAGAATTTTACGGATATAGATATATATATATATATATTTATAAAGGACCGGCGACAGATGTCACCCTAGTCTCTTTAATGTTTGTCCCCGTGTTGTTCTACGCTAATATATAAACAAAAGTGTCGCTACGCGTCAAGGAAGAGACGTGTGAGGGAAAATAAATATAGTGATTTTTATTTTATATTTTACATTGGCGGAGTTTTAATTATTCGACGCGTTTGGACGTTTATACGAGTCAACGAACTTTCTTTTTTTTTAATCGCGCCTTTTGACTTAAGTAAAAAAGTGTTTCGTGTGTGAGAAAATTATAGTCGTATGTAAAAAGGAAGAGGATTCGAATGGATATTTCCCTGGCGACCGGACTGTGAGTACAATCATTTGTTATTTTTTTAATACCATGTGAAAATGCGCTGTGTGTGTGTGTGTATACAGTGGAACTTTATAAGTCGAACCACAAAGGAAACAAAAAATATTCGACTTAAAGAAAATTGTAGTGGTAGATGAAAAATAATATGAAAAAGATTTTGTCCGGTAAAATGAATTCACTTCGAGTTATACAAGTTCGACTTATACGGAAGATGGCGTGAATACGTGTTGTCTCCTGAGGATTTTTTGCTATAAATTTTTCGGTTATTAAAAAAACAGGTGCTAGTCGTTGTTCTGGCCCGTGCCGATTTAAAATATTTAAGAAATTTAATTAGAAGTGAAGATGCATATTCTTACATTTGAAGCGAAGTTCCCCTGTTGATGAATAACTGTCATGCTTTAAATCTAAAAGTTAAAGCATCCTAGTGTTTTAAAAATCATTTTCTTAGTGTATTTTAACTAATTTTATCGCGAAGTATAAATTCCACAGTCTCAGATATGATTATCGAAAAAATACACAGTGTTGTATTTTCGTAGGAAGAGCGATAACGTTGTTACGAAGCTTTTTATTGGTTTTCAGAGTTTATTCAGAGTAATACCCGCTCTAAATGTGCCGACGTGCGAGATTTGAAACATCGCTTCGGACTTAAACGACAACATATGGAAGCAACAGCGAATTTCATTATTTGACCGCTTAGAATCTTCAACAGGCATGCGTTTCGTAGGTGGCCGTGTTTAACGACGTCATGAAGCTAGACAGGAAATTCGGAAAATGATTCATCGGGTATCCAGTGGTAATTCAACTGTAGTCGGTTGCTCGGCAGTTGAACGGAATGGATTATTTAGCCGTTTCTCGGCGAAGGGATTCGTCCATAACTGTTACTAAGGCTATAACTAATTAGATTCGTTTCGGTACAAAGATTCGAACTTATCTGGCTTTCTTTTGAGGTTCCACGTTTCACTGCACTCGACCCAACTATGACAAATTCCCATAATATTGAGCGCAAAGCAAAGCCAATGATTACAATTTGACGATTGAATGGATGCGCATTTTAGAAGATATTGACATTAAATACTAATTCATTGTATTAAACGCTCGTTTCAATAAAATATGACATTCGTGTGTTGAAACCCCTACCTTATGCCTTATTACCGAATATTCATCTTTAATTTGCATCGGCAAGTCCAACAATCCGAAAATGATAACAATGAAGTCTTCATAATCGCTTCAATGAACCAAACAACGGTCGCGCAGCCAACAATCACGAACAGAATGAGTCAGTTAATCTCCAAACAATCCGTGACGAGCTTCGAATTACATACGGACGAATCCAATCGCGTAAAGCCGTGTGTCTTACTCTTGTTATTATTTGTTATGTGTTTAAAACGATTGCATGGCTTCCAAACCCTTAGGGGAAGATAAACTGAACTGTCTCATACTTCCTATCGGATCCGTCTCCAGGAGATTTGTGGGACAGAGAATAGGACAGGTCCATCTGGATTAGGGATGGGCAACCTTTTCTACATGGCGGGCCACATCTGTGGCTGCGAATACTTCGGCTGGCTGCATTAGCCAGCTTCAGCGGGCCGAATTCGAGTTCAATCGGAAGTTCTGATGGATCATATTAAGGGAAAATCATGTCTAAATAAGGATTTTAGTGATAAATTTTTGAAATTAAAGTTTTTAAATGAAAATTTTATCAAAAAAGTTTAAGTTGTGTATTAAATTTTAGTGATCGATTACTCATAACTTATTGTTAGCTGGCCGCATAAAATGATCCCGGAAGCCTCATACGGCTCTCGGACAGGAGATATTATACCCAAGCCCTATAGCCTACATCAGTGCTTGAAAACTGTATTCCCTCGAATACCTAAGCGCCCGCAATGTAATTTCATTGGAAGCTGCTCCTATTCTTTATCATTATTCCATATAATATTTTTTCGTACTTCACAATTCCATTCTTCATACTCGTAAATTAATATGGCCATATTTACCCTTCAGCGCCAACACCCATTCATTGACTATAATCTCAATCAGAATAAAAACGTTTCAAAGGATCAAACGCAAAACTCGTTGGGATCTTCAAAATCCTTACACTCCATAGCGTGGTCTCAGCCGCATTAAAGTGACTACGATTCGGTCAGTTAATTTTACCTCTATGTTTTTTATCGGTTCCAGACGTTTTCGCCATATCTTATCTCGTATGCTATACAGCTATTTATTCTTCCCGATTGGATATCGCAACGGCAAGTTTTTTTGCTGTGTGTTACAACAAGAGTTGATATAGGGTTTATTTTTTAAATATATAGCTGTATTGAAGGCCGGTAGTGATTTGGAGTTGAAACTTAAACACATTCCCAAGTTTTAATATTAGTACATTACCCTATTATTATTTATACAGTAGATTGGAGTAAACTGTTTTTGTTTTACTTTCGTGAATTAATTGGATCGTTTTGACATAGTATAAAAAATTGAAAATTCGTCCCCCTATTCCGTGAAACGTGGCACAAAGCAGGCAATCATTTATCGCGTGCGTTTGTCAAATCAAAGTTTTTTCGTTCGCCGATAGATCTATCTCTCTGGCTAATCTTTAATCCACCGCGAAGGAATTATGTTTAATTCGAGTGGCATCGCAAACCACCGAAACTTTTGCCGCGATGCTCGAGATATCTCATTAGTATCAGGAAACGCGAAGTCAGGAGGTGAAGCATTTTGGACTTTTTTAATGTTTTTTGATTTTTGAAAAAAGGTTAAGATTTTTACCATGAACTCTTGAGCTCTAAATAAACCCGAGAAGTTTTATCCACCAAGGATGGAGTTCAAATCCTAATCTAAAGATCACGTCAATCGTTAAGAATCATAAATAACGCATGTTGTTTAATTCCAGAAGGTTAAGAAAAATGTTTGATAAGAATTATATCAATAATATTTAATCAAGATGACTCGTATCTTTCAAAATCATTTCGTCAAATGAAAACTATCTTTGTACAATATTTTTTATTGAATATCTGATGTATACTTAAACTGCTTAATCATTATTAATTGAAAATAGATAAAATTAATTAGGAAACGATTTAAACAGGCATAAGGACACAAATACATATCATACCGATACAATATAAACCAAGTTTATATGGAAACAAAGAAAACGTTTATCCGCATTGACATTTTTGGTTACCATAGCAACTTCGAATGCGCTCCATATCGACTTGCAATTTTAAAAGTATTACATCACGCATTATTTCTGTGCAACAACCTTCTGAGTAAATTATTACTCACATATTCCTTTTGGTGCCGAAATATCTTACTTCGTCGTCATGGGTTCTTCACGCATTGTATACAAGAAATCAAGTTTTTTAATGCACCGGCTGCTTCGACGAAAAAGACTTTGAGTGAGCCCAGTGTTGTTTTAAGTTTCCCGAACCATTTTGGACCAAGGCCATACGCCTTGTTAAGCACGATTTTTTTTTCAATTATGGCTACGAGCGAGTTGAGGTTGGAGGCTGTTTTGAAGTTTGTCACCGAATGTCAGAACTGAGTTGTTCGCGATTCTATAGGAATCGGAAAGTAGTCAGCCAATCATTATACGTAAATCTCCGCGTATAACAAGATTTTTGGCTAACATTAGATTCAATTTTGTTCATATTTATCGTTGAAATTATGTTAGAAGAAACTGAAAACAAAATTAATTACTCACAAAAGATATTACTTTGATTATACAGTGTGTTTGTATGTATGCAAATAAACATATGATTATATCATTATGTCATTTATCCGAAATTCTACCGATTTCAACAAAATAGATAGGGACTTTACAAACACCCTGTATAGTTAGCTAGCGGTGAGGAACCTACTGCCCGCGGGCCATATGCGGCCCACAACTGAATTTTGTGTGGCCCGCGAAGATGTGATGAAAAAGTGACCCGTAAAAGTTAACACGCAAATTCATACTTTTCAATTCAAATAAAAATAATGGAGCAGTATATTGAAATTTTAACCCTAAAAACCTCATTTAGAATGATTTTTACTTACCGTATTTAATCGATTGTAAGCCGTACTTTTATTTACTTTTTTACCTCTTTAAAAATTGCCCCTCGGCTTAGAATCGGGTCTTTAAAAAATCAGTGGACGAAAAAGTAAAGTAATCAATGCATTAATGTATGCAGTTACATTATTACTCTAGATATAAGTGTATTAATATATAGTGAGCAATCTATTTTAAATGTATGTAAAAAGAACCACAGTAATCGGATAGGAAGAAATAAATATTTCGATAAATTCACACCCGAGCAATCTCTAGTATGTGCGTAACTTTGGGATTCCCCAAGCCCTGTCTAGTATGCTCGTGCGCGTAATCCTAGGATTCCCCCACCCAACCATCATTTCCTCTTGCCTTTGCAATCGTATACTTTTGTCATTCGCTTTCGCAAGTTTTTCAGTTTTTTATAATCCCATAATGGGACGAACGCATTATTCTGCGGACTTTAAGGGAAAAGTGATAGCATATGCGAAAGAAACATCAAATCTTGCTGCACAATGGCGCTACTGGATTGATGAATCGAATGTGAGTCGTTGGAGAAGACAAAGAGAGAAATCTGGATGATTTTGTTGCGAGATTAAAAATCTGGAACGTAACCGAGACAAATTACATTTTAGTATAAATTGTATTGAATGCTTGTATATAACGTAATTTGTGTTGTCGTAATTTTAGTTGATACTTTTTTTATTTAAGTATGAATTGAAAAAACCGAGGCATTCACACTTTCCGGTATTTTTTCCCGGAAAACCACGACGTCTGTACACCCAACATGGAATTTTCCTCGCGTGTCCTTGTGACAAGTGAGGGTCGGATTATAATCGATTAAAATACGGTACATATATGATACCACAAAATCAGTAGGTAACTTCCGATTTAAATTCTAATCTGGTCCGACAAAGCGTTTGCAACATCCAATGCGGCCCCTGAAGGATTCACTTCCCCGGCCCGCTACGCAGAAAAGGTTCCCCATCCTTGTGTATCAATGTTTTTCACACTTTTAGTGTGAGTGGCACGATTTCATATTTAAACGGAATTTCGCCGCACTCCCTACTCGGAACATTTTTTATATATATTTATACATATCTCAGACATTATCTTTGGACGCATAAACTTTTTGATAACACTATAAACAATTTATTAAAGGAATTTTTATCGTTCGCGTTTAAATGTCTTCTCGATGCTGAACCGCTTTTCAGTAATTTTTTAAATGGTTTCAAACCTCAATTTCAATACTGATACCATTCTAAACTCTGGCCAAGGGAAATGTAATAAGCATCTTGTCGTTATAAAAATAATAGGTGGAATTAAAGATGCTTAAAGATCATGGAATCCAGCTAATAATAGCCCAATTATATATTTATGCGTGTATATGAATGTGGTTACATGAACAAATATAAAATCGTGAGCATGGAAGTAATTTTAATATAAAGAGCTAAGGGTGAATTCGGTTCAGTCACCATAAATTCATTCTCAGTTTTCCACAACATGAGTATTTTACCTAAACTAAAACAAATTTCGAGGAATTTTGCCTCCTCGAAAGTAGACTTCTATAAGCCCGCGGCTAGCGCGTCTCCGATAATAACACGTGGCTATTATTGGAGAAATGCCTTTCTCTAAAATATTCAGCGATTTCACTTGGCTAGCTCATCGCCAAAAATGTTTCATTTTTAGAGAAGTATTTTCCGGATCGATGGAAATAATCACGTACGCGAGATGCCGAAATACGCACACTTTTCATGTAAAGCAGTGGCTACCAAACTGGGGGGGGGGGGGGGGCGTGAGAGAGTTCCAGGAAGGACGCGAGACCACGAGAAAAAAATCAATTTTAATATCAAATTCAGCTGAAGTAGTTTAAACGCAGTATTCAATCTTCCTAATATGTACCAGATACATGGATAAAATAAAATAATTACGAGTTAGTTGATCATGAATAATGATGTAAATACGAGTGCAAATGGTTACATTTATTTAATTCAATAACATGGCGGGGCATGACGGCTTATTGTTAGTGAAACCCAAAAGGGAGGCGTCATGTCAAAAAATTTTTGAACCACTGAATCATGACTATGACGAAAAATTCTAGATCCTAACAGTTTTATCTATATTTTTTTCCCTTCATTCCAAGAAACTTCACAGGGTTGTGGATGGTTCAGGGGGCGATCGTCCCTCCTCCCTCTTGAATCCGCACTTTCTGTTCTAAAAATCCATAATTTTCTCAGAATATTTCTTTCCCTTACACTGTTGACCTAACCTGAAGCGCAGAATCGAGACTGTTTGCGCGGAATAGGTTTAAGAATACAGCAGATGGAGGGAAACGGAGACGTCCAAGAGGTGGAGGGGAGGGGGAAATTGCCCCCAATCACCCCAACACCTCTCCTCCCCTCCATCTGCTTCATTTGGAAATTTCGGAGATACCTTTCTAAAACTTATATGGGTCTTAGAAAAAAATTAGGTCTATTTGTTTCATACAATGGAAATAATTCTGTTTTCTTCACCTCCATACAGGCTGAATTATACTCATTACGTCACAAAAGGGTTGAAAGAGGGCGGAAAATAAATCCCTAAGAAATCTAACAAACAAAAGGCTCCTTATCGAATGGTTATTCCCGGTCTTACACAGAATTATTCGTTCTGGTCTTACTTGTTCTGCAGAGGCATGCGCAGACCTGGATTATCCATAGGGCACAGTTCCCAGAGCCCATGAAAAAGTTTTTGGACAAAATATCTTAGTCATAGTATCAAAGTATCATAGTCATATATTATATAGATCTATGATTATATTGTGGGCCTACAAATCCATCCAGCCATGATGGGAATTACACATTTTATACAATGCAAATACTTGTCTATAGATCTATCTTGGGATACTGCGATTATGAAGGTGCCCAGGGCCTACAAATACTTTAAGCTGGGTATGCGTGTCGCACATTGCTCAAAATACACAACATGGTTACGTATGTACGTATACAGAAGTTTTTCAAACAGGTATGTTATGTCCTCCACGAAAATATATGGGACTCTGCCAAATATTTCGCTCCTCTGCCGTTATTTAACCACCAATAACATCAGTTATGTAACTTGTAGTCTCATAAAACCGTAAAGTAATTATGTAATCGGGTTAATGGCATCAAAAGATAACACGACTTTCCGTAATTGCGTCAAGAGTTTGATTATAATCCTTAAATGAGGAAGTGGAACTCGTAAATAAATAAATATAGTCCAAAAGACATATTTTGCGAAGTGGCACAGGTAGTATACAATTTATTTTATTGAAGCACCGAAAAGAGTTTACGAATAACAGCGTTATAAGTGCAACCTGAAAGGGAAATACATCAATCAATACATTAAGAAGATACTGGAAAATAGGAGCATGTTTAGAACCAGTTTAACCAAGAATAACAGCAAACCTATCTACCTATAATGATGATGAACTGAAGTCTAAAATTGCTTTAAGGAACTTCTCTAAATCCCGATTCCCAAGTTTCTTTTTAATAGGAAATTTCAGAGCAAGTTTCAACGAAATGCGCACAACTGGTAACTGGAAATTAGCACAAACCAGATTAATTGATGAGCATTTCACTACCGAGGGTGTAACTTTGTGGAATTACATTATATTTAAAGTAATAATACAGTAACCACAGGCTTGATGATGCAGTGATTACTGCGCTTTGTCGAACTGTGAAAATATATACAAAGTTGCTTTGTTTCTCCTTTTATTAATTAGTAAAGCTGCCCAGTCTAGGCATTCAGGTTGGTTTTTTTATCAGCTTCACTGCCCTGTAACATATTTCTAAAACGATAGAAGCACACTTTTTTGCGTGCTGGAATTGATAAATAATATTTGGTCAATAATCATGAATCTACCTAATTACCAAGCCTCCTATTACAGATGAATTTCATTCCTTTTTTTAAAAAACACACTATGATTTCCTGCATTTCCTGCGACCCGAGTGAAGCAGAGGTAAACTTTCGAAGAGGCCAAAGTCAAACTCACCCATAGAAACGTTGAAAGTTCCTTCTCCCCTGAGTGGCAGGGATCGAACCCCGCCCTCCGCGATATAACTGCCCATTATGTCGAGGGTGGGCGTCCTAGTCGATATCTCCAACTTCCCGTCTTCCACGTTCGTCCTATAAAGAGAAAAATTAGAAGAACGTGTATGTTATTACAATGGAAATATTATAGGAAACGACTATGCTGCCAGCAGCAGGATGCAAGTTAAAAATTTACGAATTCGATGAAGCTTCTTCATTAATAAGAGCAAAAATTGATGAACATGTTGTTTTGTATTGTATAGTTTAGTATTACATTATTTTGTGTGTATTTATTGTACATTAACTTATATTCTGATATCGGCACCATAAAATACAATAATTCGTATAAACGTTGCGTAACTAAGCATTTTATTCACATTTAAATCTGCATGGCATAAGAGATATGTCATTTTATATAAAATATATTATTTTATTAGTATAGCATTTTCGGTCGTTCATCGACCTTTCTCTAGTATTGCACATCAATATCTGTTATCCTTGATGTATTTTGGCCATGGATTTTGTATGAGAGATGACTTCTCCGAAATCTTTCCCTTATCAGACCTTCGGTTACGATTTAGACATTTTTTAAAAATAGCTTAGCCTTACATCGATATCTTCCATGTAAAAAAATCGAAGGTCAAGAGTTGGTTGCTAACAATAAGACTTGCACGTACATATATCTTTCCATTCGAAAAAGTTTTTTTTATTTAAAGTAGAAGATTAATATGGTTAAAATAAAAACCGTCCGGGTAATAATTTTAGAGCGTAAAAATTAATGAAAATGTTTAAAATACGTTTAACAGTGTTCTGTGGTTATCGCCATCATAAGCAGCGTGCTTAGCGATAAATATTACGCTATAATTTTCGTTAAACATTGTGGGTAGGAGCTATTATACTTTGTAAATTGTATAAAGTGTTTCTATCGCTGAAGAATTTTCGCTGACGAATTTATGTTTATGTTCGAAAAAATCGTATGGAGGTTATAGTCCCTTTAATTATTAATAATTCATTAAATAATATATAAAATTATATTTGTGGAAAATGTACAAAAGTTAAAAAGACCAATATATTATCCTGAAATCAACGATAATTTTTACTAAGTAATTGAGCGTTTTGCCTTAGACTAATTAGTTTAATTTTTAATTATTTTTAATTATAAAATTTCAGAGCTCTTAACTTAGACTACTATATATTAACTTTAATGCACTACACTGAATACCGTCTTTATCAATCATCGATATTTAATTCAACGAAAGTTCGATTACCCATAAGTCATATTTAGCTTACAAATCGAATATCTACCATTTGATTAATGGCTACGCCAAAACCACGCAGACGTCGTTAAGTGGCGGGATTTTCTGTAACACCCAACTCATAATTAAAGAAGCCGATCGCTTCATCTTACTTAGAGCACGGTTAATGTGACAAAAGTAGCACGACCGTGGCTGAAAGGTTGTAATTACCAGCTTATCCAATTACTGACTGAAGGTGAAATTTGCATTTCGTAGTGACGAAAAACGTGACCCGTGTATTCGTATTTGGAAACTGATTTAATCAAAGGAATTACTTATATATACAGGCAACTACATTAAAGAACTGTTTTTTGTATTTTGTTTGTTTAAATAAATATTATTATTTTTGTATTTGTTTGTCTGTCTGTTTGTGTGTGTACATCAAGCGCTTAGCATATTCCAATTAATTTTATATTTAAGATATGAAATTAAAAACAGAAGACTAAAATGCCATATTCGGATAAAATACTCAAACCCACAATTTATTTTTTTAAATATTTGTTTTAACTTGTAAAATATTAGTAGGTACCAGAAAATGTGTCCTTTACATGACTGTAGAGCCGAACAAAATAAATATACCCCGTAACGTACATTTTTTTATAAGAGCGCCTAATGTGCGAGAAAACGGCGATTAAAATTTTTATTGTATTGACTGATTTATATGGATTTTAACTTCGTGCACTGGAGGTTTTCAATGAAATATAAGATGAAAGAAGACATATCTGGGTCATATAATTCATACAAGACTGTCAAATTTCATTTATTTTTAAATACTGGGTGAAAATGGCGTACTCGGGTCATGTCACTCGATTGCGGCTGGCGTATCATCCGTATTAAAGTTCGAAATTTTACACTACGTAATGACATGATAGAAATAAATTGAAATTGGCTTTGGAAAATAATAATAATACACTACGCTCAATGGCGTAGATACCGCCAGGGCAGCCCGGGCGAAGCCCGGGGGCCCGTGCTTAAGTGGGGCCCGCAAGAGATTGAATGTTGAGACCAAAATGTTAAGAATTTCTTTAACTTTTCCCCGACAATTTTGAACCATCCTTCTCATGAAAAAGAAGAAACATTTCGTAGACCCAAAGGAAGCAGTAAAGTCATAAGGAGTCTACGGCGTAATCTTCACGGGATAAATGCAAAACGATGAAGAAATACAATAGGATTAGGCCAAGATAAGAGACACCCTCTCTGTGCAACCTTAATTAAGCAGCCTAGTGCCACGTGGTTAGGATGAATAGACTGTTTACAAAGAGTATAAACAGATTCCTTATAAATAAGCGTCTCATAACTCTTGCAGACGATGCTGTTTCGGTTATGAGATAACGGACGGTTTCGTGCGCTAAAGGACCGAAGGAAAAAGAAAATACTTGCAGAGTCAGCTTGATGGCGGTGCGACTGCACCGGGCCCCGCGCTTCCTATAAAAAACACTTGTTGTATTTATAAAAGTACACCCATTTAAATAAAATCTGAAAAATATCAATGTGTCATAGTGAGAGAGATTGCTTTAGTTATTGAAATTTACTATTAAAATGTTTTGACGCGTAAAAGGCCCCGCGCGCTCACTTTGCACCGGGACCCGCGATTTTCCTGGATTTGCGTCTGGTGATTGGTCCACTTCTCATAGCACGATACCGCTTTGCCGTAGCTAACTCAGTTTGAGATTTTGTCTCCGTGCTGATGGGAGTCGGTTCTCTCTTTAGCGATCAACGATAATAATTATTTCATCTACGTAATATTTTCGTTATTGTGAGGGTCAATCTGGTCGACTTATAAACAGTTGAGCGGGTCCAAAGAACGAAGAACGCATTTTAAATTTGGGTGAATTTCTCTCCTGAAACTACGAAATACGTTCACTCATAGTGGGGCCCGGAAAATATTTAACCCGGGGGCCCGCGCATGCCTAGCCTAGCTACGCCGCTGACTACGCTGTAGAGAAGTTGCGGTATTGAAAATTTTCGCGGGTATTACGACTCCACATTGTTGCTGTCGATACTCGGCTACGTATCGACAGTAACAATTAGAATTGCGTTATGCGGCAGGTTTAATACGCGAATAGCCGAGTCTATAGGCTATTGAATATCAAATAGGTATGCGTGGAAACGTCCCCCGCGAATTATCAAAACCCACTTTTTTTTTAAAGGACCGCGGATGTTGAGGGTCACCTAAACAGATTAGTATATCGAAGTTCAGTAACTTCGATCCATCGGGGTTACCACCTTACGGAGAAAAAACAAAATTTGCCTCTATTTTTGAGAGATATGCGCCATTGTCGCGCATTGCCACTATGTAACTTGTCTCCTCGTTAGCCTCGCATTCGTCTTCGGAAAAGAGCGTGAAAGTTCACCTCAAGAATTAGCTTTTTCGCAAGGTATACGTCTAATAGGGATGTAATCATATAATCTCTCTCTCTTCTATATAGTGTCGATAGTAGTATGCCTGCGTTAACGAGGCGAAAGTGTGAAAATCAACCGTTTCTCGTTTAGCGCTTGTTCTACCGACGTCGAACTCGTCCGAGAAGCTGTTCCGTCCGTAAATAATTATTCCCCTGCCTCGTTTTCGGCTACCAACATTTTTTTCGATCTTCCTTTTTTCGTTCCTTTATTCTCCTTTATAACCGAATCTATATCCTGCGAAACTTCTGTAAGTCGAACCTAAATGGAACCAAAAAATATTCGACTTATAGAGCATTCTAGTTCGTAGAAGAAACCCTATAACACGAAAAAGATTTAGCCCTGTTAAAAATGAATTCACTTCGAGTTGTTGAAAATTAGAACTATAGACGTTCGACTTGCAGAAGTTCGACTGTGTTAATGTAGGTGTATTAGAAGCCGTACGAATCATGCGCTCGAGAGCCATGTCTTTCTTCCATGTTTGTTTCTTTTTTCATTATTAATAATAATAATAATAATACGGCTTCCCGTTCGTCACGCGACGGCGAAATAAAAAAATAAACGCAAACGACATCCGTGCGATGTCACGTGCGAGATTCGACGTATTCCGCACAGGAAGCGGTCGTGCGTTAGACGATTGCCGAATTTCACTCGTGATAATGAGAGAGAGAGAGACATCTTTTAAAACAGAAGGCAAATTTTGCACACAAGAGAATGAACGTGTCCACATGCCGATATGTCTGTTCGGACAATGGAGGCGTAACGGTTAACCCTCAGACGCCCTAATTCGTATGCCCTGATACCACGTGCTCTATTATCCACTTGCCCTAATCCCACATGCCCTACTATCCAGTTGCATCAATACCCACTTTCCCTAATCGCGGATGCCCAAAAAATAAATGCCCGAAATCCCAGTTGCCATGTTTGGAAGATGGCTTAATAAAAGTCAGTTTCCTTGAAATTAATACCATTTTTTTTAACAGCTTGAACATTTATTTACATCATTTTAAGAGAGGTGCAATATTGACAGAAAATTTGAGATATCCTACCTAAGTGTCATGGGTTCGACTCCAGAAATTCCGAAATTGCGTTTTTTCCCCTAAGAAAAGCATTGCGGCATTTTTGAAAATTAATTTCGGGCACTTTCCGATAAGACAGAGAATTGAAACGTGGAAGATTGTTAGATATCCGCGAGATCTACAGGGAACCGTTATCAAGTTTACAGCAACTATCCTGGGTTCGACTCCAGAAAGCATGGAAAACAGTAATTCCTTCATATGGACGAAACTAACAATAAGAGGAATAAAGAGCTGATACTTTCAGGGTTTGTAGACGTCAGGATAATATCTCCATATTATTTAGGAACTCCTGCGTAGGTGTCATCGGTTCGACTCCAGGCAGCCTTAAATTTGAGATTATTTCCCATAAGGAAAGCATTGAAATTGGTGCAGGACACTTTTGCGTTTAAAAGTTATTTGTCGGCTTTTATTCTTTACATTAAGGTGAGAGAATATGCTTGCAGAATGCAAGCGCACATTTACTAGTATATGTATACACAGTAAAACCTCATTTTTTATCACGATGCCTGGGATTCAAGAATTACAGTAGTGATTGGTGAATATACGCCTTGGCCAGGGACTTCTTTATTTATTGTGTATTTGTTTAGCTATTTATGTATGTATTTACTTGTTCGTTAACTCATTTAAAAATAATCCTCAGAGTAAAACTCAACCAAGAGGCATCAATCGACTGATAAACAAGAAAATAAAATTTATAACTGAGAGGTAAATGGCGTACGTTCAATTCTCACGTTTATTCATCAAATTTTTTGAGTGAACATTGAGGAGGAGGGAAAAGTGGGAGTGATACGGCGTGAGAGAGAGATAAAGGATTTTTGTTCTTTTTAAATCACTTAGCGACTGCTGAATAAATACACCGCGTATTAACGTACCTCCAAGAGAAAATGTATTGCGAAACCACCAAGCCTCTGTTACGAGGTAAAACAATACACCGCCTCGTTTTCTGTTCGCAGCGACGGTATCGAAATGACCCTCTTTCTATTGGAGTTACAATTCGTGAGAATAGAATCTATGGAGACAAGCAAATCCTTTGATAGTTTGTTGAGTGCGGAGTTGGTTTCCAAGGATATTAGCCTTTAATTAGGATGCATCTTATAAAGAGCTGATTTTTTATTGTGAATATTAAGGTACCAATAACTTTTGGTATTTTATTATTCATATTTTTTTTAATATGGCGCTGTTTGCTTGGTATTCTACAAAATAGCTTAGGTTGTAGAGCTTGGCTAGGGAAAGGCAGAGAGACAGGACACTATGTTGGTGAGCGTAGCGAGCAGGGGCGATATTTTGAAAGATCTATAATGAAAATTCATTTATTAGTAATGACAAAATTTGTTTACACCGTTGCTATCCATTTTATTCTATTGTTTTGGATTAGTTCATTGTCAATTGCTTGACTGATGTATGTAAGAAAGGATTTTCTCTTTAAAGTAGGCTGAAAACTACCATAAAGTGTTACGCCTGGAAATATCAAGGAACATATATGCTTAGTGTCTTTCTTCATGGTTTTCATTACGTATATAAATCTACATAGACCAATTTTTGGACATGGACAACTTTATGTAGCTATAGCCAGAGCAAAGTCACGTCAGGGTGTGAAAATACAAATAACTGGGGGTGTTAATAAACCAGAAAATAACATAATTAATAATATACTTACTTCATAATGAAGTGATAGCATAATTTTCTTTTAAATTTATTATTTTTGTTATTAAAAATTAAACATGCATTCCGTATCAAATACATTTATTTCATTCATTTTCAGAACATATTTCCGTTATACTTATCATCTAAATCCAATAAATGTTAGAAACGAAGTGACTGCGGGCAAAGGAGGGTTGACGAGTGGATCAGATAATGACCCACAACGAAACACTTTTGTTTCGCTAAATCAGGGGTAACCAATCTTTTTACTGAATGGGCCACACGAGGCTTTACATATATACCACTGCGCGAGCCACGTAAGACCTTTAAAATGTGTAAATTTCAAAGAGCAAGTTTTGAGAATTTTATTTGTTGTATATAACGTGCCATATTGAAATCGTTTCGCATCCAAGTACGGGAAAATACTGTTTAGATTTTATAAACGACGTGCAATGACACCTCCTGCAGGTAAATATACACAAAATATGTTTGTCTTAGAAGTTGTGGGAAGGTGGGCCGGAGGTGGCCCGCGGACCATGGAGACCCATGCCCTAAATTATTCTTCGATGTGGCCCGCGAAGAGGGCTGAAGTGGGCTACAAGACCCGCTTTGAGTGCCCACAGAAATGGGTTACATGGCTTTCGAGCGCTACTCTCCTGGAATATAACTTGGTGCTCTTCATAAAAAAATCTGATGTGGCCAACACATGACTTTCTCCATATTTGGGGTATAGATATTTAAATTATTATGAGTAGCATTATAAGACAAAATTATTATTTCGTATCGCAAAAGAAGACACGTCGTTGCCGTAAATTACGTATATTTTGAATGTTTACAGAATTCACCGCTACATGGTGTTGGCGCTGTAGGCTGGTATTAAGATAAAGCGAAATATATCCGAAATGGATGGTTCTACGAAAATTAGTTTCAAACAAAACTTGGAAGAAATATTATTCTCTACAACTTTGGTGCTTACGAAGATTACCAATAACGATGTTTTTAAGGAGATATTTAACGGAAACCGAAAAACCTGTTATTTATAAATAACTCCTAAATAATAACTCCTATAGAAAATTGTTTCAAATGAAAGTTGTAGGAAATTACATTCTCTATAACTTTTGTATAGAATTGTAAATAGAAAAATGATATTTTAACCAAGCATTATCGCAAAAACCGAATCGGGTTTCGAATAAACCTCGACTTCCGGTTATCCGTTATTGTCCAAAAACTAATCAGTTCTTTGTGCTCATGTTAAAGTGTTATATATGAAGTTTGGTAACGATATGGCATGTACTTTTTGAGTTAGAGCGCCCACAATAACATACACACACAGACATCATTCCGAAAATAGTCTAAACGTGTTCTAGGGACCTCAAAACATGTATTTCCGTTGAAATCTCGAAGTCGATTTTTTTCATGAATACAATACTTCCCTTTACTACGTATGGAGAAAGTAAAAAACATTTGAAGAGGCATCAGCGTAGAGATAGGCAGGCAGACACTAAATTATGGTTTCGTTTTTTTTACGTTTTTTATCAAAAGAGAGAGAAAACACACGGGCGTTGAAACGTGACCGTCAAAATTCATCACGGGGAGAACCCATAGAAAGCGACAGTAGGGTCGCGGACGATCGCTTAACATACATAATGCAAATCTTCATCTATAGGGGAGAAGCACTCACTTGACCGAGACGACCTCCGTCTGGCTTAGTCCCCGTACGATGACCTCCGTCATAGTCATCTGGAGGTTGACCTCTCCGCCCCCGAGGGCCAAGTTCAACTCGTCCAATTTTAGAGGGTCTATCGCTGGGACGTCCAATTCTTCGATACCTGCCAAAACACAGAGATGATAAACTTAGTCCGGGAGCAATCATGCGAGGTTGT
Source organism: Uropetala carovei (assembly GCA_036926305.1). Taxonomy (NCBI): domain Eukaryota; kingdom Metazoa; phylum Arthropoda; class Insecta; order Odonata; family Petaluridae; genus Uropetala; species Uropetala carovei. The sequence continues at coordinate 9,550,479 of JAXCHB010000033.1, read as the reverse complement.
TTTTTATAGCATGTTTTCTTAATTAAAAGAGAAAAAAAACGTGCTTGTGTGACCACATTCATTCTGTCTGTGGACGGTCGACTTTTTCCAAAGATATTTGTCCTTGTTTGTTTTTGAAAAGTTTTGAATCGCCAGAAAAAGTACTATCTGCTAATAAGCCGTAATTTTTAGAAAAGTGCTTGGAGGAGGGGTTTGAGACTTGATATGTAGGCGCCGATTGTAAGCGTCGAGTTTATGCCGTATCATTTCCCAATATCTGCGTGATTGTAGAGATATTGGAAAGTATGAATCCTCATTTTTTCCTCTTCCTGTCGTAATTATGTAACTAGCTGTGGTCTCTAAATCTTATCTCTCTCTCTCTTGTGCAATTGCGCACGACGCTGACTTTCGTCTCAAAGGAAATGAGCAACGTACATTCACTCGCGTAATTTTATGTTTCCATGCTCAGTACCTCCACATCTGAGTTTTCCCTGCCCTATATTTCCAACAAAATATGCCCTCGTGTGGTTAGCAAAAATTCTAACCTTTCTCTAAGTACTATTTTTTACTATAGTGTGCATTCACGACTCGTTGCCGTAAATGTACGCTATTTATACATAGAATTCAGTTCCACAATGATGGCCATTGGCCATAATGATGTTAATTTTTAGTCGGATGCTGAATGAGGGAAAACGAATTCGAAATGAACGCTCAGAAATGGTTTCTACAAGTTTCTGCAAATGAATTGTAAAAGTATAAATGCGTTGGTGCCTGTGTTAATTAAATCGTACAAAACCATCAAGTTGCTTTGCTATAGCTAACCTTTACTTCTTTCCCTATATCGAGATTTACTCCTATTTTTTAATTCTCTTGCAATATCAATTACAATCCGTCATCCACAGCCGAACGTCCGCCTCCTTTCGGAAATATATCACAAACCCTTTCTGTTATAACTTTTAAAAAATTTAAAAATCGAAAATTGTGAAAACTTTCTTATGAATTATTTTCATCTCTTTTTACATAAATCTGCTTGATTTACTGCATTTCTTCATTTGTTAGATTCGGCAGCTAATTTTTCATAATGCCCCTTTTATTTAAATTGTATGCATAAACTATACTTAAGCACATGAAGTGAGACGGACGAGCCGTAATTTTCGAGGAGGTAAATGTAACGCGTTTTCACATTAAACACATTTCGATGCATCCAGTAATGGTCGTTTTTATCTTAAAGATATATTATTTTAATTCGCGGGTAAATTCAAGAACAAACACTTTTAAATAAGTACGTATCTCAAGTAACCCGAATAGACACGAATAGTTTATGAAAAAACCAAACCACCATTTCGGTTACAGAGTAGCCGCCTTTAGTGGTAATTCACCGAAAGTATATTATATAAAGCACTTGTTCTTTCATTTTTGCAGCCAAAAGACGAGCGCGATAATTCTCCATAGGGAAATGTTATTATATATGTACTTATGGCATTAAAAAAACGAACATCATAAATAAATACCATTTCCTTTTATTGTGACACAAATATATAAATTTTCGAGTGTAGTATATTTTAAATTTAATTTGCTCGGTTTTAAAAATAAGCATAACTTCCAATAGAGAGAAAATTCGAAGTTTGTAACGCGCACTATCTTTCGACTCGTCGTATCGAGTTAGCAAGAATCAGTGCCCAGCAACTGGTCCATTGCCAAAATAAAACGCACCAGTCGATTTGTTACTGGTAGGACACTATCTCCTAAGATATAACGAGAATTATGGCGTGTTTAAAGAATAATTTTCGTCCATATTTTGACAAAAAAAACGCGTCGAACCGAGGAATAAGATCGTTTTAGGAATCGCTGTTAGAGGAGTCACTTGTTTTTCATCGACGTCATTCGCATCGGCACTCCTCGATCCGTTGCCATGCCCAAAAACGCTCGATAACCATTGGACGCCTCGGGGGGACAACAATGAGAGGAGCCGACAGCATGCAAATTGATTCCCGTCGTGAGAAGTGCGAAAGGTTTGTAGGGGAGGGGAGGGGGGGGACATGGGGAGGGGGGAGGAGGGGAGGGGAGAGTGTGACGCCCTAATAGACAAAGCATCGAAGGCCATAAACCTTAGGCCTCTCCTCGGAGCGTAAGCCTTGAATCCTTAAACGTTCAATCTCTTTCCGACGAGGAAACCGTATTATGGATCTTTAATCCGGTTTTCATCCCTTGTGACTTTTAACGTAAAGGATGCCAAAGTAACCGGCGTAAAAACTAATAAAATATTGAAGATGTAGCTATGCAGGTCAATTTACCCCTTAACTGCTGTGAACGCGTTAAATGATTTAGTGCTTTCAGTTCTACTCGTCTGTTATGCCACAGCAAAAAAAACTCGTTTTTTAAATGACCCGCAAATAAAAATACGCAATTTTGTATTAAATGAAGTTAAATATCCAAGAACGAGCACTTAAAAAGTACATATCTTATTGTTAGATACCTCCGTTAGAAATAACCAGGTTATGACATACCAGATAGGCATTTCGGCTGCAAATCAGCCGTCTTCAGTGGCAATTCACGGAAAGTAGATTATTTAAAAGTGCATGTTCTCGCATTTCATCTGCCATAAGACGAACATGATAATTCTCTTTTTAAAGTTAAATATGTTGCAAAAATATAATATTATTTGAGCGTACATTTACAAATTGATGCCACTTACAAACGAGGCTCTAGTGATCGAATATATGGCGGCATATCCACATAAAAAATAAAGTAAGATAAGTTAAATTTATGCATGTATTAGTTGATAAAAATCCAAATTCCCTTCACTTTGTACTTAGGTTAATGACAAGAATAATCAAAGCGAAATAAAACACAAAACATTACAGAATTTGATAACAGAAGAAAAAACGCCCTAATTTTATTCATATTTATGGATAACAAACACTATTACTTCCAACGATATAATTCGACAGAGAATACAAAATAATACTTTTGAGTAATTTTAAACTTTCTAACGTGTGAATGTTTTCGTATACTAATTGTAAGTTAATGACTCCAACACATCGTAGAATTAAGAACTAATCTTCCATAGGAAACGCGCCCGTAGACTCTGCGCACACGTTATTTTCTTCCAGGCAACCATATGTAACGAACGATACATACTCAATTTTACGATGCACTCTCTCGGCGAAGAAGTGACACATAACCAGAAAGACTAATAAGAAAACAAGTTATAAAGTGTACAACGTATCACAAATGGGCGCGTTTCGTGCAATGGAGTATTAGAAAGGAATTATATACCTGTACGTAAGGGAAATAGCGTTTTAAAGTTCTTTTCTTCATAATAAATAATCCAGTTTCTTCCTATTTAATAACATTACATGCACACGTAAGGAAATTAAACGTTTGTTAGTGAGATTGTTTGTGTTAGCAACAATGAGGAAGTAACCATGCAAGAAAATTTGTAAGTTCAACTCGAATTAAGACATTTTTGTTTGATTTTCTCGATAACGGATACAATAAATGCATAGAAAAGGAATACTCTGATTTACTAGTTCTACAACGTTTATTTGAAAAATATTTTAATATGAGCAATACTTTACGAGATATGACGAAAATTTAATTTTTTGTCACCAGTAAAGTGGTACCCCTGATTGGCGTACGTGATTTATTTTTTGCGATTTTCTTATTATATTTGATTTTAAGTCCTTAATATCAAATTTCGTGAAAATTCGTTCAGTAGAAGCCGAGAACGAACATGCGGACGGACGGACGGACCCGACCGACGATAATAGGCGCTCACGCCTAAAAAACGAATCCATAGTATTACTCTTATCGCGAACGCATTCTATTTTCAGCCCGTGATGTTATCACATCTGGAACATTGTTCCTTATTATCGAAACGTGATTCTGAGAATCGTAACCGACTCGATTGCATTCGCCAGATAATTATCGAGCTCGTCTTGTGGCTGAAAACAAATCGAAGAGTAATCACTTGATAAATAAGTACCTACTTATCTTAGGTATGTCCGATAGCAGTACACAAGGTTATGAAAACCATAAGCGCATTCCTGCTACAATGCGGCCGTCTTCAGTGGTGATTAACGTAGGGGTTCTTATGCAGAATGCGCCCCCCACATGCACTACAATGACAGTAATAGCAACGTAAATAAATCAACGGAAGAACGACAATGGTAAACAAAATAGAAATTTTCTACTGAAAAGTAATTTGCCATTTTTTTAGGCGCGTTTCGCTTCCAGCGTGAGCGCCTATTATCGTCCGTCCGTCCGTCCGTCCGCAAGTTCGTTCTCGGCTTCTAAAGAACGGATTTTCATGAAATTTGTTACCATTTCAAATCCTAGCAATAAATCACAAAAGAAGATCAGAAATCGATTTGTTTACGTTGCTATTAATGTAATTGTAGTGCGCGTTGGGGGCGTATTCTGCATAAGAACCAAAGTAGGTTCTAAAATTTCGGCGAATCGCCACTCTTTTTTTTAATTGAAAGTCGCATTTTAAATGTAATAATAAATAACTTGTGAATATGTCATTGTATCCTTCTTATTAATTGGACTAAATCAATATGCAAAAGTCGCCGTATTTGAAGTCAGACATAAAAGTCGTATTTTAAAGGAGGTGAACATTACGTTTAGGTATCTGATAATAATGATCGTTTAACGCACTGTAACCGTAATGCGCATATGACTCTCATAAACTTCATATTGTCATCGAAGATAATTAAGATAAGTACTTACTTTTTTCAAGTGCATACTCTTGAATTAACTTTTTGAGTGCTATATAAATCTTATTGCATTTATTCCGTGAGTAGTTGTATTTTTTTTCAATTAGTATAAAACACGTTTTTCTCATCTCCATTTAAAACTGACAGAAAAAATGTACGCTTGACGGGCGTGAGTAGTTTGAAAACACCACGCCTCTGGCGGAAACGTCTTTTACTCACCGTTCTTGAGCGCTGGAAGGAGCGTTTCCAGAGATTCTCGCACGCAGTCATTGAGAACGGGGTCGCTCTTTCCACACGTCTTCAAGAAAGAGGCTGAAACGAAGAGAAAAATAAATAAAGAATATCATAGACTAAAAGATTGTGTTTGAGTGTCTCTCTTTCTTTCTTTCAAAAGGAAAACCCAAATGTTTGCGCGCGTTCTTTCGCAATGAAAAAGATTGTGTTGAACGGGGAAATCCCCGTTTTAATATTCATTCGTTACCAACGAAGCGATGGAAACTGAAGGCCTTATGGGCTCGTCTGCCTGTCGCGACTTTCATCTCGTGAACCGCTTTGACGAGTTTTGATTAAATTAAGTATGAGTGATCCTTATTAAAATTCATCCCCGCATTACGATTTTGAGCTGCATCCACCAATTAAAACTTTACATAAACACTTGAGTAAACATATACTCGTATCCTGTTAAATGGCGTCCGTCAAGCAACAATTAAATCCCGAATTTTTCTCTCCGTGTATCTTATAAGGTCCGTAAGATATGGACTAAAATATTTTTTCAGATAGAGTACAAAATTAGTTAAAAAAGAAGCCCGCATATTTTGTTTACAATCACACTTTTGTTTACTTCGGTCGCTACCGCGATTCTATCGGAAAACAGCAATTAAAAAAACCTTATTTTTCTCACTCAAGTTCTTGTATTATCTGTGAGGTACGGTTTGAAAAAATTATTTGGATAGAGTACAATATTTACCACCAAATAAGTCCGCTAGAGCAGACAATTACGATTTATAGTTCCGGAGACAAAATTCGAGAAATGCACAATCTTTCGATGTCGTTTTCTGCGAAAATTCCATACTGAATGCCCCTGTGTGTTACATTTATGGAGTACATATTTCCTTTTTGTTTTTTTTTTTAAATCTCGCGATGCCACCTTATCTTAGACGCTAACTCGGGGCGTTGAAAAGCACCGTCATTGATGGACTAGAACTAAAGGAAGGAAATTGTGGCGACATTTTTGGGAGGAGATTATAGAGAAACAGATAGTGTGATATATATATATATATAAGCGATTGGTTATCGGTTTTGTACGATTCACAGGAATTGGAGGCGTCGCACGTTGATAAAAAGTACACTCCAAAAGCCTTGAACTGCATACCTGCAATAATCAACCGTAGACATGCTTTAAGAAAACGGGGGAAACGTCTTTTATTTTAGCTCAAGAACAAATAGAAGTGACCATTCAGCGTTCAGTGATTCCACCAGCTTGCACGAGTTAATATGTAAAACTGATTACATAGAATATCCATGGGGTCTCCACGATATTACTATTTATAGTAATAACGAACGATTTATGGAGCACTTTTACGGAGTGTTTCTTTATTGGGAATCGGTTTTCAAGCGATTTTTAGTAAAAGTTTTTGCAAAATTTACACTCGATACTTTAATAATTGAGAACTTCTGAGGGCCCCATTATTCGGAGGGCCTGGATTCATCGCATCCCCCCTTTTCGCCGTTACTGGCTGCATGTATATGTATTTATAGGTGTAAAATATTTGTATGCCCATTTTTATATCACGTCTAATTCCGGGACTATTTCCAGTGCCCACATTTTCTGGGAATACCTGGTTAATATTGTTCCTTTTACTGAACATTTAGTTGAAGTTTTCGAAGAAAGTCATGTAAATAGCGACTAAAAACTCACCAAAAATTTTAAAAAACAAAGAAACTTTCGTCTGTTTTATAGGCTTTACTTTGCAGTACATATCACACTGATTACACAATATTCGCCTGGTTAATATAATAGAAATGTAAGACTTACTGTAAATCTTTTTTAGTAGAAATTATAATGAATCTTTCGTTCCTATTATGAATCATTTCCGCAAATTTGAGCCTAGCCAATTGGATTCTGGTTAATGTATGTTAATACAGCATTAACCAGCTCCGTATGGCTAATCTCGACATTAACTACGACTTATTGTGTAGCTGTAAGGTATTTACATAGTTTCATCATTTATTTACATACTCAAACAATATCTGTACAAGCACGAACCTTTTCGATATGTTTCGATTCCTCTAGAAATAGGTCATCTTTCTAAAAGTCATTCGGGATGAAAATTAATACAAGGAAAACGAAAGTTATGAGATTTTCCAAGAGTGGGGATACCCAGGTCAATGTTACAGTGGATAGGGAAAGGCTGGAGCAGGTGGAATGTTTTACTTAATTAGGCAGTATTCTGTCAAATGACGGAAGAAGTACGAAAGAGGTCAGGACGAGGATAGAAAGTGCAAAAGAGGCATTTAGTACGAGACGACGAGAGTTGTTGACTGGCAGCTTGAATAAAGAGATTAAAAAGAGGTTAGTTAAAACACTGGTATGGAGCGTAGCATTATATGGGTGCGAGACATGGGCAATGAGAAAAGAAGATGTGAGGCGATAAGAGGCGTTTGAGATTTGGGTATGGCGTATATTAGATAAGTTATGAAAGTGTACAACGTATCACAAATGGGCGCGTTTCGTGCAATGGAGTATTAGAAAGCAATTATATACCTGTACGTAAGGGAAATAGCGTTTTAAAGTTCTTTTCTTCATAATAAATAATCCATTCTCTTCCTATTTAATAGTATTACATGCATACGTAAGGAAATTAAACGTTTGTTTGGGAGATTGTTTATGTTAGCAACAATGAGGAAGTAACCATGAAAGAAATTTTGTTCAACTCTATATAAGACGTTCTTGTTTGATTTTATCGATAACGGCTACTCCTACGATAAAAATGTATAGAAAAGAAAATACTCTTCTTTACCAGTTCTACAACTTTTATTTGAAAAATATTTTGATATGAGCAATACTTTACGAGATATGACGAAAATTTAATTTTTTATCACCAGTAAAGTGGTACCCCTGATTGGCGTACGAGATTCATTTTTGCGATTTTCTTCTTATATTTGATTGTAAGTCCTTAATATCAAACTTCATGAAAATCCGTTCAGTAGAAGCCGAGAATGAACATGCGGACGGACGGACGGACCGACCGACGATAATAGGCGCTCACGCTGTAAGCGAAACGCGCCTAAAAATCAGTTGGACAGAGAGGAAAACGAGTGAGGAAGTTTTGATTATAGCAGGAGAAGATAGGAACTTAATTGGAGTAATAATGGGTAGACCGAGGAAATGTGTGGGTCAAAATTTTAAAGAGAACGTTTTACTGAAATAAGTCATAGAAGGGAGAATGTTTGGAAAGAGTCAAAGAGGTAGGAAGAGGATAGGTATATATTAGATCCGTTAAAAGAAGGAATGGGATATTAGAATTTTAAGAGAAGGGCTTTGGATGGCCAGGAGTTGGTGGCGCGTGCCTAAAAACCTACCGGAATTTAGGATTATAATTATCCAACTATCAATAGACATGTAAAGAAAGTAGTGTTTCGAAAGACTTGGCAGAATCCTCCGCCGAAACATTCTTAAAGGTTTTCGACTATGGAGTTATACACGTTCAAAGGATGGACAAAAACTAACCGCCAAGAGTCTTCAAACAATGGAGAATTGCACTTCTGAAATCACCCGAAGTGATAAGAAAAGGAGTTTAACGGGCCATGACCTTTAAAAAAAAAACGTCCGCGACATATGACCGAAAGTTTGAATGTTTTGAAATACGTAGCAACGGTCCGGGGAAAAAAACTACCACAAAAACCGGACTTCTCTGGAAGAGTAGATTTTTTTGGACCAGGTCGCCATCGATAAAAATAAAAAGTCACTCAAAAAAAGGTGGAAAAAGAATATTTTTCGATGAAGAAACTACGTGAATACCGTAGAAGAAACAGGCCTCGGAAAGATATTCCTTCGCCATGAAGGATTTTAGAAACAAGTTAGGAAAGCGTACAACGTATCACAAATGGGGCGCGTTTCGTGCAATGGAGTATTAGAAAGCAATTATATACCTGTACGTAAGGGAAATAGCGTTTTAAAGTCCTTTTCTTCATCATAAATAATCAATTCTCTTCCTATTTAATAGTATTACATGCACACGTAAGGAAATTAAACGTTTGTTTGGGAGATTGTTTATGTTAGCAACAATGAAGTAACCATGCAAGAAATTTTCAAAGTTCAACTCGATATAAGACATTCTTGTTTGATTTTCTCGATAACGGCTACTCCTACGATAAAAATATATAGAAAAGAAAATACTCCACTTTACCAGTTCTACAACTTTTATTTGAAAAATATTTTGATATGAACAATACTTTACGAGATATGACGAAAATTTAATTTTTTGTCTCCAGTAAAGTGGTACCCCTGATTGGCGTACGTGATTCATTTTTGCGATTTTCTTATTATATTTTATTGAAAGTCCTTAATATCAAATTTCATAACAATCCGTTCAGTAGAAGCCGAGAACGAACATGCGGACGGACGGACGGACGGACCGACCGACGATAATAGGCGCTCACGCTGTAAGCGAAACGCGCCTAAAAAACGAATTTTATTATAGTATTTTGTAATTAAATCATTTTAGTCGATAATAAATTATCATATAATGTTCTGTCTGTTTGCAGCGATTAAAAAGCAATTTATTCCCATTTTGAATAAATGTCTTTTAATGGCGTCAGAAAATAAAAATTATTGAATTGTTATACCTACGTTTCGTAGGTGGTCTTTATAAAAGCAGGACCTCGGTTCTTGGCGATCCAAGTAACATGAACTAAAGGAAAAAGTGACCTGATATGTGCTAACATTATTTACTTACTGATATTTACAATCAGAGTCACTTATAATATATTCCAACAGGAGGCGTTAAAAAAAACTCAACATAAATTACTTTATGATGAAAACCAGCATTTGAATGCCATTAGTAACCATCAAATCTAATCGAAACGGCAACGAACATTTGCATCTTTAGAAAGTATATCGATAACGTGGAAACCGGTCACGCATTACACATCAATAGAAATCCTTGACATTTATAAAAACACAAACGCCGAAGTAAACGGTCGTGGTTATCGTCGGAATCGAAAAAAAAACAATTGAATTACTTCGGGCTACGTTGAGATGATTTTTTTTAAAACTATGTCGTTTATATAGTAGTTTAAAACTAAATAAAAATATGGCCATGTGGAATAAATACTCATTTGTTGCGATTAAATGTAATTTCTGCTATAAATTTAATTTTTAACCATACTCCTCGGAGAGTTAAGTATTTGAAAAAATTAAATGGCAGCTCCTCTCTTTTTATTAAAGATTTAAGTAGTACATAATGATCTAGTGTGAAGTCGGTAATTATAAGCCAATGCTGGGAGTTTTTTATGCAATTTTCTTGGTATAAACGCAATGGAACGATCTCTTCGGCTACTTCAAGTTTCTTTAATGACATGCCATCGCTAAGAAACGTTTCGAAGCAAGCAGTCATTTGCTTTTACAAAGGATTAATGGGGAGAGTTTTTATTGTTAATCGAGTCATGCTGACGCTGTTGCATTTTAATTTTCTCCAACATCGTGCCAAGTAGAAAATGCAAATTATTTTCGAAATTTTTTTAAATATTGCGCAAAATCACTGTGATACAATAAGGCATTTTATATCTTCAATGTTTAATTTTATAAATCTCACGGGCGGCGGGCGTGGCCTCTTTACTAACGTCGATTAAACTCAAGCGTTTTTGTATATGTATCATTGGATTCAATCACCCGATGTAAAAACAGTAAATTTAAGTCAGACGTAGGTCGAAATCTGTGGACTTAAGGCATGAGGAAATTTAACGACATATTTAAGAAGTAAATTTGCATCAATAATGCAACTAACCATCACGTGACATATTCTTAACTTTAACTTCATAATAGCACTACGGGAGTTAAGGTTATTAAAGATAGAGGGACTCTGAAAGTTTTGTACGGCATAGTAGAGTCCATCTATCTTTAATTAACTGTTCCGACTTAATACATCGATAGTTCAAAATATTTCATGTGGAATTTTAATTTATTTTTTAAATGGAAAGTGGTGATATTTACAATACGATAAATACTGATTACATCGACGGTATGTAATTAATATTCAACCAGCAGCTCCGATTCGATGATTTTAAAAGTAATCTGTGGATATTTCATCCGGATCAAATGTCACCGTTTCATGGAAATGAATCTATAGGTACGCACGATATTTTTCTCTTTTTACTTTCTCATACGAAGTATCGAGAAAGTATTGTTTTCGCGAAAAAAATTCGATCTCGAGATTTTTACGGAAATATACGTTTTAGGTGTTGCTGAATCCGAAAAAGTTGTTTTCGCAATGCCGTCTGTCTGTCTGTCTGTCTATTACTGGCGCTGGAGCCTAGACGGCAGAGCGAAAATGAATGAAATCTCGTACTTATGCATTTAATATTCCTGAGCAGAGTATACATAGAAATGGTTGACATTGATCAATAATTAAGAGTAGTTTATTCTACGCATTTTAAACAACAATCCGATTTTCTCAAAAACTGCTCTAACGATTTTGATCAAATTTCGCACAGTTACTTGGGTTTACGTCTTCAATAATACTGTATAGTTCGTACTTCTCAAAAAATGAATATAAGGCTAGTTTATTCTAGGGAACTTTAACAACAATTCGATTTTCTCAAAAACGGCTCTAACGATTTTGATCAGATTTCGTACAGTTACTTGAGTATACATCTACAATAATACTACGTATTTCATTTAATGAATGACTATAAGGCTAGTTTATTCTTGGGCAACTTGAGCAAAAATTGGATTTTCTAAAAACAGGCTCATACGATTTTCATTTTCTAAAGATAACTAAACGACGCATTAGTACCCATATATGAGAAAGTTTGTACAATGTATGTTGTACCGATTTTTTTCCTTTGCTCGTAAGCAGAATTCACCTCCTGATGCCAACGTAAATAGTGGAAAACTTTCAACGACAACTTACGAGTGATTGCTTTTGTTTCCGTCGAAATGATTTGGCAGCAAATCCAGGCGATGACGAGGTATTCTGGGCTTCTCCACATGGCCTTCGCCTTATCTTATTCAGCCTCTTTGATAAAGTTTCTCATGTATCGACCAAGCCGGAATCGCATTCCTTTCCAATAAATTATTCGTCGGTGTTTGTTGATATCATATGGGTTCTGCGCTCGTTCGCTCAGCAAGGATTTGTACCTGAAACAGAAGTTTTGTGTGCACAAATTAAACGTGTCGTAGAATCAAACATTCGCGATAGAAAATGGCAGAATATGGCGTGATTGCCTGGCAACGATGTAGAGTTTCGTGGCCAGTCCATGAATGAATACGTAATAGAATAACCGCAGAATATTGACTCATTACTTATTCATTATATGCACATGTGCATACATACCTGTACTAAAGTTTATGAGAAATTAATATTTTCAATAATTTTCATTGAAATTCTGAATTTTCACGATAAATATATATGCAAACATCAGCAATGACTTTTTGAAATATTTAATAATTTTTCCCGATAGGAATCGCTTTTATAAACTTTAATTTAAATATCAATTCCAAAGGCATATGTTAGAGCCATCTACAAACTTGACCTCGTTGGAAAATGCGTTTGAATTTCATTGATTAATGCCATATAGATGTTTGCTGATTAACCTGAATGAAATGGTAGGAAATATTTCATTGATAGGATTACAAGTTTTTTGAGTAGATCTCAATCGAGACCCACATTATGCTATTACTATATCGACCAAAAATCGATATTTTTCATAAACGAATTTCATAACAATGGATTTTGGCGACGCTTAACAATTAAATTAACAATTCAACGTACGGGTTTTGTTTCTAAGAATTATCAAGCTCGCCTTAGGGTTAAGATCAGATTACAATCATACTTCGCTTTGTGCAACAGATTGGTCCCGAAATTTTTCGCACTAAGCGAACTACGCACAATACGGCGTCGTAAATACATTATATCAATGATTCTGCGGACGCGAAAATTAAAATTAAACATTAATATAAATACATCGTTAACCCCAAAAAACATTAAATTAATACAAACACTAAATATTGATAATAATGTTTTCTTTGACCATTTTATTGTTTTTGGAGAATTACGGTTTACCTGTATGGTTTGGAAGGTTACCGATGGCAACGGTATTTATAAACTAGCTTACATACGTACGTACATATATACACACTTTGTTTAAACTATGAATCGATTAACACTAAAAAATATGCAAAGCGTCTTCAATTTACATACACATATTTAGCATTATTCATATGCATTGTCTAGAGGAAATTCAATGTTGTCTGCATATTTCAGATTTAATGAAGTTACTTCACCTGCTTTATGCCACACGCTTCTCCACAATAGCCATTATCCTTATACATATTTAATCAATCTGCAAATTTTTATTAAAAACTAGAAATTCACAAGTATTGTAAAATCCTCATCATTAGAAACCAATTTCTTGAAAGATTTTATGATCGACTGTCGTAACTTTGAAATCGCGCTTGGATGATCTATCTACAGCCTGTTTGAACTGGTCGCTGTGGCAACAGGGGTGACGGCGGGTAATTCAATCGTCATAAAAAATTTCAAACGCATGCTAAGCATAATGGCTACTTTTTTACCCCTTAACACGATGGCGGAAAATGAGTTACTGAGGTTCTGCGTCGCAAAATTTTCATGCTTGATCCGAGGATGTTATTATCATGCAATCCAGTCATACGTTAAACTGATTACTTAATCTATGTCGTATTATATGGAAATCAATTAAAATTATTTAAATTAATGACAATTTAATTGTAAATTCTTGTAGAAACTTATAAATATATATTTAAATTTAACATTGAATTGGCAAACTATGTTTCTCCGACATCTATAAAAATAACTTCCAGAATAAGCACCGAAATATCAAAAATTGAAATATTTAATACTCGTCTTGCTATAACAAGGCTGTCGGAGATACTTAAGGCATGTACTTATTCTTTTAAATGTTCGATACTGAAGTGCTTATTCTTGGAATTATTTTCAGTTCTATAATTCAATAGATAAGCTATAAAATTTTTCGGAAAACCTGATACTATTTTGGCAACAAAATATTCGTCATCGGTGGTATGTCATTGATACTAGACGTTAGATTTTATTATGCGAACTAGCCTCTATGTTTATTATATGTGATGAAGTTTAGTGACGATTTACCTCTATGAGTTTCCCTGGTGACTAAGAAAATAAATTAAATATGTGAGGAGATTTTAAAACAGTAAGATATATTTGGCATCCTCCTCGCATATGTCATCTGTTCAGTCCTAAGTTTTTCTATTGATTTTATAGGTGATACGCACTGAATGGTAAATTAATTTTAGTTTTAAATTTAAAATATACCGACGACATTTCGATAAAGAACGTGAGAAAAAATGTATAAAATATAGATGACTTAATTAACCAATAAATAAATTACAACTGATCATCATTTGTTACCTTATCAACCAACCCTGATACGAAATACTGGTATCAATAAGAGGAAAAGATTTAGCTTCGTAACCAGGTAGCTTAAATTAATTCAATTATGCAGTTTCCTATACATGCACCGATAAAAGAAATTGTCCGTATTATCATAAAGGAATTATTTTACTCAAAGCAATAACGAACATTTTCCCCTTGAGAAAATTATATACAAGAAAATTCAACCAAAAGCACAATTAAAATTTTTTCGCATATTTCTTCTGCGGATCGTACAAGTTAGGAACCACTTTTTAACCGTAGACAACAACTTTTATCGAATACAAATCAAAACGAAATTAATCCAATTGTAAAAGTATATTAATCGTAAAGATGTTATCATGTTATACACCGGTTGAAAGAAAAATGATGTGATGTTTAATGTGGAATTACTAAATTGTTATAAATGTATTAATAACAAATTACAGCTAATGGAGAATTTTTTTATCTCTAAGATTTTAATAACCATTTATTCCACCAGTTTTTTACTCTAAACCACCTATTCGCGAAATATTTTTCCGAACTTAAAATTATGCGTGCTTGAATGTTTTAATGTGGCACGTTATTTGCGCGTATTATTAGCGGGAAATAGAAAACAGTTTTAATATGAAAATCGATACTCAATCAACTCTTCGCAATTTCGTCTTACAGTCAATAATAATATCTCGCCAAAACTTTTAAAATATAATTTTATATATTCGGTTCACACAAAAATAAATCCATGCCGTTGAGAACAGTATCTATTCCGTTGGAAACACATTTACGATGAAAGACGTCTTGATGTTCGCGGAATTTCTTCCTTCCCCCATACATTCGGGAAATTTTACGATCGGCGAAGAGCTCTTAAAATTACCAACAAAATATCAACAGGTGAACTCACCTTTCTTTTCGGTATCCTAGGTGTTACTGTCCTTCGCTAGAATCTTCCCTCGCGACTTCCCCGTTGAGTTTCCTTCGAGAAAACTTTTAAAGAGAGTAAGATTGACGGAGCGGTAATCATCTGGTCAGAAGGAGGTAGGCAAGCGAACGGCAAACTCACTCCCTCTCCATCTCTCTCTCTCTCTCCCCCTTCCTTTCTCTCTCCTTCCTCCCATTCTCCCTTCACTTTACCCATCCCACTGATCTTTATTCTTCCTCACCAACCCCCGTCTTTCTCCTTTTTTTACCCCCATCGACGGTGGCTCCTTCTTCTGCAGCGGATCGCGAGTTAATATCGTCCAACACCTCTGTTATCCAATTCTCTATCTCTATACTATGTAGTATCCGCAAACCGACGGATACTATGGTATACGCTAAAAAAAGAAAAACTGCCTGCGCGCGTGAAGGGATGGGATTTAAGACGGCGTCATATCCGTGGGTTGCCAAGGCAAAGGTTGCCAAGGGGAAAAATATAGGATACCTTTTGTTATTCGAAGAAGTTATTTATTAGAAGAGTCGCACGCTCCGTAGCGTGAACGTTCTTTTTTTACGAATAATAATACGGAGTTACGTAAAACGGCGAGTCTCACGAATCGTTTCTCTTACGTGGAAGCTTTTTAGTGCTATAACAAATTAAACCTGGAGTTCGGTGGACAACGATAAGATTATTAAAACGATTTTTAAAAAAAATTTACTGCAAATGTCGAAGCATCGATACTTGCGTCAAAAGAAAAGAAAATTGATTCATTGAGAATGATTTTTTACGAGGGAAAAGTGTTCAAACGCGATAATCAATCTTTCAATAAATTATCCTTAAAATTGTCTGATTAAAATATTGTGGCTTCTGTTTTACGTTCGACATTATAAAAAGAAAAGCAAAATTTGGATCAAAAAATTTTCTCGTCATTTAACTTTAAATTTACAATTTTCCAAGTTCCTCTCAACTGGTTTTACCGAGTTTTATTATAATTTTAGGACATTATAAGTATTGAGAAGGCGAAGGGAGTTCATAAGGCTGCAACATTTAAATTTTATTTATTTTATTTTATTTGCCTTAAAGTCAGAGTGGTCGTTGTCATAGGAAGATCTGTCTGCATAGATATTTTATTTATTTTAAAATGAGTTTAAATAAAAATGAGTTAAATTTAAATGACAAACTGTGAGCAACCAGATGAAATAAATTCAAACAAGTAAAATTACTTCTGATTCTTTAAGATTTGATAACATTTTTCCGTGGTATTCTAGAGAAGTAGTGTCAAAAGTTAAATGAGAAATCTTTAAACTTCCCAAGATTAATAAAAAAAACTTTCCAAGAAATGTCTGAACATTTAGTATTCCCATCGCCATCAAGCACATCGATGTTTGCAAAAACTGTCATATGCCTATGTCCGCCATAGCTTACAATTTTTAACGTTAAATTTTAAACCTAGCTATATGTTCAAATTTCATATTTTTTTCCAGCAATATGCGCCATAAGCGAACGTAACTATCGGGAAAATTCAGATGCGTTTATTCTCATAATGTTCCATGAACTATCCATCTCAATGAGAACTTTGTTTACAATCCCTAAACTATTTCATTTGTGACATCTGCTCCAGTTCCATGGGTCATTTACAAGTCGGTACAATACATCCATAAAGAATGCAGCTTGAGTTTGTTGGATCTTGTTGAGCTTTGTTTAAAAGGAACCATGTTCCTATACGTTAGTGGTTTTATAACTGATAAAGACATCTTAATCGGGCTCGGATGTTGACTCGATGCGTAAATCGTTGGAAACGCATGAATAAGTATTGGAAAAAGCAGTGGAAAAATTCCAGTCGCCAATATGTCCGTACTTATCTTATAGCAGAAGCTGGATTCTTGGAGCACGACCTCCGCATGATACAAAGGTCTGTTTTTCCAATGACTGACCTCTGGATGTAAGTCTGCGTCCTTTGCTTTCGTTGTTGACCTCGCCTCCTTTACTGTTGTCAATTGATATTACACAAACAAACGAAGGATTTTCATATGATTACACTTACTAGCAAAAATCATCTTCTATGTGCATAACGAAATTTGTTTATTTATCGAGTTAGCTGGGTAATTACGTGGTTAATATAGTCATTTAACTGTTTTAAATGTATCTCATAAGGTTGAGTTAACAATGAATCATTAAGGCAACAATGGCGGAAAACAAAGTTACGAGTTTAAACGAAACATTTTTAGAATGATCGTTTAATCGAATAAATTTAGCTGTGGCATTCCTTTCTTTCACTTAGGATTGCTAAAATGTATTAAAACAACGCACCTCATCAATGAACAATTTATTTAAAAAATTAAAAATCTAACTTATTTCGGAATTATTACTATAATATCCCAGATCTCTCTGTCATCGTAAGCCTCTTTGAAGCTTAATATCTCGCAAATTAACTAACCGAATTGGATGTGATTTTCAGGATAGCATTATGATATAATAAAATTACGTTTTAACGTATTAAACTAGAGATCAAAGACACGGGTTCGACTCCAGAAGATAATTTCCATTTCCCATAAGGTAACATGTAAAAAGGGACATTTCGACGTGCAGGCTTTCATTCTTTTTTAGATTAAAATTAGAAATAATTGACCTACAATCTTCAGATATAAACCATTTTGAAGAAAACATTATAAAGTTTCTTATTATGTTCATTTTTTTCAGCCTACAGTTCGAAATTTCTCAATGTAAACGTTTAATTCACACAGTTTGAGGAAATCTTGCCATTTTAAGGGGATGTTGCCTTGCCTACCAATTCCATTGTTAGACCTCTATATCATATTGTTAATTCAATCCTCATGGGTATAAACGTGCTTTGAATGCTTTTAATACGAGAGGGGGGGGGGAGTGGTAGAGGGGGGAACGAGACAGAGGGGAGAGAGGGAAGTAGACGGGAGAGGGGGAAAGAGGGGGAGGGGGGAGGGAAAGAGAGGCAAATATTTTAAGTTTAACTAAAGTTGGCCCGTCAACAACAGAATATTCACTATAAATGTTGTATATGGCAAAATATTTCATATGTAAAAGTGTGATATTAATTATTTTAAATGAAAATAATAATAATTATCTATCTATCTATAATTCATTTGTTGATATTTCAACGGGCATTACACTAGTATAATGAATGATATCCTTGCTATGGTTAGACATTTGCATCATATTTGTTTACAATCATTACAATTAATCGTAGTGGACATTCTTTCATCTATTATGGTGGAGGACTCTCAGTTTTCAATAGCTGTTAATGCCATTGAACTTTAACATTTTAATCGGAGGCTTCCCCTTGCATTTTGGAAAACCATAAGTTTAAGAATATTAAAAATGACCCACTAAGTTCAAATAAAATGGTCCGCCTTTTGTTGCCTCTGCGAGGTTAACTACGTAAAATCCCTCATTAACTTTTTATTGCTGTTTATATATATTAATTTTTAATCGTAGGCATTAAATATCAACGTTTCAGTTTTATTTTAAAAATCTTCGTCAATCTTTTCCTCAGCAGCAAAGATATGAGAAATCCGGCCCATTATTTTTAACTTTATTTAAACATTGTGAGGATGACCATGAATGGGATTATTTGAACAAAACCCGTTTCCTTTCATTTCTCTTCTCCATTATTATCCCAGAGAAATTTAACGGTCTCTTTCTATCCCACGAGTCCTCTTCTTTTAAATTCCAAGAACATGCATGCAACTGACTTCCGCTGCAACGTGCCGGCATGTCCTCTCAAGAAAGTTCCATCGTCATTCTTCTCACTGTCACCTCTTTCTCCTTCCCACTCTCCTCATATATTTCCTCTTCTTTTTCTCCACCTCTCTCCTTTCTCTCTTCCTCTCTCTCTCTCTTTGTATGTTTATATGTTATTATTTTTTTACTCTCATTTGTAATTACTAACGTAGGGTTAAATGTAAGAAGGGACTATATAGTCTCAATTTCGCCTTCAATAAAGTCGTTTGTCTGTCTGTCTGTCTGTCTCTCTCCCCTGCCTCTCTCTCCCTCTATCTCTTTCCTTCCCTCTCTCTCCCCTGCCACTCTCTCATTTCCTCTACCTCCTTCCTCTCTCTCCCTCTCTATTTCCCCTCATCTCCCTCCATTTCCCTCCCTCTCTCTTCATCTCTCTCCTCTTTCTCCCACTCTTCCTCCTTCTCCCTCTTAAATGTAAGCAGGGACTTCACAGTCTCAATTTCGCCCTAAATAAAGTCGTTTGTCTGTCTGTCTTTCCATCCGTCTCTCTCTCTCCCCCCTCCCTCTCACCCTACTTCTCTTCCTGTCTCTCTCTCTCTCTCTTCCCACCCTCTACCTCCCTCTCACTTCCTCCATCTCACTTCCCTCTCCCTCTCTCTCCCTTCCACTCTTTCGCATTCCCTCCCTCTCTCCCTCCCTCACACTTTTCCTCCCTCTTTCTGTATCCTCCTCATCTACCTCCTTAGCAACGCCGATCAATTTCCCCTTTGAGATCCAACGACGATTACATCTCGCAGGATTTTCTCAATTTTTTCCCCCCCAAGTGCAGTCGCAGTTTGTAGACTCGATGTTTTTTTTTCTCGCCACTCTGTGAGCATGAAATTTACCACGGAGGTGATCTTTCGAAGCGACCTCCATTTATCCCATTCTTCGTTATTTGCACTCAAGCTCAAGAAAGCGTGAAATTTGCGTGAGAAGAAAGCACTCCATGCGGAAGCGTAGGTTTTGATCAGAGATGCGCGCGCAACCCTCATTTGCAATGCGTGCTATTGCATGCAAACATTTACGTGTTTTACATCTGATTTCGTTCTGCTGTGTGATCTTTCAGAAAACAGAAGAAGCTTTTATAGAAAAAAATGATATGTATATTTATTCGACGCGTTTTGTGCCGTGGTGTCCAACTTTTTCTACATTGCGGGCCGCATCGGTGGTTGCTAATCTTTCGGCGGGCCGCATTGGAAGTTGATAATTCTTCACCGAGTCGGATTATATTTTAAATCGGAAGTTACCTATATATTCTGACTGTCCATTTAAGTTGAAAACCATGTATTAATGAGGTTTTCATGGTAGGAATTCCAATATTAAAAGTTTTACTATCAAAATTTTCATAGAAATGCGTAGATTTGTGTGTCAACTTTTTCGGGTTGCTTTTTCATCATGGCTTCGCTTGAATATTTTTTTCCATTACTACTAAAAACTTGAAAGGTTATTAAAAACATATTTTGTGCAGAAGACTTTTAAAATTCGCTTGATTTCATTTGATAGTATTTCTATATGGATTTTTAACGACTACCCTCTGGAACGTTTTTCCCAAGTCGGCTATCATCTGGTTTAACGATCCGAGGAAGAAATCAGCGCAAAGATTCTGCGTTATTATGCTAGCTCACATTTAATGGCGAAAACGTGACCTATAGCATTTCATGCAACACGATCTTGAACAGTTCATTTTGCGATAATAACTGTAAGATAAGATTATTTTTTTAATATTACGCATCTCGTACGAGATCCGTAAATCTTTAAATCTTTACTCCAAGTACTGTTTCCAGTCACTTTCACATGCTCGTGGAAACGTTTTCGTTACGATGGCAACGCTTAAAGTTGATAGATTTCTTGAATGGTTGGGTCGTTTTGGTTTTTTCTGCTGTACAAGGATGTTCAGGAAATCCATAGAAATTTGAAAATGTCGCAATAAAAATTAATTCATTCAATTATGTAATTATGGAATTCCGAATTACGAAGAAAAACATTGCTTTAATGAAATTCATTATATGCAAATAAATGACGTTATAAAATAAATGGTTAATATATTATGCATGTACACGTAGAATTGCCGTAGATTTCTTTGACACCCCGTATATTTTGACTTTGAGGGTTTCGATTAATCGATCAAAGAATTCAATCGATATACAGTAGCCATGTGTTGTGACATTGTAACGAAAGATAGTGGAATGCCATTTTGATTTATCTAATCAGCGTATCATCAGGTTCAGAAAGTAGGTACTAGGAACTACTCTATCACATTCTCCGAAAATACGTCCTCTATCTAATCTATACAAACTTTCCTGTTTCGATATATTTGCTTTTACGATTTCCATTTCTTATAACAAATGAATATCATTGTCCTCGTGTGTGTGTGTTTGTGTATATATATATATATATATATATATGTATAAAGGCGAATCGAATCGCGATGCTCATGCTTTGCTGTGTGTTTTTTAAAAATAATTTTCCACCGTATTCCGCCCGACAAAGGAATTAAGGCAGCATTCATCTTTTCGACACGTGGAAGAAAATGTTTTTCCTCAAGGCTAAGCAACACGCAGGCGGCTCTCAAATAAACTGGGATCCCATCCCGAAATCAATAACACGACGCGTTGCTATGGGGTTAAAAATGAGAGATGTATGCGTACTGTCTCGACGCTGTTCGAGATATACGCCAAACGGTGTAGCGGTAAGGAAAGCCCTATTCCACGCTGTTATTATAACGTATAGAATATCAACCTAGCGGCGAAGGAATCGGTCTTTTAAAAGCGACGCTTTTCGACTGTTTCCGCTCAACAGGTGCACGTTAAAAATGTGCCTGCGAGGCATATACGTACTTCGCTCAAGCAGGAAGTACGTAAGCCAGTTGCAACTGAAATTTGTCGCTAAATGTATTAAAATAAAAATTTTACGACTTTTATTGTTTTAAAAAATTTCCTACCGTTTTATATAATACTTACAGGATGTAGTGTAATGTAAAAGGGAATTACTATAAGAGCTGCACCTAATGCCTACTTGAATGACTTTCCACGGCTTCTCCCATGGGGTTACTATGGTGAGGGCCAGTATTAAATAGTGTATAGGGAATATACAATACACCACCTTTTATTTACAACTCGCTTCATCAATAACTTATCAGCATGTGAGACCTATGTCAGTTTTCCTAAGGCAATATTCAATAATAATGCCTGTTTCTAGCAGCAGACGGTTTTCCAACTATTAACAACAATACTAACTGACTATTCATTCTTGCTTAGTAACGCGTAAAGCCTCTGATGGAACGCACGCCACCGAAAAGTATTTTTCAAAGCAAAATAACGAAGCATTAAAAAAAAATGTTTTGACAAATGATTTTTTATATTTTTAACTGGAGCGTAGTAGTTACTACGAAAACTCCGTCTTAACGTCCTTCCTATGCAAACATTTTGATGTTTTTATTTTACGCAACCAATCTTCTCTATAACTTCCCCATTTTTGTAATAACCACACTAAATCTCTGCCATAATCCCGACCTTACAACTCAGAATTTTCTCCCTCTAATCGTCCATTTTACACATTTCGTAGGGCCTTCTACTTAAAATTTCTGAAAAAACACAAATTTCTCAGTAAATTAAAGGTAAATAAAGGAGAAAAATATACCACTTCAAAAATCTCCTGGTCTATTTTATTCAATCAAGTCGCGCATAAAGCGTCTTTCACTTAAAAGCTAATAATGATAATAATAGAATAGTAATAATATAGCGTAATTACATTATTATTATGCAATATTAGGGTATAACAATAGAATGAAGCATTAAAAGCAGCAGGTACAACAATAGCGATTTTTCTCCAAACTGGCAACGTTGGAAGGTCCGCAAATTAAATATTGGATACCTGCTTGCGCACTCCAGGAAACCTTGTTGTTTTACATTGCGAATCTATGTTTTTTCATTTCCACGAGTCATTCCACTGATTGCGTATTTAATGTATGTTATTACACAGTATTACCCGAATAAATAGCCTGTGCCTCTCCGATTTTCACGACTCAAGTCTCGTCTTTCCGTTCAATTTCGAAGTGAAGTTAGCTTTAATGCTTTTAAGGGCGTGCCCGTGTTTTCCTCGCCATCATAAAGGTCGGCGTTGTTCATCGCAATGGCTGCGTCTCGTTTTTTTCAAAAGTCGCTTCCTCCGCCGGCGTCGCCAGAGGCACGCTACTCAGACAGGTTGATGCGAAACTCTTAAAATTTTGAGTTTTTTCTCCTCCTACTCGCGCCTACGTAATTACCAGGAAAGTTTTTAGCGAGGGCTTTTTAAGTTTACCGATGTAATGGCCTACATTTCGCATCGAACAGCAACAGTGTGAATAAATATAAATACGTTCAGGTAACAAACACATTCGTCTCTTGAATTGCACGGTTTCGCTTTACACATGCTTTTCTTATTTTGGGGGGGGGAAAGGGGGAACTACCTCGAATTGCACGTCCATCAGTTTCACTTTAGAACGGTTTTCGTTAATATTAGGCTCCCAGGCCTTGTCCTATATCCCCGCATTTATCTCCAATAGCCATAACAAGATTTGGAAAATCCACATATGAGCATTTCGGTTACAGTGCAGCGTTCTTCATTGACGATTCACGGACTGCAGATTATATTATGACTGTTGGAGGTACCTAAGATGATCACGTGCATATTTTTTTTCAATTTTTGGTACTCGAGTGCTAATGTTTGAATTTGGTAGGTAAGGGTTATCACAGAAAAATCAAAATGACTGGTCTTTCACGATATAAACTCATTTATATACGAAATCATAGCTTCGGAAGTCCTTCGAACAAATCAAATTATAAGTTTTGTTGAGGTTTTATTTAACTTGTAGCTAAGTAAGACGTGTTCGAAGTATATTGAGATTAGGTTTCAAACCGCGAGAAATACCAAACCGTAACTGTAATTGGTTGCCACGCACTCCTATTGTTGCATTTAAATAAATCGTATTTAAGAAATGCGCAGTAATGGAAAGATAGCTAAGCGTATAAAATCCAAATCCGTCCGTATTCCTCCGTCCTTTCGCATCGAATCGCTAATGGAATTTTCCGTCCCTTCCTCGTGCTAAATCCTAATTGCGCTTTGCCTTAGGAAGCACGAATGACCTTTTCGAGCTTATAGTTGTTCTTTTCTTTATTCCTCAGCTGATGAATGAGACGTTCATAAATCAAAGAACGTGACTCGTCTTTTTTTTCCAGATTTTTTTTATTTTTAAGTCTTCTGATAACCCGCTAAAATGTCCGTCTACGTTTACGTAATTGATACTCGACGCGTCAGTCTGAACTAGGAAATGAGATCGATCGAGAAGTTGTGAGAGAGAGAGAGAGAAATCGCAGTCTATGAGCACTGATGTTATCTAGTCAATCGCCATTTCATTTTGCCGAGATTTATGGGTCTGTCTTTTCCTAACGGGAAAAGAAATGTTACAAACAGCCCATAATTGTGAAATTTTTATATAAAAACATGGTTAATGGGAATTACAATCCAAGAAAAGATATTATCTAACGTCGTTTAGACAGCAGCGCTATTAATTTCCCTCTGGCTCTCACGCTCCTGTCTCATTGTTGCGTAAAATCTCGCGTGGAGATATAATAATCGAGGTGCGATATTTACGCGATTATCCTATTGTTGTTTCACGTAAGAGGCATTTAATTATTCGCTCATTTTACTCGGAATTCTCGAAGAATAAATATTACATGAATGAAGAATCGATAAACGTAATTTTTTTGTTTGTTTCTTTTAATCCATGTGTTAATATCGTAAACATATATACTTTATTGCATCGGTTTAAGCTCCCCTTTTGTCGATGCAGTGATTACTGAGGGATTGCTCAGAATGAGAATTACGCATTTTCCTGATCGGTGAAGCTCGTGCAGAGAGGTTATTCACACTCTCTATGGACGTGATTCATCGCATTTTTTGCGCCGCAAAATTTTCCTTATTCTCTCGGGTTGAGAAGGGTCAAGCGGATTTCTATAGTAAGCCTTACGGCCGTAATTGGTGCATACAGTTCAGTACGACGCAAAAGAGAGCACTTGACAAAATGGAATAATTAAAACTGGCAATTCGGTTTGATGAGGAGGAAAAATTAATCGCTTCATTCAACGAATCTACTTTTTTTTAAATACTATGTCATTACATTTTCGAAATTATACTATCTATTTATTCATTTTTATCATCTTTTGGTGGAGAGAACAAGGTTGGATTGGTTTCTACCAAGATATCTATAGTCTACAGAGGAATTATATCTCGCTTGACTGTTGCGCCGCAAATGGAGAGTATTTTGGCGGTCCTTTGTAAATGTCGCGACGGGCCGATCAGTCATGGGTTAGCAAGCTTTAAATTAACTCAAGTCAAGCGAGATATAATTCCTCTGTAGACTACAGATATCTTGGTAGAAACCAATCCAATCTTGTTCTCTCCACCAAAACATGATAAAAATGGATAAATAATTTAGAATTTTATAATCATAATTTGATTGTTTATTACTAATCTCTTTATCCAATATGCTTGGTTACTAGACAAATTAAAAACATAATCAGTAAACAATTAGAGCGGAGGATATAAAGGAAAAGAACCGAAGTTTTTACTTACCAAAAAT
The DNA here is from genome assembly GCA_036926305.1 of Uropetala carovei. Lineage (NCBI taxonomy): Eukaryota > Metazoa > Arthropoda > Insecta > Odonata > Petaluridae > Uropetala > Uropetala carovei. The sequence continues at coordinate 9,524,841 of JAXCHB010000033.1, read as the reverse complement.
AAATGTACACATATTTGTAATACTTTTTATTTATAAAATACTGACAATGAGTAGATTTACAACAGATATAAGGTATTGATGGGAATATGAAAACCCTAGGTATCCCAAATAACTAATATCGAAACTTGCGTTTAACACAAAGAAATGTTTTCTGCATTACCTGGATGAAAATGATCGTATTTAAGTAAGACTTGATGAGCATATAAGGATTTTATTAACTGCTTTATTAACAATGCTTTTGCTTGAGCGCGAATGATAATGGAACTTATTGATAATGGTACTTATTGATATAAGTATTGTTGTGTGCGGAATAGCTTGAATTAGATAATCCAATAAGATCTTTATCAAATAACAAATTAAGACGGTTGAAAAAAATCACATATACAATTTAATTCATATCCCATACTTTTAACGCTCCCAGAAAATGTATTATTTTCTTGTTGTATTTACTTATTGTGCGACATCAATCCGTCGGAAGTTCTACAGGAATGCCACATACGAAATACACTGAACATAAATAGCCTGTTTTTTGTAATTAAGTGGGGTTGAGAATAACGTTCCAGGTACGATATTTTCCCGAAGGTAATATCGATCCAACCTCCGAAGGCTATCCAATTTGCGAGAGGAAGCCATTTTAAACCGGCAGGAGGACGTCCAAGGGCACCTTCTGGAATACCAAGTTGGCGATGGATGCCATCACTTTGTCCCAGTTCAGCCTGGCCAGAGGAAGGAGTTCCTCGTAGATCATGGACCAGTTTTCGTTAATGAAAGCGAGCGCCATTTCACCTGAAAAAAAGAAAATTGTTCTCGTAATTAATAGTCCATATTCGATCTTAAATGTAGGCAAAAGTGATTCACTTAACTGATTAACAACGGAGATATTTGAGGTCACGTAACAATTATATCCTATTGTTATAACAAAATCAACTTGAAAGTTTTTGCAACAATGATGCCTTGCATTATTTTTTGTGGTATATTCTCCACGTATAATGTATTCAATTTCTAAATCAACCTTGAAGTACACAATTTACAAATTTCAACTGGTTGAACTGTATTATACTACTAGCATTTTTAAAGTTTGCAAATTTTAGAATTTCAAATATTTTGCATCGGTTTTGTCCAAAAATTTATAACCGTGTCCAATTTCAAGTCTCTAGCTCCTCTAGAACTTCCTTATAATTTTGATCCTCGTGTGGGGCAATAATGGGGCAAAACAGCCCCTAATAATTGGAATTTTTAAAATTTCGGTGTTTTTTCATAGGTTTCAAGTCTCTAACTCCCCATAAAAGTGCCTTATAATTTTTTTCCTCGTATAGGGCAAAAATGGGACAAAACAGCCCCTAAATTTTCGAATTTTTACAAGGTCGGATTTATTTAATTGGTCGTAGTTTAATATTAATGGCATTATGATATAGCCCCCTTTGATTCCTTTTAAAAGATTAACCCGTATAAAAGCATTGAGCTCGTTGCCATGGCAGTTGATTGTTGGGACCCAGAAAAATTCCCACTTTTTTCGATAAAAGCTAAACATTTACGATAAATCTACACGGTTTTGAATACATATATTCGTGCCAAATTTCAAGTTTCTAGCTCATCTGGAAGTGCCTCATGATTTTTTATGCTCCTATATCACATATCTTAGGTCAGAAGCGTCAATATGTTATGGATACCATATACTGCAAGGACTTGATTAATGTATGACCATAGTGGAAAAGGACATAATGTTGCAACAGTCAATCAGGAACGATATAATTTATTTTCCTATTTACTTGGACAAAAATTTTTACGACAACGAAAATATGGGATTGTTAGAATGCATTAGCTTCCATTTCTGGTAGCATCGCTGCGGCGAACATTAAAATCCACTTCGAAGATTGATAACCAGGAGGATACATAAATGATGCAATTCAGTCCCACAGACAGGTCGATGACGTGCATTGCAGTAAAAACGGTCTTATTCCTTTTCATTACGGCACCAAATAAAAGGAGGAAATGGCGACTCACTCATTTCCTCGGCTCCTTCAAAGAGCTTGTCCATATGGATCACCATATTCCCAACCTTGGGTTTCATGTCGAAGTGGACGATCCTCAAGTATGTGACGCCGTCGCGGTCTTCTGGTATTCCTCTGATCCACCATGTGGCGCTGATATCACCTGCGAAAAACAAAGAAAATTTGAAACAATATCGGTTCTGATAATTCCTCAATGGAAATTCTGCATCGTCTAGAGAAGGAAAAAGGGCTACTGTGTTTTCATCATGAAATATTAGCGAATGATTCTCTGTCCATCTTCTTCCTTCCGTTACACGTTTATTTATTTTAAACTTGAGTAACTTCCAGTCAAAAATTACGGGATACGAATTTGAACGTTCTTGAAACAACAATAGAATCTCCATTTTGATCGATTTCCAATGCATTAAACGGATAAAAGACAAAATTTCCCAAAATATCTGATTTAAACGATAAATTTGAGCGATTTCGAAACTATGGACATTTTTTACGATAATAATAAAAAACTTTGTTAATTCATCTCAAAAAACAGTCCTGATGGTCATTTTTTTATAATTTTAATTTGCAATGGATTTGAAACCTGCGCTTTTTACGTGTTATCTTACGAGAAATAGAGTCGAACACGAGTTTTTCTGTGATGAAGACCCTTAGAAATGGACTACATCCATGAAATAATCATCCATCTCCTCTTATAAGGGAAACCAAATTGAAAAACTATGTTTATCCAATAGCCATGAAAAAATTTGAGAAAAACAGATGCGCTTCACCGCCAATATTAGATTCTTATTGAGTTCTAAATTGCATTTCAACAAACATGAGAGGAAATATCAACATTTCTCTTTATAATGTATCTGTCAATTCATGCCTTTTGAGATTTAATTTTCTGGACAAAGATTCCTTAAATTAAAAAGAACACGCGTGACGCTTTTATGCGGGTAGGGAAGTGGATTGGGGATTTTTTTAAGATAACAGTTGATTTGTAGCTGAAGTTCGCATCTTGTTCTCCCAATCATTCATTTTGGTTATGGTCAAGGCAAGGGGTTCGCTTCCAAATATACTGGGTGGGCCAAAAGTCGCGCCCCATAGGAATTTGTATAAACTAGCACCGTAGGCTTATAGGTGATTATTAAAATAATGTTTTTACCGATCGATACTGACTGTCTGATACGCTGGCCGTGTGGTATCAACTATTCCGCGCGTCATGACTTTTGTTAGATACATTAATATTGCTTGTTTTTTAAGTGTTTTTTGAGTGTGTCCAAACATTTGCTCATCCTGTACAACAACCGGGTCGCTATTATCGCCGCCCCTGGCAGTTAGGCATCCCAACCAGCATCGAATTCATTACCTTATTTTTGCGGCCCTGAGACAGCGTAATCTGATCTTTCGGGAATTAGAAGGGATTTCAATAAAAAACAAGATAATATTGTAAATAAAAATTAAATTTGTATATTTAAATATCATTAACGATATATGTCAAGGGTGGTGGCTTCGAATAAGCATATTCAATGTACAATTGTTTGGTGTCATTCAGATAATGAATTGCTGCGTAACGCCATTAGAAAGCGCCCATAAACCTCTGGCGTCCCATTATTATCAGACCGTGATGCGTTGCTAACCTCCGGATAATATGGAATTCTTAGCTTAAAACCGGTTCGCCGAGCATCAAAAATATTTAACAAACGGCTCGCGGGAGCCAGACGGAGAAACACACCCCTGGGTAAGACATGACTTTTCAATAAACCAGTTTAGAGTAATTAGAGAGTATGTATACCTTTGCTAGCTACGTTATCCTAGCAGCAAAACGTAAATTGTTTTCTACGCTACAAAAAAAAATAAATTTAAATAGATTTTTACCGTCGCCTTCATAAAAAACAAGTACGTATATATAAAAACAACTTTTTAATTTAAACAACTTTTTAGGAAATGTATGAAATAAAGATGAAACACCAACCCATCCAAACGGTTTGATTCGATGATTTTACAGTCAATTAAAAATTTTACGGCCTTTTCTATTCGCCTAAATTCTTCAAGAGTCGGAATCATTTTTAAGAAGTGATAGTAGGACGTAGTTTGGTATATGGACGTTGCGGCGCCACAGTCAAGAGATGCCATTTCCGTCAATTCAACAATAAGAAATCCATATTTTACTCTCCCTTGCCCTTATATAATTTGTAAGGTATCGATTAATAAATTTAGTCAAATAGAAGACAATATTTGCAAAATAAAAGTTTGCGAGAGCGTATAATGACGACTTATAGTTTAGGAGATAAACGTTCGAGAAGCCCCCCTCCTCCCCCATGTTATCCATTTGGGGGAATTAAACGTCCCTGGAATCGAACTTTGGTCGTTGTTTTTCATGATTATTACACATAAGAGTCTTTATGTGTAGCACTCTTTAAAATTGAAATAATGGCTAAAATACATGCAGCCGTTCTCGAGTTATTAGATATTATTTTTAGTGTCTTAAAACTTACATAGGAATATACCTACATGTATGTGTAATATATATATATATATATATATATATATATATATATATATTACGGTAAGTTAATATAAAGGTTGTTAATAAATATAAAATCAAATGTCGTCCATCTTTTAAAATAGCACTTCGAAGAGTCGTGTTTTATAGGATGCTATTAAGTCCAGTTATTTTCAAACAAATGTTCAATATCCTCTTACTCATGGTTATGTTGTAATTTCCTTGGGAAGAGAGAATCATGTCGTAGATTTTGCCAGCCATCTTGTAAGTTCCCTCCGACACGATTTCCGGGAAGTAGACATCAATGTCGAATGATACCTTTCCGTCCTCCTTAAACTTTGACCTGTGGATTTAAAAATTATATGATCTTTTGTAGCCATAGTTATTCTCAAGAAAAAAGATCTCTCTCTCCAAAAATCTCTTGATTGTTAAACTTAAATGTTAGCATCAGAGATTATTTGCCCTCAAATAAAATTGAGAGAGAGGGACTGCCATAAATTATATTTCGAATATATTTATTCTACTAGAAATAAATAAATCGAAATTTTACAGCATGTTTTTAACCATTTTCCCTTCACCAACTAAAAAATTATTATTCTTGTAAGATAAAATCGGTTTCTTTGCCATTAAGCATAAAGTATTATATGCTTTAATCGATTCGGGATTTTTTAATATTCGGTTTCTACATTGAAATGTAACAGCTTTTAAGCACTGTAATACTTTATCTATGAATGTGAGAATCTTGCACAGATAAATAAAAATATACGTCATATCAAAGTTGTTACATTTCAATGTGGACACCCTGTATGTCTAAATGAGGTCATTTAATCGCCACAAAATTGATTTGAAAGAACCAGGAAAATGAAGGTGTAATTTTAGAGGTTTTCATTTCCTTTTGTTTTTTTTTACTAGCGATTGTTGAAATACGATTTCCTTGTGTTGGCCAATATGAAAAAAACTACCACTCAAACTGGAGGATCAAGTTTACGATTACATTAACTGATTTCTCTTTTGGCCTAATAGTTTGCCAATTTTTTTGTAATTTTAACTGGCGAAACTTCTCGATAAGAATGAAATTTTACTCGAAGAAACCAATTATGTGCTACCTTTCGACATATTCACCAAAACTGAACGTCTTTTATAATCAAAGGTACCAGTTGCACCGTGAGGAAACTTAGTAATAAGCTTATTTTTTTCATGTATGATATCGTAGAATGCATGTATCGTAGAAATATTCCATTCATAACCCAATCATTACCAAAACCTCTCCCACAAACGGCTTCGCTTTCAAATTAGCACGATTTTTTTAAAGCGAAGGCGACGAGGAGAAACGTCATATTTGCATTATTAGAATAAGGAAAACCGGATGTGAATTAGTACCTGAGGAGAACTAGCATGATAGAATGCGTGTTTAAAAAGAAAATTGGAACGAAAAAGAAACATTGGTAGGAAAACGTTTCAGCTGATAGACCAGTTGCAAGGAAAAGAGAGCTTCCAAGAAAGTAAGAAATTGCAGGAAGCGATGATTTAAAACTGTGAAATTCTCCAAAAAATTTGGTCGTTTCCTAAAAAACTGATTCCGCTCACCTTACGTCCTGGACGTTGATATTTGAGATTCCAGTGAATACCATATCCTTGTTCACGATGGATCCCTCGATCGAACCGTTCTTGTATTCCATCCTCAAGCCGGAGAGCGTCATGGGATCGAAGGCTGGGATGCGAAATTCACGGTCTCCTGAGAGCGAAAGAAAGGAAGAGAAACGCGTTTTAATTATTATTCATTATTATTAAATTACATAAATTCCATATCTTATATTAACTTTCGTTTTCAAACCTACATCTCCTATCATTAATACAAACATCTACAACAGAATTTGGTATTGTCTCTCACAAATTTTTACGTTCATATCATTTCACTGACATTATCTTCAACTGTATTATTATTAGCGTGCTATTCGTTACCGTAAAATATTTATTGTATCATATGTACTACGAAGAATAGGAGAGAAGCGAACGATTATACAGACTATCAGAAAGAGGAAGGCGAACTGGATTGGGCATTACCTGAGGAGAGAGATGATTAAAGAAGTGCTAGAAGGAAAACTGGATGGAAAAAGAGAAAGAGGTAGGAAAAGGTTTCAGCTAGTAGACGACTTGAAAGGGAAAGAGAGCTATCAAGACATGAAGAAAACTGCGGAAAATAGGAGTGTATGGAGAACCAAGTTTAACCTAGAATAATCACGGACCTGACAACGGACAGACTACCTATGATGATGATGATGTATTTTATCTATTATGTAATCGTAAGATATTTACAAAATCATATTGTTTATATAATCGGTGATTATCATTCAGCGTTCACAGTTGAATTTCGTGAGCCATTGTTTACTTTATGTACTCTTGTATTTCTTGCTATTGTTTGTATTATTATTCTAATTTAGTAATTAAGCTGAATTTTATTCAATTTCATACTGTAATTGTTAGGTGAAGTATGGGGCTATCTATCCTCAGTCTCTTTTCTTTATCCTTCATTCCATAGATAGCATTAATATATGAGAATATTAGCATTGATGATTGACGGCAAAAAGTTCAACATACACACAGTATAATCCCAGCCTGTCGTCTTACAATTAGTTATGTCAGAATCGATTGTAAAGTAAAATATCGTATTATATGATATTTTATAAATAAATTTTATATGAATGTTTGTCTTTCATGCGTGCAATATAGGCAGCGTCCGCTTAACGTAGAGGATACGTTCTTGAAAATTTGTACGTTAAGCGGACGGTCATTTTCCATAGAAACTAATGGTATAAATGGAGATGCATTCTCGTAATGGAAATGCCCATATTTTTTCTCTCTAAATCAAATTGAAATATTGCACCATTGCATTTATAAATTAACTAACGCTAAATTTAAACATGCACACACTATATTAAAACAAATAGATATCATAAAACTTAAAAATAATAATTTAAAGAAGATCTGACGGGCACGGTATTCCCCTTCTTCGATAATTTTCGCCAGAGCTCTAGGAAATTCCTTTGCTGCGTCAACATCTGCACCCGCAGCTTCACTTATCACTTTGATGTCACAGCTACAGTCTAGCACGGATCTTAAATCTGCGGAACCAACACCAGCTTGCATTAAATGGTTCGCTATCACTTTAGCTAGAACTTCCTCCCGTAGGTATTTTTAAAATCTTCGTGAAGTCTTCTTGCATTTTCCGGAAGACATATTTAAAATGCTTATTTTCTCCTCAAAGGTAATGGTACGCCTTTTTTTTGTGTTTTGCGCTTATGTTTCCCTTGTCACCCATTTTCACTAAAATTTTCATTCAAATTGTTTAAATATAAAATCACTCGCAGAACTCAAGAAGTCACAAAGGTTTTGTTTGTTGGCGTGTGAGATACTAACTGAAGTCATCACGAGAGTCAGCAGTATGGGTGTGATTAAAACTTTAAGGATTCGCATTCCTTAAGAGCAATAACTTCTTTCGTGAGCCTGTGCCTTTAAGATCACGTTCTGCATCGACTGTAAAAGGAAATGAGTTAGTGGACGCTTTATTAAAGCTAGCCGAGTTCTGTTTATAAACATTTCAAGAGGCCAGCCTTCTCCAAGTTGTTTATAGGAGGGAGGCAGACAGGGCCACCGAGAGGGCGGGGATACCGGGGCAAAATCCTCGGGGCCCGGTATTAGAATCGGTCGTAAGGTTTTCCGACCGCAATACGCGGGTGCAAGGCACGAAGGCAACCAATACCAACGGCCGGCGTTTTCTCCATTTCTCATTTACATTTCTCAGGCTTGGATTTGGGTTTTCCCAACCCAACCCACTGCTTTTCTATCACTCCTTAGCACCCTGAAACTTCCCCCCACTACTCACATTTTTCTCCCCGTCGGGAAATTCCGTCTTTGGGCCCGAGGTCCGGACCCACAAGCACTCGAAGTGTCTTCGTACGGTCAGTTCTAAAGAACAATATTGGTTACTCCCAATTTTTTAGAGATATGGTAGCCTTTCTTTCTTTATTGACCATATTTTATAATGTTGAACTTGGAATATTTAAGTAAACTTAATATCGCATATAAGGCTGACACGACGATAATTTTCATCGAATTAAACTTTACTAAAAGCGCAAAAATAAATGACTTCGTTGAATCGTACAATTACGAAATCGCGACCATTCAATAAAAAACTTAATGTGTTGGTAAAAAATCAGGAGTAATCTATAAAAATACCTAGAACGCAAAAACACGGAAAGATCATGATGGGAAACTTTCCTTCGGAGGATGGATTATCGGTGTGGCCCCTAGAAATGTAAATTTCATGAGAATTTATTAGTTCAAGTACTATAGGGACATCTGGCGATCGGTATTCATTCATACTAATTGTAAGATTTACTCTCATGTAATTCGTACTTTTGGACTCTGTTGCAGCGCAAGATACGCAGATACTTAAAAATGTCATGGGAGACCTCACAATACAAAGAGGAAATTCCGATTCAAATGTGGTCGTCTGTTATGACAAGTACCGATTTTTTTACGCGTTGCTTTTTTGGTACTAAAATACATTTTAGGTGTTAATTCGGCAAACCAAATTTGAAAACCATGACATAATTTCGCAAAAAATTTGGTGATGAAAAACCTACACTTATCGACGGCAATTAAATATCCTCGAATATTTGATTTTTACAAATTCACTGTTCATCGACATTAACCGAATCATACCAAGTCTAATTATGATTTGATACGTATAGTATCAACATATATTTTATGCGTAATTTTGATAAAAATTTTAATTGGATGGAATTTGACAATTTCTGCTTATAATATTGCGAGCCAATACCGTAGAGAAGGGGGGAGGGGGAGTCGGCTGTCCTGAGCCTGCCGAGCGGCCCGGTTCCCTTTTCGAACGTAAAACAAAGAAAAGGGGCCCGGCGATGTTATTTGCCCCAGGGTTCTCGGCGGCCCTGGAGGCAGATCCACTGGCCACGAGGGTCAAGGGTGGGGCTACGCTCTCTCAATCCTGTCTGTTTCCCGTGTGTGCGAGAATAGACCTATGTACGCATCAGCGGACAGTACGTACGTAGGTGCGGATATAAATATGGTGTCAATATGTAATGCACGTACGTATCAGGGGATGTAACTTAAGCAGAGGTGCGTTAAGCGAACGCTGCCTGTACTCATAATCCTGTGCAGTTTGTAGATACAGCTGATTGTTCGGAAGCAGCCTATTTAAAAAAAGCTAAAATCACTCTAATGGAATACAATAATGTAACGTTATGATAGACAGGATAAAAAAAATACATTTTCTGCTATGGAAACGATAGTTAAGCAGAAACGCGATCGATACACCTAAATCCTGACTCCCGCCAAAATCCTTTTTTCCATTTGACCGAGTGCTTCGTCCTTCCACGCGTAGTTTTGTGGCTTCTGCGAATGGCCTTCGCATATTTTCTCTTCCGATTGCGATTTTCAGCCGCAGAAGTTCGCCGATTCTCTTTCGCGAAGCCCCGATTGCCCGCACCATTCCATCGAAACTTTATAGACCAGTGGTTCTCAACCTTTTTTTGCCTGCGTCACCCCATGTTCAGTAATGCCTCACCCCCTTTACAGTTCCATTACCATCAAATCACCTTTAAAGGTAAATTGGGCTTTCCCTAGCCACATAAAGATAAAATTCTGGCATTTAAATAAACACGCGTGTTTATTTTTCTGGTTTTATTAAATTTTATTAGCCAGAATATGAAAAATTGTGAATTTATTAAATATTCACGTCAGTCCTCGTTAACCCACGCGTCACCCTGAGGCGTCATGTCGCCCCGATTGAGAACCACTGCTCAAGACTCTAGAACAGGGGCGTGCAACCTACGAATAATTTTGTTGCCATGACACATTGCCTGGCGAAGCTTTTACGCTAAAGATTGTTAAAACTTTATTTTTATTTCTAAAATCGCATAGAATCCCCTGAGTAAGTTCCGACGTGAACTCTAATCAGGCCCGCCGAGGCACTCGTGACTTCTTATACGGCTCGCCAAAGCACTCAAAATGTATAAATGCGGCTCGCCACGTAAAAAGTTTGCACGCCCCTGCTCTAGAAGGAATGTTTCAATTTCGAAAAAAATAAATAGTATCCGTAAATGGCTGGGCACGGCCGTTCATTAACATGTTAAGTTTACAGGCGGGAACTTGATTTGCGGTCACTACATTGTATCATTCTTCATATATCTCATACCCTTTCTCTCTCACGCTCAATTAAGAGGTCTGAACGGGCCGAAATCTTCGGCCCAAGCCCGGCCCGGCCCATTCATAATTGAGTCCAAGCCCGGCCCGAAATTTCACCCCATTTTCGCACCAAGGCACGGCCCGAGGCCCGAATTATTTTAAACTGACCCAAATTCAGTCCGACCTTGGACATTTTGTACATTCTTCAGTAAACATATACCCTTTATAAAGTATCTTTTTATGTTTAAAAATTTTCCAAGCATTTCAAAGGTAAACGCACTTTTTTCTTAAATTCCTTGATAAAATCCATTCTGGTATTTTTGGGATATATAAAAAGTTTGAATAACACAAAATATATTTCAAACCGCATATGTACGAAGAATACAAATTATGTCAATTTCTATCAGTACGGAAGACAAATATCATCTGCTACCCAGAGCGAACTGACGACCAATGGCGGATACAAAGGGGAGGGTAGTGAATGAAGCTTCAGATGTAAGACTCGCAAAGATCGTGCTATCTTCTAAGGCAAACGGAACCCTCTTGACAGTGATATAAGTAGTTGTTCAAGAGACGGTCGGTTGGTAGGAATTCGTGGGTGCTCTAGTGGCGGCCTGGGAGATGTGTCGCTTGTAAAGGAGATAATGGAGAGCTCTCCCTAAAAGAATTAATGAAGACGAAACAATGCACAGTGGCGCAAACATGAAAGGGGTCCACTGGGTCCTCAACTGGCCCGAACGGGGAATGGCGTCAGATAAAAATCGTCTAGGCCCAAGCCCGGCCCGAGCCCATTACTTTTCAGTCTTACCCGGCCCAGGCCCGGTCCGTGCAGACCTCTACGCTCAATTTCCCCTTCCACTCTCACCCCTCCCTCTCTTCCCCCTCCCTCTCTTCCCCTCCATCTCCATTTTCCCCTCTCCTTCCTCTCTCTCCCTCTCGTTTCTTCACCCCATTTTCCCTCTCCTAAGCCGTAAAAAATTTCACATTCTGATCGATTTTCTTTTTTTTTTAATTGCGAAATGTTACGCAAATAATTGTATAATTACCGAAAAATACAAACCCGAGAGTTTTCTTAAATACCTTGCGGAAGCTGTTAGGTTACGGACAAGGTAATGAAAAAGTGAAAGCGAGACAATTTTCGAGGACTTCTATTAGTGAATGATTCAGGCGGAGGTTACATATCTCATGAGTTCTCTAAGGACCCTTATTTTTCCGAATACTATCACTTACATGTTCTTTCGCCATTTATGTAGCATTTTGGACCGTTTTTAACTAGAAGCGTGCACGGTAAAAAAAATTAATTCATATGACTTCGTCACTAATAAATCTCTCATATTTTAGCAGTTATAAGGAAAGAATCGATGATTCAGTTACATATTAAGGACGGGATTTTTCTGCTGTTGCAAGCAGAACGAAAATTTACCGTGGTAACGGAACCGTATTTTATATATGTAGTTGATAAGATTTTTTTTAAATCCTGGCAAAAGGAAAACGGACAGACGAACGGACTCCGAAATAAATAGGGCCAAAACCATCCTGAAAAATTTGTTTCTCTAACTTTAAACGGTGTAGAATTAGTTCACCTGACACGGAAGTGTGACTGACGGACGAAACGGTTGCATTGAGGGATTTACGTAAAACGTAAACATAAATGCTAAAAACAGATATGGAATACATATTATCTCTTTTTTACCCATGAAATATAACTTCTCATCTAAATATATATATCGATGCGGTATGACGTCATGAAGTTAAGGATTGCTCGAGAGCATGGTTCCCTCTGATGTGAGCTGCGCAGCCGCGCAGTAGTTTTTTTTTTTTTTTTATTGCCGCTCACTAAATTTTTCAAGTGCGCAGGACTATTTATCTTACAATTAGAATATATCCGAACAGGGCCGCGCCAACCCTCACAACGTCCTCGCATTTAGCTTCATGTAGGCGCGCATAGCGATATTTCTTCCGCCCGTGGATTAAAAAAAAATTAAGAGATTGTCGCAATGAGTCGAAACGTTGCGAAAGAATAAAAAATATAAAGTTTATTCATCGTTACGGCTTAATTGGCGAGACTAATAACTTCTGAGTTGGGATTTCTCTCTTTCCCAAATCGAAAGTTCTCTAATAATTCATTGCGTAACTTGCTTTCGAATCGTTGATCCCAGAAATGAATAACATCGTTGCTATGCAAAAAAACAATGCCGTCGAAACTTAATGTTTGGATGCCAACTTTTCAAGAAAATAAATATTTTTTGCGGCAAAGAATTATTACCCTATTTAACCAAAGAATGATTTAACAAAGAAATGACTTTTCCACTTTTATGACCTGATACTCTGTCATGAACTAACGAACTGTGTTTTGTTTGGTTTTGTGGTAATTATCTACCTTTTTCGAAATATTTTCCCGTGGATATTTTTATCTTCAATCTTTACGGTCAGAAATGACTCAAATGTCGCTTTCTAACGATCACTGTCTTAAATTTTTTGATTCACGCGTAAAAAGAAACGTAGAAAAAGTTGGTCGGATGTGATGCAACCGCATAAAATTCCTTTGTTTGGAATTGCATTATTGAAACAATAAAGATTTGACCTAAACAGATAATTTTTGTCAACAAAAGATTTTGGATTTGATCTGTATTAATTTTATTCTAAAAAGGTCGTTAAAATCTTAGATTCTATGCAATGAAATAATTCTATTATAGGATTCGACCTTACTTCGCCTTTCCCTTTTAAAAAAACGAGAGAGAACCTTGGCAACTCTCAAAAATATATTACTAGAACAAAAGTAAAAATTCAGTAGTCGACCTTGCGTTTTTGGTACTTTTTTCTTGAGTTTTATTTAGGCCAAATGCGTCGAATATTACCATGACAATGCTGTTTTTTTCTCGGTCCGTTGCTGAGCGAAGGCCTTTTATTGTCTCTTTTACGCAAACGTATCCACGAACAATCTCTTGCACGCTACGTCACCATACCATATTTCTACCGGGGTATAATTTGGTGTACTTCGTAGCAACTATATAAATACCAGCACCGATCCCTTCATTTATCAGTACAGGTAGAGCGAGGTTTTTTTTCCTCAAATCGGAATAAGTACAAGAGACATATTTCCCTCATAAAAAAATTAACATTTGAGAGGAAAATTCGTGGATAAAATAGAAAAAAAACAGCACAAACTTGATTTACTAAAAGGTTGGACTGTCAACACGTAGCCGTTGAATATGAATCCGTGGCAAGGGAATCCAAAAAAACCAGTTTTCCTAGTATTCGTACAGTCAATTGGTATCTTTATCATTTTATCGATGGCATACTATACATTTTTTCAATCTGTTCTACCGTTAAATTTTTTCGATCCATACTTCATATTATGAGGTGGATGGTCCAGCTGTTTCTTTCGTTCGAGAGAGCTTTTGAAGCTTCTAAAGGAGCAACCGGTCGGAAAACTTTCCCATTTCGGTAGAGGAAAAGGACCCCAGTCACGTGCGTTATATTCCAATACGGCAGATGGCGACAGTAATGCTGGTCCGGGAAGGCATCCTTCACCTTTTTTTGTATACTATTGAAAAAGGCTTCGCTCAGTTTATTTGGCAGAAAAATTCATCAGGTTTTTTTTTAGCAAGACATTGTAATAGAGCACAGATAATTATGTGGATACTCGGGTATGCTAAGAAAAATGCACCCAACTATCAACCACAGCAGGTTTCTTTCGACGCTTAAATAAATGTTAATAGTTTTTAGAATCGATATACATTACACTTTGCGAGTACATTACATCGAAACAAAGGAATGAACTCATTGTTTGAAATGCATTGAACGTATAGCTTATTACCATCAATGATAAAAATTTAAATAAAATTACAAATTTTCTTGCAAATTCAACGTTTTATATCTGAGGAATGGATTTGTGATTCACATCAAACGACGCCTGTTTATGCGGTGAATGCTGAGATTTTTATCACCGCGAACTGCATCATTTTTCAGAAAGAGATCCGAAATAATAATTGCTATTAATATCATTATCTTTTCCGATAATAATCCACGTTCTACGTCACACGACTGATATTTTTCTCCCTACGCAGAAAGAGAGGGGAAAAAACACGGGAATGGCTTCATTTTTTTCCCACCTTCAATTCGAGTTAAACTAACAAGAGCGACAGCCGTTGAATTTCGCAAAATAAAAAGGTTAAAGCGCCTGTCGCGAAAAATCACACCGAGTCCAGAGACGGTTATTGCATGCGGTGCATTCGCACGCCGGCAGTTGAACTCCGGCCTTTAAAAAAAAAAAAAAACAAACCCGTCGAGCGCACTAAAGAGGAAAATGAACGTTTTTAGGTCGGAACGAGGTGTTTGTCGTTGCTCAGAGTGAGAGGTAAAGGGGAAAAATTATCGTGTCTACCTCTCTTATGGGAAAAAGAAATACCATGAAATTAATACGCATAATCTAATATAAACGTGAACCTTTGAGAAGAAGATCTTCTACTTTCAAAGTAGGTACTGACTAGGTTATTAGGCCAGTCTAATTTTCAATTCGTAGAGGCAGTAAACAGTTTGGATAGCCTCTCCCGCACGAAAAAAGAAAGTTAAAAAAAAATAATTCAGCTCTACAAAGTCACCATACCTGTTTCGTAGCCGGTTTTTAATATACCAAAAATAAGTTATGTTTTCCACGCTGATTAAAGAAAATAAATCCGTTTCAAAAAAGAAGAGAATTCGTGATTTTTATACAAATTGTTGCGTAAGATATACATATGTGGTAAATAAATAAGTCAACTCCTATAAAAGATAATTGTTCGATTAAAACTATTATTTATTCTTTACGAAATTCGTCTTATTTTCCTTGATCAGTGAATTTTATTTCCCACGATTTATCTGGTCCCTATTTCAACAAAGTAAAAGCAAAAACAGTCCAATTTAATATATAATATTAATAATATATTATTTACATATATTTTAAATTTTTCTCTCTGTTGAAATTTGTCATTGATCGCCATAAATCATAGTCGCATGCATCAATTCCGTTTCCTAGTTTGCATATAGTATTTTCCAAAATATAATTTCGCTGAATTAGACGTGTCCTACATGCTTGATTACAAATAAAGTCGGCGCGTGGAATACAGAAGTTCATGGGCTATTCATTTCGTCAGTGTTTTTTTTTTCGTCGAAAAGGAACACGATAGAGGCGAGTGGGGGGAAAATAGGAACTGAATATAACATGGGCCTCTCAGATACCAAACTGACTAACTCCACTTTTTGTCAATTTCTCAATTTCAATATCTGAGCACTAATTTTTATAATCTTGTTTAGCAAAACATACATTTTCTTACCTTTTATTTTAAGGAGTTAGTCGGTTTGGCATCTGAGAGGCCCATATGTCAGTGGAGAAATATGTGATACTGTACTATGTGAGTAAAACATTATTACATTACAAATTACTTCGTTTGATTTGTTTTAGGTTATGCAAATTTGTGTTTTTATTCAACAAAGGTTCCGGAACTGCGTTTCGGCAGAAAAAAGCACTGCGTTTCGTTATCCTTGCTTAGTATATATCAATTACATTAATACATGCATCCGAAGACGATTAGTTCCATGTTTCCATCAACCCTCTTTGCAGAACAGTGCAGCTGAGAATAATTCCATTAACCATTAAAACATTAGGCGACAAAATTTCGAAATACTTCTTCAGAATGTGGGGAGAGGATCAGGTTCGTGTTCCTGTACAAAAGCCCAGACTTAGGTCGTGAGGTCATTTATTTCAAAGGGCATTCGTGTTCTAGCCAAAAAAAAATACATAAATGTCGCCTCGTGAGCAACTTTCCAATTTTCTTTTACGATCACGACGTCGAGTATTTTTAATTTAATCCTTTCGATGCAACTGGGTTTCCCTTAAGCCCAATTTAGGACTTTACCATTTACTGCGTAATGAAATCAATTTCAAATATGATATTTTAAAGGTTGTTAGCTTTAACGGTTGATTATTATGCACGAATATTCGAGAAGAAAATGATCGAGCTATTTTGGATAATCGTATTTTTTCAAAGCAAGCTTATGCTACAGAATTTTGGATTTATTATGGGCTTTTCATTTTAACACCTGCAAACTATGTTTTAAATTGTGTTATATATGCCATAGTTGCCATAAGATTTAAAAAATTTATTTACGTGTTCATATCTATGAAGTGCAGATAAATGGCACCCAGCTCTCTGAGGAAGCCTCTGTTTGTTAAAAAGTCCAAGTAAAACATTTTATTCAATAGATAAGCATTGATAAATATGAAAAATCTATAGATACCTGCTTCAATTTCTATAGAACTTTGTTGTTTCAAATTGTCCCACCAGTTTTTGTCAGAGGAAAACTTTTAGAATATTTTATACAAGCTTTAATTTAAATGCAATTAAAAATCTAATTTGAAGAGTGCATTAGATATAAGAAAAACATTCTTAACGAAATCATGCATGGCATGTATGTATAGATATCTCAGTGTCTTTCATGTATCCTTGAGGAATGTGTAATGCAAACTGATCGCAATGAGCGGAAGAGAGTGCACCGCCTCTTTGCCTTCGACTTGATCTCATGCCAATTATGAGTAACGATTCACCGCTATGAATACTATCGATCTGTTTAAATGCCGACGGCGAGGAATGCCGAAAGGAGCGAAATTTTTAACTGAACGCGTTGCAACATCTTCGTCTAGACCTCTTTGATATGGCGACTGATGAATCCAAATGTTATTGGTATGGCGACCCATCGATTCATTGTCACATGAATTTGGTTCTTCGGTATTCGGAAATCATCTGTTTCGTGCATTTCAACAGCAGTTTGCGTGTTTTACAATAATTACCAGAGGCATCCAAGCAAAAAATTTATTTAAAAATCCTATTAATATGGAATTTGTTGAAAAAACGTGCGTAGTACAGAATGTTCGCGACCCACTTGCATGGGTTTCCTGATCCTCCTGTGGGTCACGACTAGGGTTGCCAAACTCCGGCTTTCGGGCCGGAGATCTCCGGGTCATCGCCATAATCTCCGGTCTCCGGGTGAGTAGCACAAATCTCCGGTTCAATTTCGATTGCAGGAGAAAGTCCTTTTTATGACTGTTTTCGTTTTTTATAAATGATTTGAATTAAGATGGTTTGCACTTTAATTTCCATTGTATTTGGTTTTATACAGAAAACAAATTGACGATGTTCTTACAATTTCGTTAATTAGCGATATTTAAAAAAATAAAGGTTTTTAATCATATGTCCTAAAATCATGAGTGCCTTTAAGAATATTGAATATATTTATCATTGCACTTAATTCCTCTTGGGTTTCTTCTAAAGTATCCAGGTTTCAAACTAACTCCGGTTCATGAATCTTTTAAAGTAGGCAACCCGTAACAACATCTCCTGTTCATGAAGATCTAAAAGATGGCAACCCTAGTCACGACCCATAGGCTGGGAAACGCTGGTCTTGGCCGCAGCCTAACGATTTGGCCCGAATTTTTTGGTAGTAAATATCACATATTGAAATTATTGCCACATTTGGTGTTGCGCTAAGGTCTCCGTTGTTTTGAGTGTCGGCGTGTGTGTGTGATTTTAAGCGACAGTGTGCAAGATTTAAGAAAAAACCTATATGCATACGTGAACTCCATTTAAATTTAAAGTTGAGCTACATTATGCGAGAATAAATTTAATAATATTATTAATATTAATTACTTAGACGTTTAACATTAACCGCAGTTTTCATTTTAAATTGCTATTCAATAAAAACAAAAGTATTACCACACCATGAATTTCATTTGTATATTTTTTACTATACAGTTTTTTTAATAAAACGGTGGATACGATTCGACATTTTTTTTGTTTTCATCGCGTAGAAATAATTGCCTGGGTCTTATGAAAAGAACCCTTAATCATTTTTATACCTCGGTTCTGTTTGCAATTTTTGGTTTCTCATTTTCTAAAAATTATAATAGTCACCGTGAATAAAAATAATAATAAATACTAAAATTTTGTCTTTTTTGTGAAATAGATGTGATTTTCCAGCAATCGAATCCCACAAACTCTACTCACCATTTGAGAAATTAGGGATGAGAATCTGAAGGGATTTCTTCAAGCATTTGTCCAGTTCAGGATCGCTTCGGTGACACAGTTTCATGTATTCGGCTGAGGAAGAAGAAACAGTTACTTAATGAATTCCTGCATCAAAAAAACTGAAATAATACTAGTACAATCGAAGGAGGTTAAATCGATACGTGTTCATTCAAGTTTAAAAGAATTTTTAAATGATTTTTTTCGAGCAGACGTCATTATTTATTTATTACATCCATCATCGGTATAAAAAACTTCAGTACACCGTATCCGTAATAATAAGTAAAATACAAGTATAGAGATAATGATGACGTAAAGTTACATAACTATCAGAAAAACTTCAAAAGAAGTATTACACCCATGACACACAAAGTGGATGAGTTCTGAAAGTAGAAATTCATGCAAGATGTTTATTTGACCGCTTTGTGGTAGTTAAGATGGGATTTGACCGGTGAAATGAAGAATACGGAAAACTGTAACACCTGATAGGTGAGATTAACTAGGTTAAAAGTGAAATGTGAGGCATTGGGTCAATAGAGCATTTACCGTTATCATGGCACGGTGTTCTATATTCGTATATTTTATGAATTATTTTAACACTTTAAAAATATATCATCAAAACGAGATAATAACACCTAAGAATATAACATATATCTATATGTAATCCTTATTAATTATTAAATTAAAATTTCAAGTTTTTTCTCAATTTGCAAAATTCGTGCTTGAGAGAGAAGCGAATCGAATAGCTTCGAATGAAATTTTGAATTTGTGCCTATTCTATCCGTAAGTAATAATTCTCGTTCTACAAAATATTACCACTAAGGTAATAAATGTTTTTCGGAAACGGTTATTTTTTTAATCAATTCATAGAAAAATTGCTCATTTGTTTTTTTACGTTATCTGAATAAAATATACATATTTCTTTATTTATTAATTTACAAGCGCAAAAAACAAATACGAATGAAGCGCCATCTTTAAACTACCTCTGGCTGAGTTTATATCGTGGCAGTCTTTTTTCCGATCGAATTGGTTGCTACTTTCGCGCGCAAATGTGCGTGCTGCCCGTATATTTTTTTTCCAAACCGGGCAAATGCAAAGGACATTCGACAAGACGACGTTTTCAGAGGAGCTTTATCTTCAAGCAAAATTGCGCGGTTTCCTCGATGCTTTCTAGCACTAAAAACCATATGTGACGTCAAAAATGCATAGCTATCGCAGATATAATTTTTTTAAATTGAGAATTAGTATCTATTATAGTGCTTAACTTCAGCTAAGAAAAAATCAGATATTTTCAGTGCATAATACTAAATTTTCCCTATAGAGGCAATTTTTTAAAATGATAAGTATTTCTATCCCTTCCGTCCTAATAATACACTCATGTAATTAATTTCATAAATAAATGAAATCTGACAAATATTTGTACACTATGAATATTTGTTCATTTTAATTTACGAAAAATAACTTTAGAGAAAGTGGATTAAATGTACAACATTATACTTATGTTAGATACAAAGGTTGAAACATCTGACGATTACTTTGTCGGTCAAAACCTCGAGATTCATTGCAATCTCTCCACGAGATGCGATATGAAAAAAAAATCTTTTCGCCAAGCCATACCGACAATAGGGGAAATGAAAGACAAAAAAAAAAACACTCACGAATCTTAAAGTCAGACTTCCCACTTTTCGGAGCCGCTAAAGAACATGCCAGGAACAATCCCAGGGCGAAACACACTTGCAAACTTTTGCCTGACATCTTCGATGGAATTTCTTCGTTTCTTTTTTTTTTTTTTTAGACGTAAACCTCACGCGGGGCCGACGAAAACCGAATTACTTTGAAGGATTGAAGAGACTCCTTTTATAAACTCAGTTCCAAACCTCTCCAGTTTTCTCCCTACTGTCCCTCTCCTTTTCACCTCCCTCCCCCCCCTCCTCTCCCCAGTCTCTCTCTCCCCACCCTCTCTATCCCCATCCTCTCTCTCATCCCCCTCTCTCACTCCTCCCCCTCTCTCTCCCCTACCTTCCTCTCCCCACCCTATGTACCTCTTCTCCTCCCTCGATCCTCTCTTTTTTCCCTCTTTTTTCTCTCTCTCACTCTCTCTCCCCCTCCCTCTCCCCTTACCTCCTTCCCTACCCTTCCCATTCTCAGTTCCTCTACGCCGCAAGCTCGTATCATTTTCCCTTTCTAAGGAGTTTCATACGAGAAAACTCGGCCTTCGAGTCAGTTTATTGCCCACTAAGAGAGAAAAAGTGATAGATAGAGATGGGAAAATCGCGAGGCATGTTTTTCTCTATCTGTCCTTCACTCTCTGTACGATTTCCCATCATCCGTCACCCTTCCCCATCCCCACTTTTTTTTCCTGATCCCGAAACCGATTGTTCCGCCCGCACGACACGGAACTTGACATATACAGGTATATAAATGAAAAGGACAACCATAACCGACGTGACCTACTCTTACAGGCGACGGGAGAAATAATAAAAGGATTACCGCTATGTTTGGCTAGTTGAACGCTTGATGTTTCTTTTTAAATCGCGATGGACTTTCTTTATCGAGTTTGTCGAGTGAAATCGGTCAACGAAAAAAAAATTTTTGCTTTCTACGGAAATGAAAGAATTTTGCGAGATTTGGTCAATTAACAAAAGTAAAAGGAAGGGAGCGTTTGTTATGAATTGATTTTTGGGTCTACGTTCCAGTCAGATGTCGGAAATTTCTCCTCTCTGTTTATTACCCCCTCGATGCCCATCCCCACGGCAACGCAAAGTCCTATCTTTGTTCTTATGGAATCAAACTAAAGTTAAAATTAAGAACTCGTGATATGGATTCAATTGTTTATTCGCTAATCGTGAAATTGGTGATATATTACCGTTATGTGCGCAAAACTTTACGTTATAGTGTTGCAATTGCAATTCTTCGATCAACAATTTCGCTGCATCCACACTGGACGTTTATGTTTTTCCATTGCCTCAAATCATGTTATGTTTGAATTATTTGGAAAATGTTGTTTAAATTCACCGCCATATATATGAAATGAAAATGCGTTTAAATGTGGATTACGTTCTATCCGCCCACCAATATCCAATATTTTTTATAAATCCACGCGCGAAAATTTGATTTTAATACAAAAATTGATTCATAGTATTTTTCTATGCTCTTTAGTCTCAGCTAACCTAAAGAATAATCTTAAATTTGGCGTAGAAAATTATTGCCGGTTCTTCGTATTTTTTAAAAAGCCTTTTCTAAGTTGAATTTTTTTATTTTTAACAGTTGACTGAAAGATCTTATGCGTAAACGATTTAGAACTTAGAAGGATTTTTAATTTGAGATAAATTCGTAGATTTTCAAAAAATATTCGACTCAGAAATATATTTATGTGCGAAAAGTGAATGACCTAGTTGAAAAACAAATAATATTTACGTTCATCACTACGGGATTCACATTCTTACATTTAAATTGCAGTTCATAGCGAAACTACACCTATTACTAACAATAAGTTGTACTAGATCTTTAAGAAAAACATTCAAATGGAGTCTTCAAGATACTGGTCGAAGGTCTCTATCAAAAATCAAACGGATTTAAGCGTGAGTTGTAATCACACCAATCTTGAAATTCAACAACTGAAAAAAAATTAATGTAAACAAACTATCGCTTGTTATGCAGAAGAAATCTCTGAGGTATTTCGAAGGTTGTGTTCCATAATTTCCTAGTTTGCCATGACATATTAATATCCATAACACCTCCAATGAACGATCGCGAAACGTTGTAAAGCCTTTAGAAAGGCATTGCTGCGTAGATTTTTCTTATGTTAGTTTTAAACGTTAAAGAGGCCTTCTGTCCATGTCGCCATGGCACACTCTCAGCTCTATTGAATGCATTCTTGGGAAAATTTTAATTTTCCTCTTGAAATCCATTTAATAAGGAGGTAATTACCTTTTTAGAGACGCGAATGGATCAGTTCTTAAGGGTGTCCTTAGTGAACGTGACAGGTAAACGTAACTTTCCTTGAGAACCAACTGGAACAGTCATCGATTTTGCGATTGCAATATCAGGTGCAGTGGAAACATTATTATAATAGCCTCTTCTTTCAGTCTAAGTTAATTATTTTTTTAAATCATCATTAATACTTGGAAAATTGAGTAATATGTTTAAGGTAAAGCACTGGAAATTCGGAAATTTTGAAAAATAGATTTTTCTAAAAATTTTGGCTGAACTGATTTTTTATTTATTTATTTTAAAATAACGAAAGTCTCCTAACAAGCCTTTCACAATTTTAACGATACTAGATACTCGAGCTACAAGATAATAAGCGCGCGTGAACTAAAAAATAAACCTTATTACCATAAACATGAAGAGAAAGTAACAGAAAGCTTTTCAATTGTTCTAACAAGTTTCACAAGAGGGGTAAAATTCTACTCTTCGGTTATCTGCCTTTCCATTCTGTTTATTTTTTCGATATTGCTCATTAGAGAGACTCGAGCATTTTTTTATTATCGACCAGCAGAATTTTTCAAATATTGCCACGTTATTTTCCCCCATCATAGGAATCGAGAAAATTCGAAAGCTTTCTTCTGATTGCTTGTGTGAAAACAAACGGAATCGTGAAATCGAATAGTTTCGAATGCACAGACTGAGTTTGCAATTCCTCCTTTATCTCATGTACTGCTCTTTTAAATTTTCTTTTATAATTTAAAAAGTATGCATTTCAATTTTTTTACCGCGGCGCATTGCTTAAGCGAATGCCAGTACAATAACCAGTTATTTAATGTAAAGAAAAATAACATCATGGATCATATTCGGTGTATCTGATACGCGATATCAGATAGTTTTCATTTAATCGCGCGCACTCCTGATTAACTCAGCATTCTTAGACGTCGACAACAATCGACTACCTCGATTCATACTGGTTAAATAATTTCCATCGTTTCTTTAGTCTTTCTTTCAGTCTTATATTTGTTGCAAATGTAAGATGTAAAATGTAATGGTTTTCTTCCTAAACTGCTATTCATGCAGTCAACGTTGTTCTCAACTGAATAAATAAATTTAAAAACAATAACTTACTTAATGGCCGCACTCTTCTGTTGATATCTGTGGTTACCATAACAAACAAACGATCTATCTGTTGCCATAACTGCGATTTTGTCATTAAAAATTGATCGTATGTTAAGCTTATACTTATACAGGATGCTAAAATTTTTAGGAAATCTATCTTTTAAATGAAAATATATAAAATTCACCTATTTCATCAAATATCACTTTTACTGTTTTTAAACTATATGTTGTTTCGTTTCACTATGCGTTCCGCGTCCGTGAAACCGCAAACACCTCCCTCTAAACATTTTATTTGGGTCACCGTCTCTCGCCGTCCACTTTCTCGCGTTCGGCATCACCCCGCCGTCTGACATTTCGCTGAACACAAGGAAGCGTGTACGCCCATTCATGAGAAAACTGGAATTGATTTCGTCGGATCTCGTTACGGAATATTTACAGAGAATGGTTTTTGACCCGAAGAACGATCTTTTCGCCTGTTTATGATCTTTAAGAGATCCTTGACCGCCCGGCGCAGCAACAGAAAGACGACGCAATCTATCATATATGTATGCAATGCATAGAGCGAACGAAATGAAATCGTCGATGCGAGTGTTCTGCATGCAAAATTATGTTTCCACGAGCTCTCGAGAAAAAGTCGTTGCGAATCATGCATAAGTCCTCTCAGAGCGCGTTGCTATTTTTAACTAATACCGATCACGAAGGTGGTGAAACCCGATGTTGACAATGACGGTGCCATGACGTCGCCGATTTAAATATACGCGTTTGTTGATTTTTTTAATACATTAATTTTTTGAGACTTCGGAGGGAAAAAATGCGACTTTTATGATAAAAAAACACCGCATTTGTTTATGTGTCTACATTTACTCCTGCTGCCTGTTTTATATGATTTCTCTACTTTGCAAATAATGCGCATATTCTTACAGCTCCAATGCTTCGTCACCTCAAAAATTTTAAAGACAAATACAGAATCCTTGAATCTCTTACTATGAACGCATGAAGAGAAAACAAGGGAGAGTAAAATATGGATTTCTTATCGTTGGCTTGACGGAAATAGCGTCTATTGACTGTGGCGCCGCAAATGACAACGGCCACATACCGAACTACGTCCTACTATCAACCCTTAAAAATGGTTCCGACTCTTGAAGAATTTAGTCGAATGTTTGGAGACGAAGAAAAGGTCGTAAAATTTTTAATTGAGAGCAAAATCATCCAATTAAACCGTGGGTTGGTTTGGTGTTTCATCTTCACTCAGTACACTCCATAAAAGTTGTTTCAATTATAAAAGTTGTTGTTTATATATACTTGTTTTAGATTTGTATTAGTATCGACTTTGTATTCACTAGCAAATTACTGAACTTAACTTTTGACCGAGGATATGGAAATTGAAAAAGTTGTTATCTTTATTAGAGATACCTGAGAAAAGTACCTACCTAATTTTTCAACTTTTGACAAGTGATTATTCTGGAATTAACCTGGTAGGTAGAACACAAAGAGATCTATTCATGTAGTCGTAAAAATCGAATTATGCTATTTTTTCTGTAGTCCAAAATCGATATTCCAATCAATCGAGTATGTACTTGTATCTTCGTAAAAAAATTTATCAAATGGATGCCATTACACACGAAATCTCGAGATATTTCAGATTCTATGGCTCTCAAAACTAACTGCTAGCTTTAACATCCATTAGGTCAACAGACCAAACTTTTCGCCTAAATGTTACTACGTTCATGAAGCATTCATTCCGTCTTCATTACGGTGTCATATGCATAACAGATTGGGTGTTATCTATGAACACGGTTATAATTAGCGCGTTTTTCATCTATAATAAAATTCGGTAATATACTGTGGTTTATTTCAGTGAAACAGACAGACAGACAGACGCCAAGGTAACACTATAAGCGCATCAAAAAAGAAAACGTGCTTAAAACACGTGTTTCCCATCTTGACCGCGGCGCTCTTAAATCGGGAGTTTAAAGGCGTATGTCTCTCCGACACTGCCCTTTGGTCAAAATGTTTCTGTATTTAGAGATAATCTCATGCGATACTTATATATATTTTCCAACGCGTTACGCAAGAAAATACTAAAAGATAAGATGATAAAACGTTTTGTATCAGAGGGCGAAAGCTACATTTTTTTAATTAAGTAAATCTGCGAACTGATACAGCAGAATAACTTTAAAAAGTGAGGAAAAATTATTTTCCTTCAGCTTTGGTGGAGAGGGTTTTTGAACTCTACTTTTAAAGAGTGTTTTTCTCTCCTCTTTCGAAAAAAATGTAAAATAATTTGGTTGCATATTCTATTACATCTTTCGAGGCAGACTTTCGAAAAGGAAAGCGCCCTGAATAATTTACCCGTTTAATTTTGCCAAAACTTAAATGGACTTATTATTTTTTTAAAAAATATGGAAATTTTGTCGTTTGGAAGTTTAAATTTAACGTTTTAGAAAGCCATATACATATTTCTTAGCGAATGTACATCTTTTAACATTTTTATTTTTTTATTAAAAATAAAATGCCAGTACAGGCGACTCCCGATATTCGACCGTTCGAGATTCGACCAACTCGAGAATTCGACCTGTCGAAACCCGCTCATACGACCCAGCCGATCGATCGGTCGAATTAGAAACTAGTTTACGCGAAGTAATTTTCTGCCCATCCAACCACGAGAGGTTTAGATTCAGTCTAGATATCGTTATTTCTGCTCTAATTGTTTGAATTTGTGCTTATTCGACTGTCCGAGATTCGACCACGTTGCATCCCGGTCGAATCTAGGGAGCCGCCTGTATTGTACATTTTAAATAATTTTTCACCTTAGTCATTCATAAGTCTTGTGTCTGTGGCGAATAAAATATTTAGTGTCCATAAAATGAGTGTAAATCGGGATAAAAACTCTCTCCTCGCGGAAATACGGCGAGGCTATGATTTCGGTTAATTTCATTGTCGGATTTCTGATAACGGTACACACTGATACCATGAAGCAGTGTTAGGTTAGTAATCAGTGAGTGAGGCGAATGCGTTCAGATAATTTTAAAATTCCTCGAAAAGCTTTGGGATTTTACTCGGTCCGATAAATTACAGTCGCTCATGACGTTGGATTAATTTAAATTACATGTTTAAAGATATGCGTGTGTAACTTAAGCGTATCATTAAAATAAATGTACGCGTGCAACAAATGTAAATTCATACTCATTCTGAAGAATTTCGAAATCTTTTATAATAACTTTGTTCTCCGTGCATTCATGTGTGTGTGTTCGCAAATATGATAATAACCATGCAAACAAACAGCTATAAAGCAATATCTACAAAGCAAAGTGTTTGTATGTGTGTTATTCGATAACTCAACAACTACAGCACGTAGAAATAATTAGAAGGTGTCATTTTAACCAAAATAAAGAGTTAAATGGTGTAGTCAGGTTTTTATACTGATTTGATTGACCTTTATAATTTTTAAAAATATTTTCTTTTTTAATTTTTTCCATTTCAATACCATAAGGATGGGTACAGCTTATTTTTCATTTGAATTTTAAAATTACTTAGAAGCATAATATGAACTTGGAACTTACAAAGTTCTATGCAGGAAAGAACCAAGTTTATTTTGATTGAATACAGAATCCGAATCCTGATCGAATTAGCGTAAAAATACGTTTAGAATCAGAAAAAGACGTGATTTTATCAATTTTATAACAGTACCAATTATAAACTACCATGACAACTTGAGAGTCCAGTTCATTTTGTATAGGGGAAAAATGTTAACGTAATATCGTTTTTCAATTTCTGTGCGATTTTGCTTTGTTTACATGGCAACCAAATATTTGTTAATTTTAATAGAAATATTACTAATAAAAGGTTTATAATGATATTTTCATGTAGCGTAGAGTTCTCTAAAGCAAACTGTTCTTAAAACTACGTAAGTAACTTAAATTATATTAGACGTAGATTGTCCACAAATTGTGATTTCCAAACCTTCGAAGACATCATCACGAAGGTTCGCATAGGTATATAATTTTACCCTGCGGATAACATAGGCTATATAACGATAAAAAAATTAAATAATTCAATAATTATTTTCCCATAAGTTTACACGTAATTTTGTGATTTTTCAGAGTACAAAGTTTCTTTCCTTCATTCATCAAAATCCCTAAATATGGAACGATTTTCTGCGTTTTTGCTTTATTCGATGGTTAAAGTTGTGTACTATATTATTCTTGCGATGTTTACATGTTACATGGTCGAAGTTTTATATGCACTAAATCTGTTGAAATTCAACGGGCACCTCCGCTAGTAGTTATTATAATAAGAAACCAGAAATATAACCATGATGAGCTAATGATAATGAAGTCATAAGTAGCAGTAAGCACGTAGCAATATTTGTATTAAGTTTCAGCTTACAAGAAAGAGACTCGTGTTACTAGCTTTGCTTTTACGTCCGAGAATTATTTATTTTTTTAACATAAACGGCGAATGTAGCGCTACTGTCGGACGACGCCCATTTGTAAACAATGCGAAACAGACATGTATAAATAAAACGGAGAATGACTGCGACACACTTCAACCTTTATTATACTTACATTTTCGTAAGTTCTATTTGGCATATTTTGTCGCTATTGTGGTGTTATCTATCTCATTGTAGGTTCCATTTTTCCTGAAACGTTTTTTATTTTTGGCGTGGTCAGCTTTGGAATCGTGAAAGAACTGTATTTCTTGTCGGGTTATCCTCCTATGTCAAAATTTTCCCGCAGTTTTTGTATTCGCGACGTTCGTCTGACACGGGTTTCTTTTTAGGCGTGCTTCGAGGAGATGTAGTTGACGATATTCACTTGTCCGTCCGTCTTCCGTGGGACTGCAAGCACGTGGCAACCCAGCATTGAAAGTGTTAGAGGATACAGGAGAAAGAAACTAAAAAGACAAGCAAATTTCATCTTGCAATAATTTCAGATGCGTTACTGCGTGCCTCTTTCGGATTAATTCTTCTATGTTTTCACCATTTTAAATTGAGAGTTCATTTAGTTTTTACACACTTCACATGTTTTATCAATGTAAATATAATAGGCGTCACTAGGGGCATATATACAGTGCTTCTTTTGCAAGAAAAAAAGGGTGCCGGTACTCATATCTTGGTAAATTGTAAAATTCCTCTCCCATCCCTCTCCAACTCTTCCTGCACCCTCCCTCTTTTCTCTGTTGAATATGTGATGAACAAAGTTGATAATAACATCAAAATGTTTAACATTTATAGAAGCCGTTTATTACTTTAGGTTTTAAAGAATTAAAAAAATGAAAATGTACCGAAATTAGACGTGGGAAAGAACGAACCTAGTGAAATTCTACCGCATGACATCGTTCGTGACCCCAGTTGAGACATCGCCATCCGTCCGTGGTCATACATAAACAAGGCTTTTTTTTCGTAGTTAATCGCTTTCTGCATCTTCATCCGCCTGCTTTGGCTGAATACGACATAAACCGACGTAGCATGACCAAGGCCGAACGCTGTTGCTGTGTCGCAAGTGCTCCACCACCCGGCGTCATGGTTGCCAATTTGGCGACTTTTTACTTCCTTTAGGGACATTTTTTGGGTTTAGCGACTTTGCGAGTTTCTACTAATCTAGCGACAGATTTAAATATTGCTTTATGTAAGCAGAAATACATGCAGTATACAACATAAACCAAACAAATTAATTTTATGGTAACTTGATTAAAATCAGTACAAGTTTTAATAAACCTTAAAATATTTCTACAGTTAGGTACTTCCCCAGTTATGATATTTGAAAGACATTTTAAACTAATATTGAAAGATGTCATTATAATTTACGTCGACGAATACATCATAAAACGCAGTTAAATTACAGAAAAAATTATTTCTATTAAAAATTAAAGAAGATATTCTTCTCGATGTAAAAATTAGACATCGACTTTTATTAACACCTTAAATACTAAGTCGATGGGGATTTTGATGATTATTGGACGTCCGCCTCTTAAATGAAGCTTACTTTGTCCCGAAAATCCAAAAGTTTTATTCCCCCTATTAAAAATGAGGACGAATGTAAGTTTTTATAGATTTATTCATAATATCGCAATGATATTGATAATGGAACGCAACAATACCAAATTCTAGGAGCGGCTGTCAGGGGCGCCAAAATCTTGGGGGAGCTATTTCGACTATCTATCTACGCATTACTTGCAAGTGAATAAATATTGGACACCGATTTATATCGCCGAACAGGCTGCAATCTTTATGACATTCATTCTTTTTTCCTTTATCTATAATCTTTAAAAAGCGTTGAATGAATTAACTTTTACTTCGTAATTATCTCAACAAACATTTACGGAGGGGGACGCTAGAGTGCCATTTTGCCCAGAGCGCCAATATTATTCGGGCCGCCCGTGTGTGTGGGTATATAAAAAATCATTAAATATGAGGTGGAAAACCTCCCTGCATCTTATACGCGGGTATTTACGGTATTTTATTTTCTACTTATAAAATAAGCTTGACCTATAAATGTTAATATCTATTCTATTTTATTAATAAAAGGCTTGCAAAAATTCTCCGTTACTTAAAACTAATAATTAAATATTATCTTAATTGATATTAATTTCTAAAATAGATAATAAGCATATTAATTAGATTAATAAGAATTATTTGACGTATTTATGCATTATTTTATTTTTAACAACTTTTTAGCGACATTTTATTTGAGTTTATCGACTTTTTAGTTTGGATTTAGCGACATTTTCAACTTTAATTTGGCAACTATGCCTGGCGTCTCCCCTATTGTATTTGTATTTCCACGTCTAACATCGGGATAAAAAATACATTTCGAAAGTCGTTTCATCGAAAATTTGAGTTATCGAAACTTAAGAGTCATCAAAAAGTCGAATTATTGAAACTTCGATTTATCGAACATCCAAATATTCGCTTCGATCAGATTTCAATTATCTCGCAAATAATTATTCAGTCGTTATTGCTCTCATTAAGAAATTTTAGTTAAATGAGCACCTGAACGGCAATTGAGATTGCTCTAGTTAATTGTCGATAAAACGATACGTGCATTTAGACTACGAACGAATCGACGATCGGCACCACTGATGAGAGCTACTTTGCAGCCGAAACTCGCACTTTTGTACTCTCAATCTGTTTGCTGCCGGAGAGATCACCTCGTTGAGCAAGTTGATACCATCCTTGAGGTGAAATCGATAATTTGGAAGACTAATGACAGCAAATTAGATTAATTGCATCGAATGTTATCACTAATTCGTGCATTCACGCAGGATACGAACCGAAATCTTTAATTTTGAGATAGAGAGGGGGGCGCGATATTCTATTCGGCGCTAGAAAAGAATGGGTTTTATGGCAAAAATTTAAAAAACGAAAACACTAGCCTAATCTCTATTTAGAATGTACAGATTTTTTACATTTGTTTTTCTACGTGATTTTTTTTAAGACGAATCTGAATCTAAATAATCTTGCCTTATCTGGTAGGTTATTTAATTATTCATTTCTAGACATGCATATTTATTCATTGAGTAAACTTTCCTGATTAATATTCGTGGCGTGGCGTGAGATTCGCTGAGCGTACGTGATTTCTGAGCAATTATCATAGCAAATTAACAGAGGAAGATCGCAATCTTCAAAAGACGAAAGATCGTCGCTCGTAAAAAAAAGGTAGGACTAAAAAGAATCGCCGTCTGGAATTTCACGCAGTTTCTTTTCACAGCTCTTTGCGAATCGCGCACTTCTTGAGGGCCGTCTCGATATACATGTTTTTGATAATTATCGCCCTTTTTTAAAAATGTATTTAAGCGGAATTGTTTATGTTCGGTCGGCAGAGCCAATTAAGTTCCGTCATTAACGCCTCCATCTTAGGGAACACAATTTTCGCGCAATTGAGTACTCCGTCACGTGATCTTCTGTGGCTCTCTCTCTCTCTCTCTTTCTTTTTCGATATCTCTCTGCTTCCTCACGCACAGAGCAGTCGACCGTCCATCCACTTTAACTTTGTCAAGGACAACCGGTTAAGCAGGGGACCGAAGAGGAAAAAACGCCGCGGAGCAAGCCGTGTGTTCGATACCCATCCACACGCACGCACACACGCGATAACCGTGCACTGCTTCGAAGGCTAACCTGCGTCGCATCTCAAAGGAAGGAAAAAAGTACGGAGGAAAGCACTAGTCGACGGAGCAATGCGAACCAAACTCACCGCCCAATATGGAGAATTGCCAGGCATTTTCTTCCGTGAGAACGATTCGCAAAAAAAAAAAAACGGTGCGACATCGCGCAAACTCTTCGCGAGATTCAAGTTCATACAATGACGTACGTTACTCTTATTAATTGTTCGGTGGCAAATGGGCGTGTAACTCGATACATTACAAAGTCAATGGACGCTATTGTAGTAGGTAGGTAATTAATTTCCGAGAGATATATAAAAAACGTTTTAATTATTGATTAGGAAAACAATTTCTATAATTAGATGAGTTTCAACCAATATCCTTTGAAGTATTTCTGTGAGTGAGTCAACAAGAATGAACTATGTAAATACTTTCCATTGCTGTGGGATATTCCGACAATGCTGTTATTGCGAGTGACGCCCGCTATGAATACGAGGTTTATGCCCTTCGAGCAGAGCGCAGACGACAGACGTACGGAATCTTAATATCCGCTGCTGTTGATGTTATTCGGACTCGGGGTCACCTAAAACTGTCATATTCATCGTTATCTCGTGAATAGAATTTTTTCACGATCACGTTGCTTTTTCTATACATTTCGTATGGAACAAATTTAAACGTTTTTAGCGAATTTGATAATCGGTCATGCGGACACTATCGAAACTAAAAGAGTGAAAGATCAATTGAAAAAGTCTTACGTGACTATCTCATTGGATAAAGCAGCCAGATTTCTAAGTAGCCAATGCGGGACACGCGGGAGATTTCTAAGCAGCCAATGCGGGATCCTTAAAAAAAACATACCCTAAGCCAGAGGTGGGGGAACTACGGCCCGCAGGAGCACTTTATACGGCCCGCGATTGCATTACAAAAGCGAAAATTCTCGTAGATAATTACTTTTATACATTTTGATCTCGCAAAGAAGTTAGAATAACGCATTTACTTACAATACTTATGCATAACGAAATAAATAATATTTCAATTGATAAATGAAAATGTATTGATAAAATTTACATTACATTTTAATTAAAAACTCGTGAATACGTAACAGAAAAAGCGAAAAAAACAGGGGTTTCTCCAAAATCTCCGGGTTTCAGACTAAAAATCTCCCGGTCATGAAGGTCTTACAGTTTGCAACCCTAGTCAGGAGATCGATCGCGTTTTGGTCTCCGATAGACTGATCGCATCACTATACACCACATTTAGAGAAATAAACGGGAGATTACAATTCGCGAAGATCAAATCTTGCGCTTATCTCATTGTCAGAGCAAAAACTGCGTATGTGCAACCTTAAACTCCGTTTGATTTATCTTTTCGCGTGCTGGACATCAATTAGACCTGTGATTCGCATCCGTCTCGAAGGCAGACTGGCGAGTGAGAAAGGGTGTCGCTTATCGCCTGCGACAATGCTTTATTTCAAACGTATACACTGTAATTTGAACTGGCGACTGACTGCGACAAACCTCTTAGCGCGTACATACTATGAGATTTGCACAGCTTTTAAGCCTGTTTGATTCTGAAAATGCGGGGCAGGTGGGACAAATTGTAGAAATGCGGGACATTTTCCGGGACTCATCATCATGTGGGACAAATGAACGAAATCCGGGACGGTTGGCTGCTTTATCATTGGATGAATACACGTAATCATTAATTGATTTTCTATGAAGGAATATATCGCCGTCATAACTCCGTAGAATATACGCAATTTTTTTAAGCTTCAAATTTCTGTGCTAGATGTGTAAGTTTTTTCTGTTATAAGGTCATTTTGGTTAATAAGATGTTTTGAATATTATTGGTCGCGTCAAGGTCGCCAATAATCGCGTATATAAATTCATGTTGTGCACGATAACCTCCTATCGGAACTTGACTGGTAAATTATCGTTGGAGACTACTAATTCGTTGCTGAACTGCAACGTTCATTTCTCAGGCTGTTGTATGGTTAACGATGCCATCAAATAAATTCCTTTGATTTTTACAGTTTGCAAATTTTTTTTCTCTCGTCAGCGAAGTTTCAACGCTGCCTTCTACGGAAAACAAATGTTCAAGTTTTATCTGCAGCAAACCTTATCGTGACGAGAAGTTTTCGCAATGTTTCAATATGTTACAAAAATAAATTTTTAAAGTGACAACAACAAGGAAGTGTCTTCTAGTTTAAAACGAAATACAAATTTTTAGAAAAATATTACGAATCGGATATAAAAAACATGCTATATACACTTTTTGTTTTTATTCTTAAAGTTTTACATTGTAATTTTAATCCTAAGGCTTTTGCCGTGTTAATCATCCGAATCTTCAGTTTTTAATTCGGCATACCAGTTAATGCAATTGTTGGCCATCGCGTTAATGTTTCAGGCAATCATAAGTTTTAAAATGTCGAGCAATCGACATATGACACCAGTTTCATCATTTTCGGATGAAAGAATTCATAGTATTGATTTATGGAAATTCCTTTGTAATTAGACGCAAATCATTGAGTGCATTCGCATATTTTCAAAAAGTAGAATTTTTAATCTCACCTCAAGAGGTGTTAGCCAAACGGCACAATTTTATCGAATGATTCTTTTGATTATAGTTATCATATCTTATCAATACGATAAAATGGACCAAAACACCACATTGATGTTTTCTGTAACATTTAATTGAACACTGTTCAGGCTTAGGCAATGTAATGAGAAATATGGTTTTCATTGATTCTCAGTTATTGAACGCATTGACTGAACTTTATTCATATTTTAACAGATGGTCTAAGTCACGGGTTCCCAAACTTTGTGAAGCCACGAAACCCTTATATTCAAATAATTCTTCTCGAGGAACCCCAACTAAGTAAGAGATGGTAAGCCTAATCGCAATAAAATTAACTTTAAAATCATTATAATTTTTATTTATATAGCTTATGTACCTTACAATATGCAGTTTACAAGTGAGGCGCATGTTTCCTGCTGTAAATAAGAGAAAGAAGAACGTATCGGGTCGCTATTACGGAACCCCATATAGCCTCTGCGGAACCCTTGGGTTTGGGAAACCCTGGTCTAGGTAATTCTTGCAGCCATAAAAGAGTTGAAAAAACCAAATGCGCATTTCAGCTACAGAGTAGTCGTTCTCATTGGCAATTCGACGGTTATTCATTCTAATACTACATCAGCACGGTTAATGAAACGAGCATCTGATATACCTAACGGTATTATTCCTATAGTATGTGTAACATAGTTCATTAATTGGAGGGAGACCACGAAGTGATTCCTGGGACACCCTTTTGAAGGACTCAATTATTAATCTTCTTTTGTCGAATATTCACCCTATCCATCTTTCATCGCCATACTACCGACCTTGAGGCGGAATTTGTCGATCATCCGAAGTGGACCAAAATAGGGAACCAAATCATTTCGGGTCGTGGGAGGAGAAACCGAATTTCACCATTATTCCCTCGAGTTTTGATATTGTCGTCAAAGTAAGCCTTCAAGGTGTGAATTTTACCAGTTTTGATTTGTGAAGTAAATTTTATTTAGTTGCTATAGTATAGAACTAGGTAAATATCACCCGTTTATCTTTTATCGTTTGGTCACTATGTTTATGCGATCACCAAGTGAGACAGGAGATTCGAATAAAACTCGTTCAGTAAATTCATCGATACAAATGAAATTAAGAAAAAGGATTTTTTAGTGTATAAGTACACACTATTACTTAAAATTGCACTCAAAGACAAAAATAATTTTTTTCTGGACAAAAAATATTATTAAAAAATTTGTATGCTTCGTAAAAGTGGGTGACTTTTTTTTCCCTTCTAATTCTTATATTTCGTCTTCCTGTTAAATTAGTTCTTATTGTTGACCACTAACCAGGGCCGGTTTTAATTAAAAAATATATGTAAGCGAGTTAAAATTTTGCCGCTCCTCTGACTAGTAAAGGAAATAATTAATTACAAGTAGTATACGAAATGTTACCAATATATGCATTCGGAAATGGGTCATGGAAATGGCTCTGCAATATAAACTGCGAAACTAAAATGCAGCTATTATTTTCTTTATGAAACCTACTTTGTAGCATTCTAAGTTAATCTAAAAGTTATATACTTACCGTTAATTTTCGATGAACATTTGCTTGTAATGGATTTTTTTCTAAACATAACACAATATTTTTAAGTCGATGTAATATGTGCATTTTTACATCATAAAAATTCCACAGCTTGTTCTGTTCATTTAGCTGATCGAATTGGACTGTAACAGGCGATATTACAGTATTTATATAATCTGAAGAAAAAAGGTTCGAAATATAGCCTCTGGATTATCAAATACTTCATTCTTAGAAGTTTTAAACTTCAAAATATTGATTTTTCCGCCCCTCGGAAGTGGCGCCTGTAAGCGATTGCTTACGCCTGAAACCGGCTCTGCCACTAACTTAACATATACTTACTCATATTAATGCCACCCACTTATACGAAGCATACAGAATTTTTGGTTTATTATCACTTGTGCTGAAACTTCCTCCAATATTATTTTTTAAATCTTCGTGAAATCTCCTTGCATTTTCCGGAAGCCATATTTAAAATGCTTATTTTCTCCTAAAAGGTAATGGTACGCATTTTTTTGTGTTTTGCGATTATGTTTCCCTTATCACCCATTTTCATTAAAATTGTTTAAATATAAAATCACTCGCAAAACTCAAGAAGTCACAAAGGTTTTGTGTGTTGGTGTGTGAGATACTGACTGAAGACATCACGAGAGTCAGCAGTATGGGTGTTCTTAAAACTTTAAGGATTCGCATTCCTTAAGAGCAATAACGTCTTTCGTGAGCCTGTGCCTATAAGATCACGTACTGCATCGATTGTAAAACGAAATGAGTCAGTGGACGCTTTATTAAAGCTAGCTGAGTTCTGTTTATAAACATTTCAAGAGGCCAGCCTTCTCTAAGCTGTTTATAGGAGGGAGGCAGATCCACTGGCCACGAGGGTCAAGGGTCGTGCTGCGCTCCACCTAAGCTCTCTCAATCCCGTCTGTTTCCTCGTGTGTGCGAGAATCGATGTACATACATACGTACGCGCTAAGCGGACGCTGCCTGTATTTGAATAAGTAGTCAATTCCTTAAATCGTGGCATCAAATGATGAATAGCTAAAAATTACAGCCTTGAAACTGTTGAGCTGATCAGAAGGGGATGGTAATAATAATTCAATAAACAATCGGTAAATGGGCACTTTTAAATTAAATTAATTATTTAATTTATTATATACCTATGTAGTTCACTAAATCAGCGTTTCTCAACCGTTGCTCCGTAACCATTAGGTAGGTGCTCCGCAAGTTTTTAATCCTTCATCATTTTTTATAGATTTATTTGTTAATAAAATAACCAATATATAATATGTGTGAGATCGTCTTTAATTTTATTTCGATTTTTTGAGTTCATCCATTCATTTTTCCTAGATCGTTCTTGTACTGATAAGTGTAGGTACTATGATGGGCATTCCAGCTGGTAGGTAACAAATGTTTTCCTGAAAAGTTTGTTCTACTGCTGCTCCTAAGTTAATGAATACCTCTAGGTGCTCCCCGGTCTACTAAAGGTTGAGAAACACTGCACTAGATCTTCATATCTATACGAATCCTCGCCATTTGATAATTATTTATTAATATTAATTTAATAATTGCAAAGAACGTGAGTTGAATTGTAGTCTGTATAATTTTTTTGCATTGTTTTCTTCGATTTTTGATTGGTATTTCCGCGCTTAGGTAGTACAACCAACAGAGAAAAACATGAGCGAATGCTGCGTCATTTAGCCTTCTTCTGTTGATGAAAACTGACCAAAAAAATGTTTTATATCGAGTCCTTGGATGATCCCTGAAATGAGCTCTAGACTGCTCTCTGAACTCAGCCATTTGAAATTTTTTTTCTTTGCGATTTCTTTCCGTCTTTATCCCTAACATGCTGATGAAATTGTTTCTGTACTATCTCTCGAAACATATCCTTAACTCAGTTTATTACGTCGAGTATGTTATCTCCATGTCAACAAAAATCGACATTTTTTCTTTTGTTTTCTCCCTTGACGGCTTATTTTCTGCGCTTTACGTCACACTGAAATCTCGGAAGAGCATAATCTTCGAATGCCGGGTAAACATAAAAAAGTCATTCTTTGCGATAAGGTCGTTTCACAGGAAAAGAATACGCCTAGAAATATTGTTACAAAAACGTGCATTCACATTCTGTAAAGGAATTTGCCGAGAATTTTAAGTACATACGTTCGTATGGGGGAAATGATAGTTCCCCAAGATGGAGGGTGGTGACACACACATGGTGCTATAAACGTTCGACCCCGATCCTGCACGACTTTCAATGTCAAACTGTCAAGGATGCTTTATACGACCAAAATAGAAAGAGTAGGGGTGGAGAGTGGATACATCTCTGCGGGAGGTCGGTAGAAGACGGAGAATACAATAATGTAACGGAAACTTCTATTTATAAACATTAAAAATTAATTCTTTGCGAGAAAAAATGAAATTTATCAGTGCATATTGACATCTTCTGTGTATCAATTAAAATTATACGACCTGTAAGTGAGGGCGAGATGCTAGTTTTACCATTTCTGAAAATTTTATTCATCGGAAAATAAATGATTGCAAATGGTTAGAATCAGAGGAGAGTTGGTGGAGACTGGATGATGCTGGCCTGATACAAATAAGGATTGTTTTGCGGGGAAAGAAGGGTTGAGAGATACAGTTATTGAAGGCCAAAACCGTCGTTAATTGTAGGAACTTACATCTCTTAGGCCGTCTAGATCAGTGGTTCTCGAACTTTCAACTGTCGCGGTCCCCTTGAATTAAAAAATAGTACAAATAATAAACTTTATAATACGAATTCCTTTATTTTATATAACTGTTAATAATTTTTATCACATCATATTTCTTAAAACTTCCTTATGATAATTTATTATTTCCGAATATTTTATATTTTGGCATTTCACCCGACATCTAAAATATTTTTGCGGCCCCCTGGAGGGCCACGGCCCACATTTTGAGAAACACTTGTCTAGATTATCAGTATCGTTGGAAGCGAATTTTTGGCATATATGTATAAATTTATGTTTGTTTGATTTATGGGAATTTCATCAAGCAAGCAATTCGGATCTTACTCCCAATTCTGGAAGTACATTTGCATTTCTGATCACGTAGTCGGTCGTTATTGAGTACCTCCATTGTTATAGGAGCATAAAATAAGTACGCTGTTCTTGCATTCAATTTGTCGTAGTGAATAAAAGCATTACCGGAGCTTAAGCAAACGTAAATAGGAACATGGTAGAAAATATGCATCCAAAAGCTAAGTTAGACATAGTTTAGTATATTGCTGTTACATTCGGGCTTTCATTTACTTATAAATCAATTCAATGCCAAAGATACTTTATTATGTTATTTAAGTATATATTGTAATAGTAGCTCTAAGCAATAATTGCATATTAGTATTTCGAGTTTGTGACGAAAAAGTAACTTTTGCTTTCACCCACATAATATCAGCTACCTATGTACTGAACACCCATGGAATGCTACGTTCTAGCATAGTTGACTTACATTAATGAAATCATAATTACTAAGTTATTATTTGCTTAAACATATATGACATATTATATGATCACTGCTTGACTACAATGATTTTCTGAAATCTTATTGAATTATAACGTATGTTTTTTATGTGATATTTTATGTGTGGTAATTGAACAATATTGGTGTCCCATCAATTTTTACCGTTGGCAACACCACTTCCGCAATTCAATTGTCTCAATCAAACACCCTCTAGCGGAAGTTTGAGGCAATTACTGTACGTCGTCAACAAAATTGATTGTTTCATCTATCAGAGGTTGTAAAATGATTTTTTACTATTACTATTTATCATCTTAAATTTATGACAATACTTTCCAAATGTTTAGAAGTGAGGATCTTGACAAAAATTGATGTGTTATCGTAAGATTCAAAGTTTATCGGGTGAAGCGTTCTTGCATTTCAGTGTTATGTTTATTCATATTTAAAATGTAATATCTTACGTTAAAAATCGTAATTCCCTTGCTGATTTATCATCGTAATACATTTAAAAGTGATTGTGTTAAGTTTTATATTAAGACGATTGACCTTCAGTTACAGTCTAGAAATAATTTGATTCTAATACGATTAATGTCAATAATAGAGGTATCCGTCGTTTATATGAAGTTATATGTGTGATTAAGATTAAAGTTTTTGAGTAATGAATCTTATTAATCGTATTATTCCAAATCGTAGTGCCTATGTTTTACTACAGTTAATGCATTTTCCTCGTCTGAAAGTGATACCATAATGTTTACATTTTTACAAATAATTTTGTTATTTTCAGGTGACGCCATCCATTTCATCATCTGTCAATTGTCATGCTGTGGGTTTCTTCATTAAATTTTCCTAATAATTTATTAACTCTTGATCAAAGGGATAATCGATCTTTAAAAGCTAGGCAAAGGATTACTTGGGCCTTGATGGATTCATTTCACTCCATCCTCCACTATCATTACCTGTGACAGAGTTCCACTGCGGAAAAATAAGGTAATACTAACTTTCTTAATATTGTCACGAGTTAATTACACTCTTCTGCGTGTAAATCTGTTAATGATATCCTGTGTCACCGTTACGTTAATTACTGTTATAAATGATGTTTTTGGAATAGTTGTATATTAATTGTCATTTTATTGGCCTATGAAATGCCTAGTCGTCAAATAAATTGAATATTTGGCCATGTGAAATTTATGTCTTTGAAATTGCTGTTTATATGATAATAATTCTCTATATTTAGTCTGAGTATTTTATCTGCTCGCAATTTACATGCTGTTAGTTTATAAAATTATCATTTGCACTGATGCAGTTAAATACTGTTTTCTTTTGAATCTATCCCTCAGAAAATCAATGATATATTAGCGTAGATAATGGTTTCTGTGGATGGCACTTTATTAATTACGCATGATGATTTCTATTTATTTTTATGTTCTTTTGCTTGGTTTGATTGGTCATATTTTAAATGATAAAA
Source organism: Uropetala carovei (assembly GCA_036926305.1). Classification (NCBI taxonomy): domain Eukaryota; kingdom Metazoa; phylum Arthropoda; class Insecta; order Odonata; family Petaluridae; genus Uropetala; species Uropetala carovei. The sequence goes on along the minus strand of JAXCHB010000033.1, from coordinate 9,483,837 downwards.
GTATCTTTCAGTATTTTAGAACTCATAAAATGTTTTTTTCACAATTTTTTATAATTAAGCTGAGAATTTCACAATAATTATGACTTCTGGGATAGTTCTGCTCAATAATTAGTTGGTTGTCATAATTTTTAAGAGAAATTGATTGTCCATTGCATATATTAATTCAGTCATGCTTGTTTTGTTTTGTTTTTATTATTAAAAATAGCCAGTGGCTAATATAATCAATATGCTAAAGCTATTACCTATACTTACATCACATTATTATACAAATTATATACAGCATCATACAAAATAAACTATATAGGTAGATAAGTAAATATAAATAGGTATTATTCTCTATCTTACATCAGTCATTACCCCTTCTGTAACATATTACCCAACAAAACCCCTTAAAGCTGATAGTAACTTATTAAATTCAGTCAGGCCCCAATAACATAGCATCTCTTTGGTCGTAGCTTAGTTTGTGTGATCCACATACAAGCTATACCTACCCCTCATATTGTAGTCGTACATCACAGCCCTTATTTACATATTTACACAAATAGACCAGAATGTAACCTCAGACTATTTTATAAGCAAATAAAATTTGATTACTCACTTGAAGAAAATGTTTTTTGTGTTGTTTTAAAAATGGTTGAAATTTGAGTGCCTGCTTTGTGTCTCACTGCATAATTATAAAAGAAAGAATATCTCAAATTTTATTTTACCTTAAAAGTTGCATGATGTGATGACTGATTTTTAAAAAATGTAAATACTTTAGCAGCATAAAAATAGACAATGTAATGTCAGCATTAGTAGATGGTGTCTCAAGACAAAAGAAATAGCATTTACCAAATTTATATTTTTTTCAATACGAAGTCTTTAACCCATTTTCGGCCAAAGGTGCAAATACGCACCATTTATTATATTAGCTGTAAAAATATTTTGGAATAATATACTTAACTATTATATGGTTCATTGTTTTCAATAAAGCTTAAAGTATTTTTTGAAAGTGTAAAATGTATTTTTCGATAAGTGGTATATTTTTAAAAAATTTGCAAAAATACTGAATTTTAAGGTCACAAAGTCTACACAGTAAAAAATATTTTTTATGCAATATATTTTTAAAATAATAACTATATAACTATATCGTCGGCTTCCTCTACCCCAGTATGTATTCTAGAGAAACATATTTTTGTATAACACAAGAATGCGCTGTAGAAATCTCCGGGTCCAGAAGAGATACCAGCTAGAGTATTGAAAGAGTTAGCACTGGAAATAGCACCTTATCTCGAAATAGTTTTCAATAAGTCACTTAGTCATGGCGTTGTACCTAAGGAATGGAAATTAGCCTTTATAATGCCGTTACACAAAGGTGGGAAAAAAGACGACAGAGAAAATTACAGGCCAATTTCGCTTACCTCCCTATCTTGCAAGGTTCTCGAGCACATTATCGCTAGCTCCGTGATGGACTTCTTAGATAGTCAGAACTTGCTAAGTAAATATCAGCATGGCTTCAGGAAGACGAGATCTTGTGAAACACAGCTTGCTCTGTTCGTTCACGATATACTAAGATCAGGAGACCGTAAGACTCAGTTAGATGCTGTTTTCCTCGACTTCAAGAAGGCTTTCGATAAAGTCCCGCACAGTAAGTTAGTGAAGAAATTAAATGACTGTGGAATAAATCGAAAGATAATCGAGTGGATCAGGGACTTTCTTAATGAGCGTGAACAAATAGTAGTTATAGATGGATTTAAATCAGATTCAGTCAGCGTAGCCTCAGGCGTTCCACAGGGAAGTGTAATCGGCCCCCTACTATTCCTTTTATACATAAACGACTTAGATAAGGTTATTAAAAGTAAAATCAAGTTATTCGCGGATGATACAGTAGTTTACAGAGAGATTAACAGTCCTAATGATCAATTATTACTTTCTGACGACTTAAATGCAATTCTCGAGTGGTGTAAAGAGTGGCAGTTAGAATTGAACTTAGGAAAGTGTTCCTTTATGAGATTCTGGGGAAACAAAAACATTGACACGACGAATTACACTGTTGAAGGCGTCCAGCTAAAACTAGCCGATTCCGTCAAATACTTAGGCGTTACTTTAACAAGCAACCTCTCGTGGGATATGCACATACGAAATATATGCGGGAAGGCTAAACAGAAACTAGGATTCATCAAACGCATAGTAGGTAAAAGTGAGGAAAAAGTCAAAGAGACATGTTACTTCTCGTTAGTAAGACCACTATTAGAGTACGCGTCGAGCATATGGGATCCGTACGTGAAAGGATCAATCTCAGAGTTAGAAAGAGTGCAGCGAAAAGCCGCTAGATTCGTCAAAAATTGTTACGATAGAAACAATAGTGTTACAGCCTTGATACAGGACTTAGGATGGGAATCACTAGCTGAGCGCCGATCACGCTCTAGGTTAAAACTTCTCGAAAGATTTAGAACGCATATATTCTCCAGCGATGTCGAAGAAATAATAAGAGCGCCAACTTATACTGGTAGAACGGACCATCCTCGTAAAATAAGAGAGATAGCCTGTAGGACTGAGAGGTATAAAGGCTCGTTTTTCCCTAGAACGATAGCTGAGCAGAACAGAAGTTACGAAAGGAAATCAGCCGACGTAGAATGATACTATACATTATTATGCGCTTTACCTTGGTGCTATTGCACCCCCTGCCACACACCATTGCGGTGGCTTGCAGGGTGAACTATAGATATAGAAGAAAATTTTCAAAAAAAGAACTTAATGGTCCGTTTTTGCACCTTTGGCGGGACAGGGTCTGGGTTCAGCTTGTCTCCACATGGCCGAATAATCCTCGCTTTTGGAGTAGGACCCTTCTTACTGACCATTTTAGTGCTTTTATTGCTTGTTCCCATTTGCTAGCCTTCACCCCTTGTCTTTTTATTTAGTTTTGTGCCAACTGCAAAAGAAGCAACTACGACTTTTTCTGCGTGTTCAGTCCCGTGTGGTCTAACAAGTTTTACTGTGTTATGTTTATTACATTGGTATATTTTCTTAGAAAGTGTACCATAGTGTGTCATAGTGCCATATAAGAAATATACAATGCTCTCCAACGAGTGTTCACACATTTATTTAAAAAACATCTGCAGAACTTTGTACATGGTGAGGATTTATTTATTTATTAACTTTTAGCTTCACCACAATGGGTTAATCGTCAATTTTTCGGTTTTTACAATGCCTTAATTAACTTATGTTACTTTATATGAAATCTGAAACAAGTAGAGCATGGTCCGTTCAAGAATCTTTGGCTATATTGGAAGAAAGTCGCTTGATTCAGAAGACGACCAAATTGATGCTGTATATATTCCTCCAGCGATGGACAACCTCACCGATGATGAAAATATAGATGACAATCAAATAAGGGATGAAGAAATCAGTGTCGACATCGCAGTAACATCTGAAGTCCATCACAGCCACAGTGTAGTGAATACATATGTAAAAATTCGTGATACTCCGACAAAACAACAAAAGCGTCAAAAAAAGGTAATAGTTACTCATGTAAATTGCACGAGAAAAAAGAAAAGTCATCTCCAAATTGGAAAAGGATATTAATCAATTCCAATTTCGAAAGAAGTGAACAAATTTAAAATAAACTAGGAGGAATTCCCCCGGTTGACTTATTCCAGTTGTTTTTTTGATAGGAGCTTACTTAAAAAAATTGAATTTTTCAAAAACTATTCAGTTGACCACAATACACATGATTTTGACATGACAGTAACTAATTTAAACAATTCATTGGCATTTTGAGCCTCTCTGGTTATCATATCCTCCCCCAACTGGTCGAAAGATGAAGACAAAGTCATACCGCTGCAGCACACTGGTTTAAAATTCCATGAGTCGGAGCAGATTTAGGGCTATAAAAAAATATTTGTCTTTCTGACAATGCATTACTCGATGAAATGGATAGATTCACAGAACTAAGGCCGCTGTTTGATATTTTGAATAAAAAATTTCTAGAATTCAGTATTTTTTCCCATAATATTTCCACTGACGAGGAAATGATACCTTATTTTGGGTGCCCCTCAGCAAAGATGTTCATAAAAAGTAAACCAGTAAGGTTTGGCTTCAAATTTTGGTGTCTCTGCTCTTCTGATGGGTAACTTTTTCAATTTATACCATATGGAGGGCCCAAGGGGAAACATGAAAATGCAAAAATTGGTTTTGGGGCTCAAGTACTTTTAGATTTATTAAAAGTCTCAAATCCCTCAGTGCACTGAATATTTTTCAACAATTTCTTTTCTTCTTACTCCTTATTCAAAATTCTAAAAGAAAAGCGTTTCTTTGCAACAGGGACAATAAGAGAAAATAGAACTGGAAAATGTCCGTTGGAAGATACGAAGAGTATTGGCAGAAAACCTAGAGGTTATTTTGATTATGCACACGATGAGGTGACTGGACTATCAGTCATAAAGTGGAATGAGAATTTAGTAGTAATCGTAGCTAGTAATAATTTGGCAGTTGCTCCATTGGGGAACGCAAAAAGGTACAGCCGAAAGGAGAGGAAAGAAATTTCAATACCACAACCACATGTGATTGGAGAGTATAATAAATACATAGGAGGAGTCAACCTTCACAATAATGCTATTGCTATTTATCGAATTAGGATTAGAGGGACAAAATGGTGGTGGCCCTTATTCACCAATTTAGTGGACGGTGCACGTGTAAATGCTTGGATTTTGTACAGGTTGGCCACTGGAAATGTGATTTCTCTAGTTGATTTCAAATCTTATATAGTTCAGGGTAGGGATGGGCGATCCAAGATCGATCTTTTTACAAGGCCGATTCGATTTTTTGGATCGATCTTTTGTTCTACTATTTTTATGTGGATCGATTCTTTTAGCCCAGAATCGAGAATCGTTCGACCCCACCTGGTGGGGTGCCTATGAAGGAGAGGGGCAGTGGTGATTGGTGAAAGTGGTGAACTCTAGTTGTGGGCATCAAACCTAGTCGGCAACTTAACCTTACTAGCTGTACCCTCGCAGTGTTTGCACGGTTTTCTTTCAATTAATTTATAATAATTTAAGAAGTGTGTGAAGTAAATTGGTCTCAATAATTTACATTTTACTCTAATAATTTCCCCGGTATAGGATTTTAATGTATTTTGTTTCCAATGTAAGGTTCGCGGGTTCGAATCTCGCTGAGGGCATGGCTGTGTGCGCGTATTGGCAATTAATTATGGATTAATAGTCAGTCAGAAATCTGTAAAATTAAAAATCATATTAGAGAGGAAGTTAATGCTACATAGTAATTGATCGCGAACTTTTATGTTTTTAATTTTCTTTGTTTATTTTTATTATGATTATAAAATGTTAATGTAAAATGTTGGTTCTTATGGCTTGAATCGAAGATCAATCTTTCTTGAATCGATCTTTTTGGTTTGATCTTATCGGTAAATGGATCTTTATTAATACGATCTAGATCGATTCACAGAATTGATCTTTCAGGGTAAGATCGCCCATCCCTAGTTCAGGGCTTACTGAAGAGCACTAATTCACATGAAGTACAAGAACAGCCATCTACTTCAGTCCTAAAAAAGGTTGATCATTGCAATTATCTATGCATCAAGAGATAAGGACAGACAAAGTTGGACACATGGTAATGAAATGTGAATCAAGAAGGTGTAGAATGTGTAAAAATTATACTGTGTGTGAAATGTAATGTAGCATTACATTCTAAATGTTTTGAAAGTTTCCATAGATAAATTAATTAATTAATTATTGATCATATCACATATCTTTTCACGTATTTAAAAAAAATATTTGTAATATTCAAAATAAATTTTTAAAAAAATTTAATAAAATATTATAGTTTCATTGCTGTACGACTTTGTTCATGCATTCAGCCAAAGGTGAGAAAATGCACCGTTATTTTTTCCATATATACAATTTTTTTACAAACACCATATTTTACATTTATCTTGTCTAATGAGTATTTAGAACATTTATAAAGAAAAACCTCAGTTTTTTTATCGTTACTTACTTCGGCTGAATATGGGTTAAAATGAGAATGGCATGCAAAAAAAATAAACAAATATGTGGGCATGCCAGATAAATGCAGTATTTACGGAAATTTTGAGGAATCACACATCAGTCTTTTAGGTGGTAATTATTGAAAGTTTTTAATTGATCATTGAAACCATGAATGTAAATCTGAAACTTATTTTATTATTTCAACATTCAAGTTCAGCTTGAATAGGTATTTTGCTATTTTATTTTAAATGCATGTGCAACCTTATTTTATATTTTAAAAGTTTTATGGGTGATATTTTACGCTTTAGTGCAGAGGTGTGCAAACATTTGACAAGGCAGACCACATCAGCAATTACGGGTTCTTGATTGAGCTGCAATAACATGCATTTGCTTCAGTGGACCATACTAATAGAGAGAAAGAGAAGGATCTAATTAGTAAAACTCAGTGACTAATATTTTTTTAGTATCATAAATTCACTTGGAAAGGTTATCCAGGCATAATTATAAATATGAAATTATCAGTGTTACATTTCACGGTTTGCTTTAACGATGACATAGTGAGCCACATAAAATGCTCCTGTGGGCCTGATTTGGCCTGTGGGCTGTAGTTTAAGTTCGTTAAGGTCATTAGTTTTTAAAAGTGCATTTATTAGCAATTGTATATGTTCAAAGCACTTCTTTGCCGCTATTCTTCTTGTAAAAAATTATATTTCAGATTAAATATTTAGTGAAGTGTATAGATTATCTGAAAAGGTCTCATGAAAGACTTACCCAGATGATGTAGAAGTGATAAGTTCTTCGATAAGACAGCTTAAGTGTTTGGGTTTTAACGTGTTATCTGGGTACAAGATTTTGATGGACAGTAAACGTTTCTCATTTATTTTAATTTAGTTGTGAGATTTGGGCTTTGGAACCCTTTCCATAAATAATATTTTTGGTTTTGACAAATTTAATCTTTTAAAAGTGACGAATGTTTGCTTGCCTGTCATTGTCAAATAATACTTAATATGCTTTGGATTGGTTTTCTTGCTTATTCTGAATCACTTGTATACCTCGTTGATTGATGACTTAATAATACTAAGGCAATGATTGTCTCATGAGGCTATGGTCTGGTAACTTGCTTCCTGTTGCTTCACATTATTTGTATTTCACTTTTTTAAACAAGCATTATACTAATCTCGCCCGTTACTATTCATTTTTCAGTTAACTTTTTCGGCAAATAGACACGCTCCTGTCTTTAATTGACCCATGCTTTGGCCCACATTCACTGAGTTTGTCTTGTGTTCATTACATCTTTAGGTGTAGTGGTGCTTAGAGAGCAAAACAACTGATGTTCCCCGGGGGCAGAGGGGCAGGCACGGGAGGTCCGGAGCGCTGCAGCATGCGACCTATTCCTCGACACATTACGGCGCTATATCTGGCCATGGTCCTCAGTTGCATGGTCATGTTTCATGTTGCCTTGGTTGGTGCAGATGTGCTTGTCTACTCTAAGGCAACAGGCCGTCCCGTGGAAAGCATGGAATTCCAAGATCTTCCCGCTCTCTTTGGTGGTCACATTCCAATTGAAGGAATAAAAGTAAGTAGCAATGAATCATATTTATTTATAGCTAAAGCAAAGGATGCTTTAAAATTGAGCATCTTGAATTTCTCTCCAACTCGATCAGTTTGTTTAATATCTAGTTTCATGCTCATTAGTAACCTTTTCTTTTTGGTACTTTAAAATATTTTTCTCATCCAGGGAGTGATATATTTAACATGTTTATTTTGTTATAATCTGAATCTGTTGAATTCATTTTCTGAAACGTCTGATTTTTCAATGCATATTATATAGACTGAACCATAAAGAAATAAATATTTAATGAAGTTGATATGACGATGAATTCCATTCTGTTATTACACCCTACCTTTTTTTCCTCTTTTGGAAATTACATGTTTTTTCATAGTCAAATATACCATATTTACTCGCATAAAAGCTGCACTTTTTTTCCTAAATTTTTATTCGAAAAATTACGGGGCAGCTTATGCGCGAATACAAAGGAATAACATTCTTAAAGTGAGATATTCTCACATTACGATCACAATTTCCACATTTACGTCATTTTTCGATTAGAAGTCATAAGACACATACAGTAATCCCTCGCCATTCACGAAATTTGCATATCTGCAATTTTCATTTTGAGTACCTGTTTTTTTCATTGGCGAGGCAGAAATTTGTGTATCTTCGAATGAAAGCTTAAGTACCACTCACTCATTTTTTTCGAATCTTCTTTCTTTCTCAATGTCTCCTAGTCACCGCTATAGTGTACGCACGCACGCAGTTCCTCGCCTGTTTCAGGAATTTATTGTGCCGTTTTCATAGTTTTTATTAGTATTATTGCGTAATCATGCACCACGCGACCAGTTTTGGCCATATTTTGATGCGCATGCACTGAAATATGCGATAGGGAAATTTTCGATTATTTCTTTATGCATAGTTTTCCTTTGTTTGCAGTGGCCGCATAATCTTACTCATTTAAAGCCAGCAGGGAAAAGAAGAGGTAACTCACAAATCTCTTGCGTATATGCACCCGGGCAAAGTCAGCTGAGAAAATCAAAAATCATCATTTTAATGCACTCGTAACTTCAATTATTCTACACCGTAACTTTTCAATTGGACAGCAAATAACAAAATTTCCAGAGCCTCCGATTGTAGACATTTTTGATTTCAAAACGCAGCTTATATCAAGGGAATTTTTTTTTCTATTTTCAATGTTGGAAAACCCTGAGTGCGGGTTATATGCGGTGGCGGCTTATATCCGAGTAAATACAGTATTGTAGTGTATTCTTCAAATTCTACCTTTCTAATTTGTGATCAGTGCATGCGTATCTTAAATATATAATGGTTTATTCCCTGCTCTTACATGATTCATATCTGCAGAGTCTGAAATATGAGGGAAAGTCGAAAAGTAAGGTTCTCTATTTTTTATATGCTTTTCACTTACAGAGTGAGCACCTGTTAGCTTTGGTCTGTCTGTCCTTCAATATGCGCATTCGTTCTTGGTTTCTACAGAATGGATTTTCATAAAATTTGGTATTAAGAACTTACGGGCAAAGGCAATAAGAAAATTATATGAATTATTCACAACCCAATCGGAGGTTCCACTTTGCTAGAAACAAAAAAATGAACATTTTGTCATATCTTGTAAAATATTATTTACTAGCTTAAGTGCCCGTTGAATTTCAACGGGTTTAATGAATCTAAATTTTCGTCAATGCAACATGTAAAAATCGCAAGAATAAAATTGTGCACTGTTTTATCCATCGAATATTTCTATATTATAAGTCTGTTTTAGTTAATTAACTAAAATCTCACAGAAATTTCCTGTGAATAAAATAGTACCTTTCTTTCTACTAAAATAGCCATTGTTATTAGTTTATAAATTGATTATAGCATTAGGATTTCAATTTTATTAAATAAGCAGAATTCCGGTTCCAAAAAATTGGTTCAATCTTCAGTTGCCTCTGATAATACTTTAAATAGATTTTGGAATATAATGTACCTCAATATCGTTTATCATCTGCTCAGCACTCTTGCCTTCTCATTTTCCGAAACAACCACTTTCACCAGTTTTATATGGATTTCAAACTTAGAAGAGAACTTGATTCAGTTCAGTTAAAATAACCATGTAACAAACTTCTTATTCCAAAGAAAATCCTTTTATAATATGCAATGTTAACCTAGAATTCATTCATTCTGAAAAGTGAATAGAAGTGCCATGTAGGTACATATATTTGTTTAAACTAAAATAGCCACTCTTAACAGATTTTAATGGATTAATGCATTAGCATTTCAATTTCATGAAATAAGCATAATTCCGGTAACAAAAAAATTTGTTCAATCTTCCATTGCCTCTGATAATACTTTAAATAGATTTTGGAATAAAATGTACCTTAATATCGTTTAGCGTCCGCTCACCACTCTGGACTTCTCAATTTCCGAAACAACAACTTTCAATAGTTTTAAATTGATTTTTGCTTTGAAATGGTACTTTCCTGTTAACAGGAATACCTCAAAAAATAAACACGTGTTGTTGTGATATTTTGTTTGTTAACAATGCGTAACAAATCTCGTTAAGATATTTACGTTGATCCCTTAATGATGAATTTGTGGAGCTTGCCGAGGAGTGAAGAAGAAGCTGTATCTTTGCTTCAAGACCATGGTATTTTATCTAAAGGACGAATGTGCAAGAAGGATCATATTATGAAACTTTACTTCTGCGACAGAATATTTTGGAAATGCAACGCGAAAGCCTGTCAGCAGAAGAATTCATGTGGCGACAACATAACAAAGAAATCGACATATTTCCAGCTATTTTAAATGCCATAAAGACATATTGGCCCCCTAGTAACATAAATTTAGATTGTATTAGTAATTATGTTACTTTTATTAACAAATAAGTTTTAAAAAAGTGTATTTTTAAGTAATTCTCCCGTTGTTACGCATTGTTAACAAACAGATACGTCGTAACATATCACAACAATACGTGTTTATTTTTTGAGGTATTCCCGTTAACAGGAAAGTACCCAAAATACTTGAGTCAATTCAGTACAACTTCCACTTTACATACTGTAAATTACAAAGTAACTCCTTCTATAATAGACAATGCTAGCCTAAAATTAATTCATTCTATAAAGTGAATAAATAAAGTTCTTTCTTTAAACTGTAATAGCCACTGTTATTAGATTTAAATGGATTATAAGCCTTAGCACTTACTCTGTATTAAATAAGCACCAAAATTCCTTTTATAAAAAGAAATCAATTCATTAAAAGATCCACTGTTGTTTCATCGGAAATTGCCTGTTAACAGTTTTAAATGTCTTTTTAATTTTAATTGAATTTTAATTTATATTCGTTTCCAAACTTCGGCCATTGTTACGAAATTAATTGGAGGAATAACAATGTAAATTTGTAAGCACATATGGTTTACAAAGAATTTAATTTAAGAATGCTTTTTATTTCCAATTTTTCTAAAATGACTGTTGATACTTAAAATTTTTTATATTTACGTTAATATACTTATTTTCCACAAAACACGCCAATCTCTCCCCTTCCTTCCTCTCTCTTTCGTATTGAAGCTAACAATGATAATGGTCGACATAGCAACGTCATGTTAAAATGGCAAGATTTCCACAAAATATGCAAATTAAACGTTTAACATGGAATATTTCGAACGGTGGGCGAAAAAAGACGGACGGAGTAAGAAACTTTATAACTTTTTTTTCAAAATGGTTCAAATCCGAAGGTCGTCTGTTAATTTCTTCTAATTTTAATTTCCAAATGAATAAAAGCCTGCACGTCGAAAAATCGCGTTTTACATGTTAAGGAATGGGAAATGGAAATGCCTCTCTTGGAGACGAACCAAGGAATTTTTTCACGATTTAAATTTGTCATTCTCTGAAGAAGTGTTAATCAAGCATCGCTACCAAATTTCGAGTTTCTATCATTATTATTTCTCGAGTTATTAGCGTTTGCATAGCGTGACCAACCAACGGACGACGGCTATTATTATATAAAATACTAAAAAAGTCTTCAAATAAAATTTGTAGAACTTATTAAACAATATTTCTTCACTGATATGCTTTTATTGTAGGAGTAGTTGTTATCAAGAAAATCTAATGAGAAAGTTGTAATTCACTTTATACTTAGAAAATTTCATGTGCATTTTTTGCTGTTGTCCATGAAAATAACCTTCTTTGAGTTTGATATAAACAATATCTGCTAAAATTACATATATATGTTTATGTTTAGTTTCAAATTAAATGAAACATACTTATTTGTGATACACTACACTTTAATAACTTGTTGTTGCAAGTGCAAATGGTTTGCATCTGGTAATCTAACTGTTCAATTTTCCCTCTTGTTTTGTGCAGGTTCATGCTAATTCTTTTCTCAAAAGGGAAAGAAGGAATTAATAACTTGTCAAAAGACCTAAAGGAAAATAATAATTGAGGAAAAACTATCGCAATCTAAAGAAATTTTTATATTAGGAATAAAGGTTTTACGGAATTTAATGGAATGAGAAATTCATTATGCTGCTTTTAAAATGTAGCAAATGTATGTAATTTCTGTCAATTTATTCTCAAGTTCAATGTTGCAATTTATTTTTATTTTTCACTTAAATATTCTACAGTAAATTCTTGGCATTAAACTAGTTTATAACATTCTTGTGTATTCAATTTTATTTTATTATGGTATAATTACCGTATATACTCGTGTATAGTACGAGTTTTATGACCAAATTTTTATTGCAAAAATTGGGGATCGTACTATACACGAGTAATGCATTTGAGGATTTAAAATTCATGTATCTTTACGGGCATTTTCGGGGAAGTTATGCCACCTGCACACATTCTAATGGTAGGCTAACCTTAACAGTGAGGTCCTTTATCGTTGTTATGTTGCTTCGTGAAGAGTAGAATCTTTTTCATATATACAGCTTCAAATTCACAAATACTTGATATAAGTGATGATTTACGGGCATTTCCTTTCTTGAATTTTATGTATGTACATCTTTGTTTGCGACTTTTTACAAGTGATGGATTGGAATGAGTTGAACTAAAAGTATCGTAGACGGCGTAACTTTATGGAATTTCGACATCTTGGAAAAAAGAAATTACTTTGTAATATTCAACAGTGTTTATTGTTTCTTCAATCACACTCCGGTCGGTTTCCACTACAAAGTCATTCTAAAGGTGTTACGTCGATTAGTAACACCATTAGAATGATTTTGTAGTGGAAACCAGTCGGTGTGTGATTGAAGAAACAATAAAGACTGTGGAATATTACAAAGTAATTTCTTTTTATCCGTTATCCCTACCTATTAAGTAGATGGATTACGCATGCGGAACGTAATCCAGACGTACTAGAATTGAAACGATTTTATTTCATCTTGTGCAATCATGATTCATATCACTTTTTATTAAATGTTTTAGGGGTAAGATACTTAACTTATCCGAACTTCAGTGTACTTGCAAGAAATACTATTTACGACATTTACGGTCTATTCTATGGTGGTGTAGAAAATCAAGGTCGTTCAATATATCTCGCTCGTAACCATCGAGCTATCGAAACGAAATATGACGACCCTGGTGGAAAGCTGGGATCGTACTATAAACAAGATATATGAAAAAATCAGGTTTGTTCACCAATAAATCAGGGGTTGTACTATACATGGAGTCGGCATATACACGAGTATATACAGTAAGTTTATTTTTTGTATATAAAAGAGAGGCTAAACTTGCATTTACTACCGCAGACCATAGCGCCACCTCCAGCGGTTGGAAAATGTAATATGTAGTGGCAAGAAATTAAATCGTTATGCGAATGTTCCATTGGTTGCCTTGGCAACCACTTTAAACATTTTAACATTAATTTCATTTCATGGTACTATGCAGTGCATTTTTCTTCCAACTGAGGTGCTGACATCATCTGCAGAGGTGAACACAAGCTGTTCCAACAGAGTTAACCAAAAAATGTAATTTTAAAAGAAATTTAATTATGAATTGTAATATCTGCTATAAAAAGCAAAAAAGCACCTCGGAACCTTGAAAAGTGATCTTGGCATATATAAATGGAATCTAATAAAAAAATTTGGAGGCATAACATTTAACTTTGATTATGATAATCTTCTTCCATTTAGGGATTATTGATCTATGCTAAACCAGCTGCAGCCTGTTCCCCCATTGATAAACCCCCAAGAGCGAAGAATGTGTATGCTGGTAAATGGATAGTGCTTATCAGAAGATATGGTTGCACTTTTGAAGAGAAGGTTAGGAATGCTGAAAATGCTGGCTATGATGCAGCTATAGTCCATAATGTGAATTCAAGTGATCTTGGTAAGAAACTTTCCTTCTGAATCTAATAATAATAGGTCCACTCATTCTTTGTCTCTGTCACAAAGAATGGTGTTTTAGTGTTTTATGTTTGAAGTAAAAATGCCATCTTTTTATATCCATTACCTTGATTGAGTCACTATTGATAGAGAGGTGAAAGTTGTTCTAGTGTTGAAGTTATACTTTTCATTGTGAATGAAAACCAGAGGTTACAAAAATTGTGCCTCAGTTGGTCAACTATAGCAAACATTCTTTAATCCTGCATCATGTAATCCGGTACTTCTAAGGATACAGCAGCAAAATTGTGTTAGGGTTACAGTATCATAAAATGTTAAATTATGACTCTTGAGAAAAATGTAGGTCAAAAGTAGGACCCAGTTAAAATAATATATGCTGCAATGAAAACTATACCTCTTTTGTTGACTTTATTGCATGTTAATGCTTATTTGTCTGGCCATTCATATTTATTACATTTAATTTCATAAATATTTTGTGCATTAATTGTTGAATTGAGTATACCAAAAGTCAAGTAAAAAGAATGTTATACAGGATATTAATTGAATTTGCTTAGCAGACACGTTGGAGTTGTAGTAATTATAAATTATTGTATAGATACTACATTAACACAGTTAAATTACAAGAATTATTCAACTGAAGGATAACAATTGACTATAGAAAGTGCATGCTACTTGCTCAGTAAATACTGAGTTACATATATTCTGGCCCTGCAATTAACCCACACCCTATGCTTTTGCAGTTCACCCTTATTGATTTTTTTAAAGAATGTCTGTCATGTATTGGGATCTTCTGCTCATAATGTCAGGGTATAAATTATAGATCACACAAAAGATTTTTTCAAGAATTATGTATTCATATGCAAACAGCATGGCAATAGTGAAAACAAAGAATGATGTATATGTGAATGATTGTTGACTTTTCTTGATAGTGTTATTATGATATACCAATCAATCATTGCACCTTTTAAAAATGTAATCTCTAAATGTTATATTAACAAACATCCCTCTCATCTCCAACTACTCCTTCCTCCAATATTACTCTCATACTGCACTTGCATATCTTCCCATTCTATCACACCCTTTCGTCTGTCTCTCATTCAAACTTTTCCATGGTCATTACAATGCCTTGATATCTGACAGACAACAGCATTTTTCTTGGTATCTCATGGCAGTTCCTGCTGTGATTACTACCAAAATCTGATGTTTATAATTCTATCATCAATAATAATATTTCATTCTGTTATATCTTACATACTATGATTGTTTTATTTATAACTCTGTCATTGATAATAATATTATAGTCACCCCTCAGTTTTCCAGGTTCCAGGACACCATTGTATACCAAATTCAGACTTAAAGAGGAATCTATTTTTTTGGGGCCTGTGGACATTATAGAAGTAATAAAAATATGTGTAAACATACCTAAACATTTAAAAGAGTATAAATATATAAATATTTTTAATACATAAAATGATAAAAACAAATACATAATATACACAATATTTCTTACTGACGTAAAATTGGATTCAGCGACTTAAAACTGAGTTATTGGACCTATGGGGAAACCAATGTAAAAGCAGTTCATCATAAAGCTAGGATGGACTGTATTTCATTCTTTTTACCTATCTAGTAATAATTATTCATTTTCATTAGCTCTTAAACAGAACATCCACGACCCTTTACAAAAGCTTTTCAAACAGCAACAAGGGAATCAAAGACATCTATGCACAAAGCAGAATTCTAACATACAACTTTAGCATCAGGAGCCAGACACAGTAGCCACCCTTCTAGCATGGCCATTTTTATGTGCCAGGCTGTATGTTAAATCACAAGAGCCATTTAATTGTGTTCTGGAGAAATTCAAGAATTACCTTCTTGGTGTTTCCAATGTTAATGGTTTTTTTCTCGCATATAACCTGAGTGTTCATTTTAAAATATTTGGATTTTTTCATTGGTAATGGTTGTTCTTTTCCTATGTTTACAGATCAGTGAATCATTGGATTCATTTTCCTGCAAATTAATTTAATTTTCATCGTTAATGGTTATTTTTATTTTAAGTGAAGATATAACTTTATCATTAGATTCATTTAACTGCGAATTCATTTCATTTTCCTCACTAATTTCCATATTGAAAATATGCTTGATATGTTCCATCTGGCTTTGTTTATAACTACCGATGTTTTGTTTATAACTATTGATAATTTTTTTATAACTAATTGATAATTTGTTTATAACTACCAATTTTTTGTTTGTAACTATTGATAATTTGTTTATAACTACCGATATTTTGTTTATAAATACCGATAACCCTGTAATTTAAGTTTAGCAATATTTAACACAAACAATGCTGCAAAGATTTATTGCCCTTTAATGGAGAAATATGATAGATATTTTGGTAATTATTGGTCATTGATGATACTGCCTGTAGTTGAAACTGAAGCTTGAATTTGGCCTCTTTGCCATATAAAAAATTTGATGAACTATTCTGCATATATATTACTGCGAAGTGTGAGGGATGGTTGCTGATATCATACTTCCCTGTGAAATAATGCGTTAAAATTGAGTGCACCCATTTTCATCATTCTACTATCTGTTCACATTATGGATTCATAAATAAGTTGCTATGTACAATTTTCAGATCCCATGTCTGCAAATGGATTGACAAACATCACAATACCTTCAGTCTTTGTTGGAGAAGATAGTGGACTCATTATGAAGGATAATTATCAATTCTTTGAGGGGTAAGACACAATTAGATTAAGGTATATTTATATTTGTGTGAAAAAAACTTGTGGATCTTCTTTAATTAATTTTTCAGATTTCAAAAATCTATTTGATTATTGATAATTATTTTGCTGTTTACTTTGTATTAAGAAGAAGTCTATGAAAAACATTACATTTTGTTTACCCTGTTAAATGATTGATGCATTCTTAAATGAGTACATAAATTTGCACAACCTAATTAAACAATTCTATGAAGTAGTTGATTTCTGGCATTAAGCTAATAGTTGTCTCATTTTATTGACAGGTATTACATCATCATAAATGACAACATACCCTTCAACATTAACACACATCTGTTAATGCCCTTTGCAATCGTGGTTGGGATATGTTTCCTAATAATGCTGACATTTATGGTAAGAATCACTGATAATTTTCATTTATCTCTTTAGGAAATAATCCTAGTTCATTAACAGACTATGTTAGGATGCAGAGGTTTTGCCCTTCTGAGAAGTTTAACTACAGCTTCAATGGCCCATTTTTAAGAATTTTCAATAGCATATTTAAAAAATTCTATGTCTTGATTTCTGTAATCCTTCACTGTATTTGTGAATCGGGATGTAAAATTCCATCCGGAAGGTGCTACGTATGGTAGCTTTTGAGTAACAAAATCCTTTTGAACAGTGGGAGAAATTCCTTGAAATACAGTTAATGTATTTAAATTAAGAGGATCAAAGTCACAAAGTACATTTAAAAATACTATAAACCATACATTCTGCTGTATAAGTCTACCCCTGCTTTTTTGAATAAAAATACATGATTAGGGATATACATACCCCAGAAGTCGACCCCCACAATCGTTTTCAGACAAAATCAAAGTCATGTACAATCAAAGTTTTAACAAGACAGAAATAAACATACTATATCTGCCGAATACAAGCCGATGTTTTTTGTCAAAATCTATCATGAAAAAATCATCCCTCTGCTTAAATGCGAGTCCGAGGAAAATTTGGGTTATGGTTAAATCTCAAAGTCTCTCATTATTAATTGGAGTAATATTTCAAAATATCAACAACTAAACCATTTCCCACACATTTCTTCGATCTCAAATAATGTATTCTAAGATGTGCATGAATGCTCAGCACACTTCAGCATAAAATCTACGAAATTTACGTTTTTGCCAAAAAATTGTGGAAATTTTTGGGGGGTCGGCTTAAATCCATGGTCAGCTTCTATTCCGGCAGATACGGTAATACTATAAAATATATATATCGTATCTGCCCGAATAGAAGCCGACCCCCCAAAAATTTCCACAATTTTTTGGCAAAAATGTAAATTTCATAGATTTTATGCTGAAGTGTGCCAAGCATTCATGCACATCTTAGAATACATTATTCAATATCGAAGAAATGTGTGGGAAATGGTTTAGTTGTTGACATTTTGAAATATTACTCCAATTAATAATTTTGCGTTAATAATGTTCCACATTCACTGACAATAATTTCATTCATCTTCATTTTCACAAAAGGTCAAATATAGTAACAGCGATCTCGCCAAGATATTTTTTCATCCAAGTCTATTTCCAATGAAATTAGCATATACATTGCCTTAAGAAACTGCATTTGTATAGTTATACACGTTCCATGTAAAGTTTTACCGAAATTCAAACAGTTGAGCATTCAAAGCCATCAACGCATTTTGCGTAATCGTCAATTTACACAAGCGATCTCGCCAAGATATTTTTTCATCCAAGTGTATTTCTAATGAAATTAGCATTTACATTGCCTTAAGAAATTGCATTTTTATAATTATGCACGTTCCATGTAAAGTTTTACCAAAATTCAAACAGTTGAGCATTCAAAGCCGTCAACGCATATTGCATAATCAATTTACGCTAGCGATCTCGCCAAAATATTTTTCATCCAAGTCTGTTTCCAATTAAATTAGCATTTACATTGCCTTAAGAAATTGCATTTTTATAATTATACACGTTCTATATAAGCCAAATTTTCCTCGGACTCGCCTTTAAGTCGAGGAGTGATTTTTTCATAATAGATTTTGACAAAAAACATCGGCTTGTATTCGGGCAGATACAGTAAATACTGTTTAGAGGCCATTCTATTCTTCTTGAGCATTCCATGTGACAGATGTTTTAAATTCAACCAATAAGAAACTGTTATTCTTGGATAGCTTGAACCACTAAATAAATTAGAAAGGGTTGGAGACCACGGCGAGATGGATATTTCAAAATTAAGAACAACTCCTTCTGTATCAGCTGCTGATGATGAGAGCTTTGCTCTTGAAATATGTATCCAGTGTCCCACTGAATATGTCGAGATTCCCATTTGTTGCATGAGTGTGTGTGTGAGTTGTGTTCTTCTGACAAGATTAGTTCTTTTGGGAATGAATGAGTGCATGAACGTTTGACACCAGGTCACCAGTGAGGAGTTATCTCCGTAAACCTGTAAGTATAGCATCTTTTTTTGTTTCTTTTTTCTTTCATTACCCTGTTTAATTTTCACCGTTTGTATTATCTCTAAATATTCTACTTTGTATGGTTAAGGAGTTCTTCTTAATTTTGAAACACTAAATAAAGTTTCCTATAATTCAATTGGTGTCAGCTGCTAATGATACTATTAAAATGAACTATATCTAGTGATTGCAATCAATCTTCATGGTGGTGAAATTCAATAAAATATCGCACCTTTTTTCCCAAAATGTCGGTAAAAAAGAGGCAGCATCATACGTGAAAATTTCTGACCAAGTTTTAAAAATTGCAAGTTTTGATAGTAAATTTACTGCAGCACGCTTGCGTCTACATTTATACTTGCAAATAATGAAGAATTCTATGACATTTATGTATATCTACACGACCAAGAAATGTTTAGGGTTTAAATGCACGGTTTATACTGCCATTGGTATATCTTCAAGATCACGACACGTTTTGACGACTCAGATGATGTAATATTTTTATAATATTAAAGCTGTACCTTTTAATTGAGTTTTAAGTTTATTATTGTTACTCAAAAAAGTAGTTCTGTCATTAAAAATATACTATCGGTTTCTACCTACACCTTTTGCCAGAATAAGTTGGTATCTGTATTCTCCGAATTCATCGTGAGCCGCTGACGCTCCTTTAACCTGGGAGAGAACCATAGTTCCCTCTTAATTTTTTTCATCCATGGGTGGAATGGATATCGCTATGCATGCCTACATGATGCTAGTGCGCGGATGTGCACCAGGGTTGATCCAGCCCTGTTCCGATATATTCTAAGATACAACCATGCACGCTTGAAAAATTTAGTGTGCGGCACTTCAAAAACTGCTGTGCAGCCGAGCAGTCACACAGAGGAAACCATAGAGAGAACACACCTACAGGGAATTCCCACACTTTTTTGATATTTTTTCTAATTTTCCACCACCACCATAGACGTCAACTAATTAAAGCACAAATTTATTTTTTTCTCCTCGAACTGGTCCAAAAATAGGGGTGTGCATGGTACATGAGGATGCAGATTTGTAAATACAGTATTAAAATTAATCATTATAAATCTTCTAAAATAAATGTCATAAAACTTAAACACTGGAACAGCTGATTCAAAATAGCGATCACATCCACCGAAAGATTAACGGTCTTCGTAAATATTGATGTTATTCATCTGTAATTTAAGGTTCACATATTATGTTCAGCGTATAAGTCGACTCCTAAGTTTTCGGAAAAAATTTGTAGGCTTCAAAGGTCGACTCATATGCCAGAATATTACCTCTTCATCGAATTCACAGACTCATCATGACCTCACAAAGGAAGCTGTTGTTTAGATAAATAACATATTACATCAATGAACCTTTTCAAAATATCCCTCTTTTCATTCATTTGTTCATTATGCCAGCTTATTTCCATTTTCATTGGTTGTCAATTAAAGTGTCAATTCTTTGTTTTCCAAAAAGTTTAAGATTCAGAAATGACAACATGTTATTGAGATCTTTCGTGTTTTTGCTGTGTAAAGCGTGCAAAGTCAGCCATGCTCGTCCTGGGAAGAGCTGTTAACTTAGTGTGAGACTTCAGGAGGTAAGCTACTATGCTTAACCCCAGTATCTCTCCAGCACGCTGTTATACAGGGGTATAAAGAAAACTTCCAATAACTTCTATTTCGTATGATTAACTCATTATTCTATAATCATGAAAGTTTTTGAATGAGTTGTGTACTATTTATCGGGAAAATATTCAAGTAAAATATAAAGCAAGTGTAATTTTGTATATGCAATCACCATATTTCACACGAGAAATGTTGCGATAAATTTGACATAATAGAAAAATCTCAGAAAATACTTTCATACAGTAACTTATCTTATAGTATGAGAAAATATAAGATAACTCCTGAAAAGTGGACCTATGTGGAAAAACAAACAACGAAAGTACATCCAACCACCGAAAAAAATATCATCAAACTGACAAAAAAAGGTGTGTTCATTGCCTTAAATACAATCACAAAAATCTCCTTACCTTCTTAATACCAGCAACATCTCAAGTAAGTATCATTTTATTTGTTTGGCAGTATGCTTAACAACCTCTTACCCAAGGAAAAGAAGAGGTCACTCACAATAAAACCAATAGCATTGACCATTTGTCCACTGCTCAGAGGGTTGAAGCCTAAAATGGGTGGGACAAATAGTGTCGATTTTTACAAACTGAAGAGAATTCAGGGATTCAGGTAGGGTGCTGTGAGTCAGAGGTCTTCCTAGAGCAGCCGTATGGGTAGAAAGTTTTTTCAGGGCTGTGGGGTAAACTCGAATGTCACAGCGTAGGGACATAAACGCTAATTTGAGTATACTCGAATGTTGCAGCATAAGGGTTAAAGGTTACTATTTAAGATATCAGGGGTCAGGAGCGTATCTTCCGTATATTAGTAATTTCGTATGGGAAATGGTGCTCCGATTTTTGTCGTTTTGCATTTCACCATCTTTTTCAGGAACGTAACCCCGACAAAATTCAAGGCCTTACAGTACAGTAAAATCCTGATTTAACATGACCACCACGAGTAAAATTGACATTAAACAATGTAACATTACCTTTGATGTGGCTGTTTTAAACAATGCTGTCCTGTCACTTCTTCACCTTCAGGTTGTGAAATGCATCAAAGATCGCATGCATGATAGGCGTCATCGTCTTCCGTCATCAGCTCTGAAGAAGATTCCAACTGCCAAGTACAACAAATCAGATCCGTATGAAACCTGTGCCATATGTCTGGAAGATTATCTTGAAGGTGACAAGCTGCGCATCTTACCTTGCTCTCATGGTAAGTGATTTTCCTCAAATGCCACATTGTTTTTTTTTTTGCAGAATGTTTTTGTATTTTTCTATTTAATTTATAGGAGTTTTATGTTAAGCTTCAAACATGAGATGCTTCAGTATGACTATAGAACTATATTGATTATAGCATTTAAAATGTTTTACTGAAGTCAAATTCAGAATTCTGAAACTAAGTATAGCTGAAGTAAGGCTGCTGTTATTGTCCACCTAATGTCATCTGTCAAATTAAATGCAGTATGATTACATTCAGGTGTCTCTGCTGCATTTGTTTTAATTACCACATGAACATGCTGTAAACATTTCTAGTAATGACTGCATTTAAAGTTACATTATTTTGGTAACAGTTCTGAAACTGTGTTAGTAATTATATATCCACCAAATGCTTTGTGAATAAATTATTTTCATTAGTTGTCTTAAAAGATGCAAGTAGGATAATTTACATATGACTAGTAACTATTGTCCCCTCAATTGCAGAGGACATTTAAATCAAACCCATCCTGAAGGTTAGAGATGATTTAAATAAATCAGCTTTTCTGGAGCAAAATTATAAAAAAATAAAATTAATAGACGATGCCGAGACTTTGTGGAATTCCATTCCTGATGATGGTGATTATTCACCGAAACTGGTCGTATTTTAAAAAATTGTGTGGAATCTGTAAAAGTTTCATTAAAGTTGTTTTGTTATATGAATTATTCATATTAATAATTCATCCTGTGCTTTTTTAAAAAAATACTTTGTATCAATTAATTGGATTCATCTGAAATTTTCAACCTTTTGTGTGAAATGCCTTGATGAATTATTCATGGAAGCACTACTGTATATGCACCTATGTATTCCAAGTTTCTGGAATACTTCATATTTACAGTTGTATCTTGGATTTCTATATATTCCATCAAATTTTTCCTAAAACTAACTTCAAACATAAGCTAAGACACTAGAACCACCTAGAGATGGCAGAGGGAGAAGAGACAAAAAATGCCAAAAAATAAGGACCTTAACTCCCACACAAAATTTTCTGCATTATCATCCTCTGGCTCAGTGTCAGCATTTCTCAGCACTTGCATTTTTTAACAATCTTCAATATCATTCTCACTATCTCTATCTGAGCTCACACTTTTTTCGTAATTGTTTTTGTGTAAGATTTTCATCTCAATTTCATCATCCAGTAATGCTTACCTTTTTCTACTTGTTGACGCTTTAATAAATTGCTTTATTTTAGAGAACTTTTCAGTTAATTCATGGAAATATAATCACAGGAAAAAAGAACAAAATTTATCCCCACCCAAGGTGATTTCCTTCAGACTAAATTCTATAGAATGCCACAAGAATATTTTCAGTGTATCTGAATACTCTTTTTTAAGAGACAGTATCGTAAATATCTTTGTCTGTTATAAACTGACATCAGTCACAAGCAGACAATGGTCATAATTCGCTGTCCAATTGCTGTACATGATTATTTTGCACACACAACAACAAATTACTTGTTTATTTTCAATTATATTTTTGTATTACCTTCTCCAGAACAAATGACTTGAAAATTTACATAACTTTAACTTTAATCATCAAACAATGATAAGGAAAGATTAACATTTATTTTCCGTTATTTAATGAGTTTATATTGTTATTATGAATGAATACTTATTTAAGGTCTAAATTTTCCCCCATTGATTACATGTTTTTTGATTTTAAATGTTTTTGTATTTTCTGTAAACCCTTTCTACTCCAATATCCATGTTAATCCAGAGAGGGCTGCATTATTTTCAGTATGTTTAGTTATACACTTGGAAAAGGCTGCTATTGGTGAACAGTTGTATTTTTATCTTGTTACTGTTTTTTGTTTCATTGGTAAAACGATTTATAAATTCTGACTTAGGTTGTGGGTAGTAACATAATTTTGCCACAAATTTTATGTATTCGATTTTATAAATTTATCATCAAAATAACATTTAAATTATTGAGAAAATATGCCAAAATTTATATCAGAAAAATATGTTAAAAGCAGGCTAACACGTCTCTTTCTACTTGGGAAATCAGAAGTCTCAGAAAGTTGTTGAGAATAATAAAGTGCTGGTTATTGCTGCTCCCTGTAGGCACGAGAAGGCAATATTGGAATGCCTGTAAGTCTCATCAGTTTTTAGGGCTTAATAAAGGATTGTGCATTTCTGAAATTACGATAATAAAGTCCCATAAATGAATAAGTGGTTAATAGTAAATTTCTTGCTAACTTCAAACAGCTTTCCACTGCAAGTGCATTGACCCGTGGCTCACTTGCAGCCGTAGGGAGTGTCCCATGTGCAAACGCAAGGTGTTTGCCCACGATGAGAGGGTGCCAGACAGTGATGACGAAGATGATGATAGAGTTGCTGACGAAGAGGCACCAAGCAACCCTAGGTCAGCACCTGTGGCAACTGATGAAAGTGAGGATGAGAGGGCTCCTTTGATCAGTGATTCGAATCAGGGACGTCGACAAGGTCGCCGAGGAACTTCTCGTGGAGGGGGAACCTTTCAGCCTCAAAGGGTAAAATTGTGTGGCTTTTAAATTGGATGTTTTATTTTAATTTCTCAAAAACATAACCTCTCACTGTTACTAAAACAAGTGAGGGAAGAATTTCCAAGCAAATTACATTAGGTAGTTTTTTCTATTACACTCTAGTAACTGCTCCTAGATCTACCAGATGTTTACAATTTATAACTTGCATATAGACTAGGGTGACCAGGCGTCCCGGTTTCCCCGGCTTTGTCCCGGTTTTCCAAGTTTTGTCCTGGTGTCTCGATTTTTTTTTCAGGACACGTCAATGTCCCGGTTTTTTTTTCTTGTCGTAGTGATGGTATATGCAGTAGTTTTTTTATTCCAGTTTATACGAAATTATTTTGAAAACCAAACTTGATATCCCAAATACTATTTTATAAAAAGCATTTGCATTTAAGTGCCGGAAATTCAAAGACTCGCGGTATTTCACTAAGAGCTGATTCTAAGAAAATACGAATTTTCTTATCCGTGATTTTCAGTTCACTCAAGTTATATAAGAAACTAAAATATTCACTGTGGTTTTTCAGTCGCTGAAACCTCTCCTTTATCGAAGTAATTGTTTGATCCAACACAAGATAAAAAAAATTACTCGGAAATAATCTTGGGGATTATGAAAACTTGCATCAACCTGTGCAGACTCAAAATTGGGGTTCCTTTCTTCGTGGCAGAATTTCGGTCTCTTGCATAAATTTTGATTCAGCCTCTAGTTCTGTTGCCAGTTCTCGGGCATCTATAATTAATTAATTTAACCCAATATTGCTGAATCTGCTCAAGAGAATTTATTGAAGCTTTCATATTCACGAATGGACTATGCAATAATTTACTTACTCCATTAATCTTAAATAGAATGTCATGCCAAACTGTTGAGAAAAGCAAAAACAATGTCTTTTATAAATTACGTGAGAAAATTAATCTCAATTTACTAGATGTTGGATGTTCGGCGCATATTTTGCATAATGCTATGCAGTCGGTAGCTGAGAGATTCTCTTGTGATGTAGAAATGGTCGTGGTAGAAATACTGTCATACTTTTCAACTTTTGCAGCATGTACCGAGCGACTGAAAAATGTTTGTTCTCTATTAAATTTGCAGTATGGAAAGTTATTGACCCATTCAAAAATTCGCTGGTTAAGTTTATACAATGCGGTTGATAAGAGTATTAAAAATGTTCGAAGCACTGAAAGCATATTTCTTTTCAGAAGAAAAGTCCCCAAAATGTATTGTGAAGTTTTTTGAATCACCAGTAAATGAAGCATACTTCCATGCACTGCTTAATATTCTTGGTTTATTTAATAAACAAATTCTAAAAATTGAATGTTTGCTAAATTGTGTAAGAGAAGTATTGAATTACATGCATGAAACGATTGGCATGCTTACATTACACATTAACAAAAAATTTGTTCCTTTGAGTGTCCTCGGAGTTTCAGAAGGATCAAATAGAATCATTTAAAGAGAAATATTTGACATAACAACCTGTAACTATCTAAAAAATGGGTTGAACCCTTACTGAAATTGAAGTATATGGAATGGATGCTATTAAAGAGTTCCCCAGTTTGGGAAGAAGTGCAAAGTATGTGTAAAAATGTTATTGACATGGGCTTTCAAGTTGACAAAAGTTTATTATTTAATCAATTTTCATTGCTTAAAAATTTGATTTCAAAAGAGATGAAAGAAAGGAATGATGAGTGGCTTAATAGATCTTGCTACGACTGGTGGTCATATTTTTTTCCAAAATTTGAATTTCTAGAACAGACCTCAGAAATGGAGAAACTATGTAACTTTCTGTTTGTCATTCCGGCACACAGTTAAAATGTGGAAAGAATATTTTCACAAATAGACATTCAATGGTCTGATGAACGAAACCGTTTGGATATAAAAACCATCAATTCCATAATGATGTGTAAATTCAACTTTAATATGATCTGTAAAAGTTTTTATGACATGATTAAAAATGATGAAAATTTGATCAAGGCAGCAGAAGTATGTACTTTAAAATATGATTGAAAACACCATTTTCACCTAATATGTTTTATTGTAATACTGCTTAATTAATCACGAAATATGTAATTTAATTGTTATTTCAATAAATTATAGTTTATATATTCTTTTTTAAACATATTTATTTGATTTTTAGAATATTCAAGAAAAAAATCAAAATACCCATTGTCCCAGTTTTTTAGAAAATGTCCCGGTTTTTCCCTTTCAAAACTTGTTTCGTCCCGGTTGTTACCAAAAGCATCTGGTCACCCTAATATAGAGACTAATCTATTTTTAAAATTTGGCTTCTCCAAGTTGCAGGATTCCAGAGAGATAGTCATCACAGACAAACTAACTGTATAGATAAGCAATTTTTTTTAGAAAAAAATGCTGAAAATTTTATGTTGTTTGTCTGTTGTGTCTTTTCAATCCTCTAAAACTGATACAAAATATAAAATTTTGAATGTTTTCATCTTGTGCAATTGCCTTTTGTATATGAAAATTAAGGGTATATCACATGAAGGTTGAATGCAAAATTAAAATTTCCCTGAATACAGTGTTGAAAATAATATTAAATTTATCTCATTGTGTTTTGAGACAGAATAGAGACCCAAACAATACTGCAAATTGCAAAATTTCTTTTTAAAATGGCTATAACATACTGTAGTTCTTCTTTTCTCCAATTTATATTTTTTTGAATGTTGATCCAAGTGTCTTTGAACATTTCAAATAGAATACTCTTTAGCAGTGTGTACTGAATTGAGTTGCAACCACCATTTTGGTCCTAGTGACTTATGTTACTGATCTCAAAAATTGAACCACCTACTTAATCTCTGCAGGAGTGAACCTAATGCTTACAGTTGCTCTGTATACCGTATTTGCCTGAAAGGAAGACCCCTCAAACTAAATCAACAAATTTACTTGGAAAAATTCTGTACTGAAAAAGGTATAAATTTTGTTGGGTCTTACTAGCCCGAGCTGTGCCATGCCATTATCTATCATGCAAAATACTTTTTCTCCATCTCTCTCACTTGCAATAGAAAATGACTGCGATGTCTATTCACTGCTGTATTTCTCATTCTCCATTGCATAAATTAGTGGCTAATTTTATGTATTTTTCATGTTTTTTCGTATTAAATGCCCTTCATTAGTAAGTTATTGATGCCGTTTTGAATATAAAATGTATTATTTTTATGCTATACGTATTGATAGATTTTTTTATATGTAAACATTGAGAAATGTTACATGACTTGAAAAATTTTATTTTGTAACACAATTGCACAGATTTTATTGCTTACTGAAACTGCAGAGTACATCAGATCAAAATAATTTTCTTATGTTATGCAGAAGTTCAAATACGCTTTGCTCTTTTCCATAGCCATTCTTACAATCTGATCAAAATATTCTACCTTTCAGGAGAATCCATTCCGTCGTGCGGCTAGGCGTCTACGTGGTTCACTTACTCCAACTGC
Organism: Uropetala carovei; assembly: GCA_036926305.1. Taxonomy (NCBI): domain Eukaryota; kingdom Metazoa; phylum Arthropoda; class Insecta; order Odonata; family Petaluridae; genus Uropetala; species Uropetala carovei. The sequence goes on along the minus strand of JAXCHB010000033.1, from coordinate 9,455,957 downwards.
TCCCTCTGTTGAGCACACGCTACCAACCACCACCGAAGATTCCTCTTCAACCACCACTGTGACTTCTTCCAGCGGGTCATTCACTCCAAACACAAACCCATTCGCCTTGTCGAACAACACGCATTCTTCCAACGAGCCTAATGACCAACAGGGAACAAGGCAGTTGTCCAATGAAGCGGTAGCTCCTGGTGAGTTTTTGATGTCCAACTTAATGTCCTTAGTCTTTATCAGTGGCGTAGCTAGGCATGCGCAGGCTCCAGGGTTAATTTTTTTTCTGGGCCTCACTACAAGTGAACGTATTCCGTAGTTTCAGGAGAAAAATTCACCCAGATTTAAAATGCATTCAGACAAATTAAAATGTGTGTACCACGTCAGCGTACTAAAAAAAAGTATCCTCTGTTTACTTGACGTGTTATTAAAATGTAACATCTTAACCCCTCAAGTGTGCTTCTCTCACTGCATTTAAACCCCTCAGAGTGAATTTTTTCAGTGATGTCGATTCCATTATGCATATATTCATTTAATGCTAATTAATTAATTAATCATTGAATAATTCCAAAAAATACACAGTATTAAAGATGCCATATATTATGTAATAAAAATTAATATCTTTATTTAGTCCTTGTTGATGATTCTGGTGATGAAATTTCATATTTTAATATGTACTTTACTGCCTATTTACTTTTACAGTCCCTACAGCATCTGTTGATCTCTCAAATAATCTTTGAAAAAGATCGGGGCTACCGTATGTACTATCCATATATATGTATACAGGCAGTTCTCGACTTTTGTACATAATGTGTTCCTGAAAACGTGTCCGAAAGTCGAATGTACGAAAGTCGAAGAGAGATTTACATGTTATAGAGGGGTTCCATTCCCAGAGAGCCAAAAAATATTATAAAATCTCTAATTATGGCATAAATGTTTAGTTTTTTTGTGCAGGGGCCTTTTAGACAATTGTCGATTTTATAATATAGAGAGATAGGGCAAAATGCAATAAAATATTTAAATAATTGCACAAATAAACACTGCTGTATGGACAAAGATGGCAACGCGGTAGAAACTGGTGGCTGGCAACCAGCACCACTCGAAATATTCGTTCGTCATTCAGCTGACGCGTGAAAGTCTGATCGGTGCACAAAAGGCGGTTCAGGGGTGTCAATCTATGCTATCTTGGGTTCTTGTTCCCTTGTATTTTCCTAAGGTTATCACACACATAGTGTAATTGATTATTATCTTTTTATAACTTATCGTTATTTGTTTTTCATTCTTTTTTCTCAAGAAATTTTTATTACTGTAAGAGTAACATTTATTCGTACTGTTTGTAACACAGTGCTTCCATCCTTACCATAATCTAGTCGTTGACTATAGTTATTAAATCTTGGTATTAAGTTCCCTTTTTCTTGTTTATTTCTATTTATTTTTTTGTATTTTTGGTAAAATTATCTTTGTTTATGGCAGTGTCTTTTCTGGAAGAGGTGGAAGACCAGCTGTTGCTGAACCCCAATACCGTTTTACAGGCTATGAGTTGGATAATAAATTACTTTGTGATTAATGAAACTTATTCTGTGATTTGTTACTACAATGTGATTACAGGCTGTAAATAAATATTATTATTATTAATGTGCGATTTGTACGAATATAGAACGCAAGAAAGTCGAGGACCGCCTTATGTGCACACACGAAATCCCTCTTTTTTCATTAAAGCATTTGCTATTTTCATAGTTTTCTTGTAATATTGCCTAAACTTGACCCCAAAGAGAGTAATGATTGAAATGAAAGAAAATTCGGTAAAAAGGGCAAAAAAAGTGACGAGTTTGGAGAAGAAAATTTAAGTTTTAGATAGGCTTGCGCATAATGAATTTGCTTCATCAGTTGGTAAATTACTTGGTGTGAACGAGTCCACAATAAGATCGATTAATAAAAGTGAAGAAGCGATCAAGAAAGTCCCGCTGAGTTCAATTGTCATTCACGAGAAAACCAAGCTACTGCACAATCATTATGTCTCAAATTGTTTCACGGTCTGCTAACGGGATATCGCCAACGTCATCGAAGCGTGTGTAGATCGGTTCCTTGCTCTTTAATAGAATGTGGCGTTTATTCAGAACGCCACAGTACATATTCTATTATTATATTTTGAAGGGCAAAAATGCAAGTTACTTGCTGGAATAGGGACTGTAAGACCCAAACCCTATTTTTTCTTAAAAAAAACCCAATTACTTACCATTCGCAAGGTTTTTCATGAATGGCGAGGGACTACTGTAAATAAAAATCCCTATTTATGGGCAACAAACAAAACAGTTGTGCCAATAATTACAGTCTGTACTTGAATTCATCAATACAAAAAATATAAACAATACAAATTTCTTTTTGCTTCTTGCCTCAAATTTGTTATTTTTTACATTTAGTAGACAAAAAACTGATTTTAATGTTGGGAAGAAGTACTTGCTGATGGTGTCTTATCAACTGTCTTGAAGAATTTGTCAAGAGAAAGTTGAACACTAGCCTTCTTTTTCTCTTGATAAAGGAGTCTGTAAGAAGCTGTATCAACAGCTCTACGTACTTGTGAACTTCTCTCTGCATTTGGATCATATTCTTCCATGATGCTTAAGAACTGTTCAAGGTGCGTGAAGGCTTCATTCATTTTCTTCACTGTCAAAGTGTTAGTGGGAGGAAGTTGATAGTCATCATCTTTAGCTTCAGGTGGTGTCTTATTTGCCTCTTGTAGGTCAATTAGATCTTTATTGGACATAGGCTCTGAATGAGATGCACACAATTCATCCACATCTTCAATGCTGACATTCAAGTCCAGTTCATTCATAAGCTGAACAACTTCCTTTGTGGCAGCTTCAGGAGTCTCCTCAAAACCGTTAAAATCTTGCACTAAATCTGGGCACAACCTCTTCCGGCAACTAAACATTGTTGATTCCTTTATCTCAGCCCGTGTCCCCAATATTGTTCACTGCATTCCAGATGTTATAATCTTTCCAGAATTCCTTCTGCATAGGTCCACCTTCCTTGTCAGATGCCCTGATAGCATGGTTGATTGTTCTCCTCATGTAGTACCGCTTGAAAGTGGCTATGACTGTCTGATCCGTAGGCTGAATTTCGCATGTGGTATTTGGAGGCAGAAACACAATTTTAATTTCTGGATAAAGTTCCTGTAACGATTTTGGGTGTCCAGGAGCATTGTCCAAAAGTAACATTGCCTTAAATACTAAATAATTCCTCCTGCAATATTGTCTAACTGCTGGAACAAAATGAAGATTAAACCAATCCTGAAAAATTATTCCAGTAACCCAGGCACTTGAATTAGATTTCCAGATGACTGGCAGCATTTCCTTAGCCTTCCCCTTCAAAGCTCTTGGATTTTCCAAATGGTAGACTAGCATTGGTTTTATTTTAAAATCACCCGCTGCACTGCCACCAAGAAGTAATGTGAGTCTGTCCTTAGCTGCCTTATGCCCAGGTGCAACTGCCTCTTCCTTTGCTAAATAGGTTCGTGCAGGCATCCTTTTCCAAAATAATCCTGTCTCATCAACATTAAAAATTTGACGAGCAGAATAACCCCCTTCTTCAATTATTTCGGAAAACTTTTACAAATTCTTGTGCAGCTTTTTTATCTGCACTAGCAGATTCTCCAGTCAATTTAATGTTATGTAAACAAGCCCTGCTCTTGAACTTATCAAACCAGCCTTGGCTTGCCTGAAATTCCGGAGTGTCAGCAGTCCCTTCTCCTAAGCATTTTTTCCAATCTTCATACAAACTGAGAGCCTTACGTTGTATTATTGCAAGACTCACTGGAACGTTTTTTTGATGCTGATCCTCAATCCATAATGTTAAAGATTGCTGCATTTCCTCCATCACTACACCTTGCCTTTTAGACACAATCTTCGACGAAATATTTCCAGCATTTCATACGTATTCTTTAATTTTGTCCTTCTCCTTCACAGTTGACCCCACAGTCGACCGACTTAAGTTCAATGAGCATCCGATTGAAGCTAAAGATCCACCGCTTTCGACATGCCTAATTATTTCCATCTTTGTCTCAATCGTGTTAAGTTTATGAGTCCTACGTTTTTTCCACTTGTATTAGAACTTTCAGTTTTCTGTTTGTCATTGATGTTTATAAAATAATACGTGTAAAATGCACAAACAAAGAAACACTGCTGTACGTACAAACAAAGATGGTAACATTGCCGAGACTGAATAATAATAATAATTTATTGATTATTAACCGGCTTTATTAATATACTGTATTAATCTTGTCAAATTTCAATACAATATTAAAAAACATTGCACACAAATCTTACATTACATACAATACGTATATTATTACGTAGCATACTTTAATTTATTAAAAGTGTTGGCTTGCCTGACAGACAGTGCCATTATGCAATAGCTCGAAATGTTTGATCGTCAGCTGATGAACGAAAGTCCGAATTCGGCATTGTTCGGCATACAAAAGGCGGTTTAGGGGCAAGAATTTACAATGTACGGAAGAGTGAATTGTACGAAAGTCGAGGACTGCCTGTATACTTATTGGAATCTAACAACTTATCACGCAATGTTAGAACGACTTTCATCAGTAATGTGTCTTCCTCTGGTGTTATTTCACAACCTAATTTTGTTCCTTTACCACCATAAATTTAAAAATTCCCACAGTTAACCTGATGAGTCGCACACTTCAAACATTTAAATCCCAAATCTAGAAGCTTTCATTGAAATATACTGCCTACAAGACAACCTACCTTTCCATAACGTATACTTTATGGAAACGTTTTTTAAATGGTCACTATGGTCTGTACCAAACTTAATGATCGCTGGGAGGCGGGGTTAAAATGTGTGGAAAGGGAACCTTGTTGCCGAATCAGTCCACAAACGTGGACCAATTATAGTGCTTCGCAAGTGGGCAGAGACGCTGGATGGTTAAGAGTTTGTAGGAGTGGGGTCAGACAGGCGAACATCAGTAAACGAAATTATAAAAATGTTGAAAACTTTAATATTTAAAGCTACATAAAATGAAATTACTAGTATTTACGTTTGGTAATATTATCGTAGTAACTACGAATATATTACTTCCTCCTTTGTCTTTCATAAGTAGACATAAAACATTTTCCACGTTATTGGGTACCTATTTTATATGATTGTCATTTAAACAATATAGAATATTCTCTGCTTAAATGGCAAATAAGAGAAAAGGATGTTATATTTTACATTTTTCAGAATGCATAGAGAAAACGAAGCAGGAAGACTATTTGGTACGCGAATGGCAAAGGTCGGAGCAGGTAGTATAATAAACACGAGGGAAAAGAATGGTGTGGGATTTCTAAGGGACCACATGTATGACCACAACATATGTTCCTTTCACACAGTTATTTGCTTCTCCTTTCAAGCAGCTGTTAAGTATATAACGGCAGAACTGCGTAGAACCATCTCGTAACATTTCTGCCAAATGAAGATACTGCCATGTTTTCCTTATCCTATCTCGTATTGCCGAAAATACGGAAATTTTACTAATATGCTGTAAAGATGCAGCATTCTAAAAGTTTAGGTCAAAATCTTATTGAACTATTAATTTAAAAAAAACAAGTAGTACAATATTCATCATGAAAGGGAAGAGGGTGCGGAGTAGGAATAAATACACAATATTTAATTTCATCTATTTATTTTTATTATTAACAATCAACTCTATATAATTGCAAATAGTTAATAGATCACATCAAGAAGAAGAGCAAAATATTCTTAAAGGTAGCAGTTGGATTACGGAAGAATTACATTTCGAGTACTTTCTTACTTCTATTGTTACTAATATTTTAAATATAACAAATGCATTACACGGACTAAAGCAAACACACAAGTTAATAATTATCATATTATTAGGAAATCATGATTGGATAAAAGAATAAAAATAACGCTTCTCATTGAGTAGGTACTTTTACTTATTCCAAAGACAATAAACCATTACATATTATATACACTGTGATTCAGAGTAAACGCTTCCACGAATATGGGAATATTAAAGAAATTCAAAGTAGTAAAATTACTTAATATATTTAAAACTGCACACAAATTGAACATTTTTACAGGGAAAAACCAGTAAGGCAAAAACCCCATTTGCAGAAAAACGGCCACAAGAAGAGAGACGTGAAAAAACTGCGAAACCTACTGAGGTAAACTAAGATATAGAGAGCTGTAAAAGAAGCAATGATTAGAAAACATAACAATAAACACGATTAAATTGTGCACATAAATAGTAAGATCAACACTAGAATAAAATAACCGTTTTTGTCAGCATATTATTATTACTGAATTTCATAAAAAGAAGAAAGTAATATAACTTCCTGAAAACCAAAACTTTATTATGAACAAACTGGGTTAAAACATTTACTGTCGTCATTACATTAGGATGAAAAGTATTTCAAATCCCAGATCATTCAAAATAAATTATTGGCTTCTCAAAAGTTATGAAATTATCTCTTTTTCAAATATTCTAATATTAAATTTATCCTGAGAAAACATATGACATTAGATTAATCATAGCCACATCAATGTCACTATTGAAATATAATGATAGGTACAGAGACAGAGTGAATTAAAAATAGAGTAGCTACATATAAAATTTAGGTTATTTGTAAATAGATGAAGTAAAAATAAGAGAATCAATTTTAGGATATAAAATAAACAGAAATGGAATTATATACTAAGCATGAACAGTAAGTAATAAAGTGGAAACGTATAATAATGAGAAAAGTTAAGACAAAAATACTTTTGAAATAATCACTTATCTTCACCTGCCTTAAAGTTATTTAAATCCGTCATTATCATGTACACACATGCGCTGACACTGACACTATACAAATAGATTGCAATTTAAACTTTAATAAGCTAAGTCATAAAGAAGAAGAAGCACTTACATGCTTTGAGCATGAAATATAAAAAATATAGCACTAAAAAGGGAAAAGCACTGTGGGATAGAGGGAGAAACACATTCACACTTCAGGGATTTCAAGTAGACACTGACCCTATACAAATAAATTACAATTTACACTTTAATTAGGATAATAGGGAGAACCACATTTGGTAGAAAAGGCACTGAATAAGTTAACCATTATAAAGAATATCCAAAGCTGAAGCACACACGATTTGAGCGTGAAATGGCAAGACTATAGCACTAAAAATGGGAGTAAAAGCACTGTGGGATAGATGGATGAACACACACTACAGGGATTTTAAGTAGGCACTGATACATGCAAATAAATTGTTGCACATTTGAAGTGTAGGGATTACAGCAAGCCATGGAAGAATTCAAAACTGCACCAAAGAGATAACTTAGGAATGTAACAGAATCATATACTTTTCTTGCAGGAAAGAGTGAAAATTTTTTAAAAAATGAAAGGTTTTTCACCATATAAAATTAATTAATATGTCTTAATTAATTGATGAAGGTTTTAGTTATATCATTACAGATTATTTTTATTATTAGCATTGCCTTAACTTATAACTTATGAATTAATACTTATAATCAAACTTAAGTATGAACATTGGTTGGAATTAACTGGTTCTGCAAAAAAGAGAGGAATAGCATAATGAATTTCAAAACACTCATTCAATAGTGTGGTAATGTAATACTCCAATATACTTACCTTGTGGAACTTAATTAGCAGCTGGGAATTTGGGCAAAGGCACCATGGAGGAACTGATCAACTTGGCATAAACTGAAAATTTAACTTGTTAATAAGAAGTCAAGAGGAAATTATAACTCATCATTCACCTCACCTTCTTACCTAGTAAAACATTAAGATATATTTAAATCAGGAGACAAATTGTTGACTGATTGACAGTGTTCAATTGAAGCTGTTCAAAAAAAGAGAGATATTTGTATGAGTAAATGGCAAAACAATACAGCATATTAGTAATTATCTAATTTTACACTTAATTTTTTAAACAAAGAGTAATTAATCAATACCTACCTTCCATAGTATTTAAACAGAATGAAACAAATATAAATAATTTCTATAATTTTTAATATTTTTATAGTTACCTTCTACAAAGGTGAAACTCCTAATTCTTCCAGTCCAATGTTATCTTCGCTAATATTGACATCACTGCTAGTATTCGAATCCGAACTTGAGGTCAATGCTATTATAATTTCTTGAATTCCCTCTTCCAATATTCCTTCTTTAATCCAAGCCTCCTCGATAACTTTCTTTGTGTGTTCTACTACGGTTTTCCTGAGAATACTTCTCGTTGGTTATTCTTCTGACTGTAGCCGTTCCCAAGTTAAGGGCAGCAGCTGATCTTTTTACAGCCTTCGAAATAGCAAGTAACGATCCACCATTACTTTTCTCCCTCTCGAAGTAATTTCGTATACTTAAAACTAAATTCCGCGCGCAACTCTGAAGAACACGTCTCACAGATTTTCGCTCAGACATCTTTCACACAATACTCATCCGCCGAAAGCAAAAGACGCTACGCATCTGCTGTGTGTGAGAGAGAGAGAGAGCGGTAAAGTCCCCTGATTGTGAGAGAGAGAGAGAGCGCGCGGTAAATTCCCTGGGTAGGAAACAAACAGACGGCAACGCCGGATGCCTCTGATTTGTTGACGAAGGGAACGCCCTCATTTTTGGGGGCCTGGCCAGCGATCATTAAGTTTGGTACGTAGTATAATTAGTAATATTTTATACAATTTGCATCTTTAGTTACAATGTTATTATAATTGTTATTCAAAAAATGCAAAAATTTGTTCTGTAATGAAAATCTTTCCTAGCTCATATGCATATTATACCTAGGTTTCTGAAAAACACCTATTAACATAATTAAAGTTATAAACACTCTGATTTCATTAGAATTAGTTGGAACCCACTTCTGATAACGAGTTTTTTTAAGCACTGCAATTGCGTTCTCCTCGCGAGACAAGAATTGTTCTGCACAACAATTCGTTTGGAGCACAATGAGGGAAATGAGAGTTTTGTCAAAAGCAACTCTTAACTATTGCAACAGATCATTTACATCATACACTCTTACTAGTTGTTTCCCAACCAAATCACTGCTGCTATTCTCCATTAAAATGCAGGAAAAAATTATAGAATATTAACGTAGGTGTTTCCTTAAATTTTGCCATCTCCTAGTTATATCTTTGTTAAGAATATATTCAATATGATTCTGATGAGGATTCTTTGTTTTTGACATTTAAAGGGGCTGTTTATTCCTAGATCTAGTGTATAAACAAGATTTTGAAAAGGTTTAGACATAAAGTTCACCAGCAATTTTAGTGATCCAGAGTAATATCTCTGAAATTAATTTGTACCAAATTCAGTTCAGTGTAAAATTAATTTTTTCCCAGAAATAAAACTCGGAACTTTGCACTTTTGAGTATAATATTTGTAAATGTTTGATTAAAGACAGTGCTACTAATTCATAAATATTGCTTGTTTTATCACATTGTAAGCATTTTAAAGAAGTTTATCTTATTCTCATACTGTTTCAGCTGATCAGAGTCCATCATCCGCAAGGATGTCTGTCAACAGCAGCCCAGCTGACATACAGGATGTGATCACCCTGCCCCATGATGCTCAGAACAACCAAGAGGAGAGACAGGGAGACCTCGTTGTGTAGATCTTGAGCGACGTGTTGGTTTTTTCAATTATCCAGCATGATTGCAAAGCCTATACCTTTTTCGCTTCCCAAAGTGTTTAGTGATTTTTGATGAGATACCTTTTATGGAAGCGGTATGCATGGGATAGGTTCAATCGTGTCAAAATTACAGGTGTAAGCTCTGTCTTTTGTAAAAAGAAAAAGGATGGGAGATCTCTCTGTCTGTTGGATTAACAGAGATTGGTTTAAACTCAATGGAACATCTCCCAGGAAGAAAAATATTCCAGAATATTGTGTGTATAGATAAAAATTCATCCATTGAGGTTAAAGGATTGTAAAGTTTTAAAAGTCCAAAGGACCATACTAAGAAAAAACTTTATTGTATTGTGTGATTGGTTTCAAACACTGGCATCATGTGGAGAGTGCTGAGTGAGTTGAGCCAAACATTTTTAAATGTTTAAAAGTGTTGTTATTGTAGCCTCATATGCAAAAAAGTGATAAGGTCAATTAAGATCATTTGACGCTTTTTCTCAGAGTACACTTTTATGTACCTGTTGAAAACACAACAAAAATAGCTTTTTTTTCGATTCTTTCGGATTCGGGCAACGATAATTTTCTTGTAACTGATTGTCACATTGCAAGAGTTTTCATCACAGCCACGGAAAAGGGAGAGAAAAAAATGTTAATTCTGCTCAGATTTCCTTCCAACTTCTTTGGCCAGCTATTTCCACCATTTTAGTTTTTAAAAAAATTTTCGCTTCGACGCCTGAGTGACTAAGTGTTACAAGTTGCCATATTTTTTTTTAGTTTTTACAAGTGTACCAAAGTGCATCACAAGATTTTTTTTTACTTAGTGAGATTCAAGGAAAAGATTCATACAACTGATACAAACTGCGACTGAGCTGCTTGATTGAATCGTCATTAACAGAGATTTCATTCCAAGGTCTCTGTCATCCATAAAACATTATGCCTTTGAGAAATCATTGATATATACAGTATATATTTTTAGCGATGCATATTTTTGTTCTGCATAGGCCAAGAACTTTATGTATATAGTTAAATACGGAGCTGAGTCTAAAAACAGGCATTGTTGTCAGAGTAGTCAAAGTTTGCCAGAGGAATGGATATCTTTTGAAGGTGTTGTGCCTCAAACATTGGCTGATAGACCTCATGCTTAAGATTTTCTTTTAAGTGAGAATCCTTAGGGGATTGTATAAATAGTTTGTATATTCTTTTACTATAAAGTTGACTGCTGTATTTCTTTGGAAATTGGTCATTTTTTTCTTGCTGAGATAATCTCATCCCTTGAGAGAAGCACTTGCGTTTACACATTAAAAAAGTATATAAGTGCAAGAATACAATGCTATACAAACTCATTTGAAGTCTTTCATGAATATTTAATTGATCACGGAGTATGTTTATTGCCTTCAACATTTCATTTTTTTTAACAGTGCTTAGTTACATTTGTTATCAAATTATATTGGACATTGCTTGTGAATTAGCAGATTTCAAGATTTATATGCCTTAAAAAGAATGCCATTAAGATTCTACTGTCTCGTGTCTTTTATGTATTTTTTTATTTTTTCGGGTGCTGTTTGATTGACAATATTCTATTCGACATTTCTATGCCACAAAAAAAATTGTAAACATTTGTAAAGTGTATAAAATTTTACTGTTTTTATAATACTAAATTTTTTCTTGGTACCTTCAATAATAATTATTTCATTTGTATATTTATCTAGATATTGGAAAGTTATGAGAGGATGGAGAAATTTCTGTAGGCTTTGTTTTATATTGAGTAAATAAAAATGATAAATTGCATTGTTGGTAAATAGATTTAAATCATGTTTATAATGTATAAGCAAATATTTATATGGATACAATAATTTAAACCCGATAATATAAACTATCTTTATATACTGTTTACTTTTAAAACAAGTGAGTTATTACTAAAATTTATTGAGTTGGGTATGTCTTTCAATATTGCTTCACTTGAGCTTAAGAATTTTATTTATTTTTATCATTTTCCTAGCATTTCAGCACCTAGAGAATCTTGAGAAATTTCTGCACAATGCTGGGTGGCAAACCCTAGGGCTCCAAATTTCGTTAATTTTTTTATTCCAGAAAATGTTGCTAGAAACAATTATACCTTGAATAAAAACAAATTGGTTGACATCATTATTGTCATAATGAAAATTTTGTTGAAAATATTGCAGAGGTCTGTAATTTGTGCATTGAATTAAAATTTATTATTTTGCTATCAAAATACTTTTTACTATTAAAAAGAAAGAAAAATTTCATAAACCTGCAATGAAGCATAACAAAAATGAGAAATTCTTTGCAATTTGGGCTCATTTGAATGTATGTTTACCTATCTAGCAGCAGTGGATTTATAAATCTTGCACCCATAAGCTTTTAGAGTTTTATGCCCTCTGGCTCTCATTTTCTATTCACATTGCATTAACAGTCTTTAATCACATTTTTCTCCTCCTTAAGAAAAATTCCCTATTGTTATCCAGTGAAAATTACCTAATTAAAAATTTTAGTTTGTTATTTTCTCTACTTTTTAATGCTAGATAAGTTATTTGGGTTAGCTGGATTTGGCTACAAAGCTGCCATCATCAGCGATGATTCTCTTATAGTAGAAACACATTAAATTCTAATTTAGAATCGATCATTTCTGGTGGCAACCGCTAACATGCGCACACAGTTTTCACAAACTTTTGTGATTATTAGGCCTAGTTAGTCAATTAAATTTCACTTGAGCTTGATAATTCTCACTTGCCACATATGCTGAAAATGTATCACATTTAAATATTGTTAAGGATGTTTCATTTTGTTTTGAAATCTTTGGCACATTGACTTCCAAGTGCAATTATGGTGTTCAAAGAATTTGTCTTTTAAGATTATAATGTGTTTCTGTTGGTCATTTGAAAAGAGACAACCTTAGCTGCTATTCCACCAAACATTTTGGCAATTTGGGATCCCCTCACCTAAAGGAAGGAGTACCTACATATATCTGGTTAATACAAATTAGAGTTGAGGGTTCTTAAGTCAGAAAATTTAGCGTTTTGATGGGGAGGGGGTGAAGGCCCGTCACCTCCCTCTCCCAGTTGTGCGCCTGATATCCATCTTGCCATCACGAGTTGGCCAAGGTATCGCCATGAGGAGAAATGACTATCGGTCGCTCAATTTGCCTCCTACACACTTCACTACCCTATTCCTACCTATTTGTTTCTCTCTCCACGAAATAACATCCCCTCCTCAAACAAAACCCTTATAACTCCTCCCATCCATCAGCTCCCTCCCGCTTACCTTCTATGCCGACAATGCCCCCCACTCCACCTGCGAATTCACAGGGCTCCAACCTCTCCTCCATTTAGAATCTCAAACCAAATCCCTCCCTTACGGTCTATTGAGTTAATACATTTTTACTTTATTACTTAATATTTCTATGAGACGATTTATATATTTTTGCTTTTCTCTTAAGGTTTTGGTTTTTTCCTGAGCATTTCAAAATGTCTTTACAGATTTTATCCTTACTTTAAACATTTATATATGAATATACCTTCCACACCGTGGATAAAATCGAAATTTACATCTAAAATACCTAATAACTTTTTCAAAAGTTAAAACGTTCATAATGGTGATAATTTAAGTATAGAATGAAACACGGAAAATCCTGCTTCCTCTAGCTGCGTTTCATATTTGTGGGATCCCTTTTTGCAGACGTTTCCACGTTTTCCATGGCACGTGTGTCCGCCCATTCCCTTCCACCCGAAATTAGATATTTTTCTTATCTCGGTAAGGAGTATTGAATGACGTTTTGAGAATTACTGAGGGGACGGGAGCGACATTTTATACGATAGTTGAAGATCGAATGTATGGAGTTGTGTTGCCAGTGAGTCACTGAGAAAAGAAACGATGGCATCTCGTTGTTGTTGGTGGTCCTCTCAACTTTGCTGGATATCATTTTTTTCATATTTCGCTAAGGCGAGTAAATCGCTTCATTATGTACTGCATTGATTTAAACGTGCAGAAAAATGAATTACAATGACATGGTCCCGGATTTGGTTTTTTAGTTTGTAGTAACATTAACATTTATCTAAAACACCCATTTCTATCAAAACACTAATAATTAAATTTGAGTCTTTTGGAGTCCTTGCATGGTTGACTTAGTTCATCCAGTATTTCATTTTGTTCCACCATTTTTGTAATCAAAATATTCTAAAAGAATAGAAAACATTTTTGTGGACCCATGATTCCTTGCATCTGCAGCATACACGTGTATGATATTTCTGATAATTCATGACATTTTTGAAAAATGTCAGAATCACAATAGATTATCTTGTTAAAGGATATGGTATGATCCAGGAAAGTGTATCACTGATGGTGGTGTGTGATGTGGTAAGCTAGTGTTCCCTCTGCAGTTCGGATGTGTTTATTATTCTTGTTAGACACAGAATACTTTTCCATAACAAGATTTGCTTTGCTATCATGTCTTCAGATGTTCTTTTGTTGTTTTTTTCTGTTCGGACATGCTCTTTTCAATCAAGATTCCCATTGTTACCGATAGATAAGTTCCATTGCAAATGGTACACTACTGTACTTCATGAGGGTTTTAAAGGAATGAAATTGCTTGATTAATTACTATGCACTTACATTTCGGCATTGTGACAAACAGGATATTCCACAACTTATAAAAAAAGTAACTGAAAGATTTTGTAATTACTTAATGCACTCTCACTTAAGAGCGTTAGCATAAATTCCATTTCATATATTGGTGCAAACTGCTAACTGGCAAAATAAATCATGGTTAACACAGTGAGTTAGTTGCAAAAAGGGTTGCAGCTAGCTTCTAGCAACAGGGAGGTTTGTGTTAAATGTCAAAAGAAATAAAATTGATATAATTCCCCAATATCGTTTTAAGAAGAAATAAAATATATTACCTATATAAAGTTATAAAAATATGACACATCTTCGAATTGCTGCATAACAGTAATGTTATCCATAAAGAAGGTAAAGGTCACAATTGTTTTAAGGAATTGCCTTGGAAAATTTATGGATGTTTTTAGCATTCTATAAAGAATGAACATATTAATTATTATTAGAGGACATGGCCATTCCCATCTCCTGACAATAAAGGGGCTATGCCTGCCAGTTATTTTTTCTTTCTTAATTAAGAAAAAATTACGGAGTAATGATTAAATCATTCAAGCCATTTATGGAGATCAAATTGACATCAGAAGCATCAATTGTCTTGAAAATCATTTCCTTCTCCTTCCTTCCCCCTCTCTCATTCCTCCCTCCCTGTCACCCCCTTTCTCTCCCTCACTCTTCTTCCCTCTCTCTCATATTAAAAGCATTCAAAGCATGCTTACACCCATAAGGATTGAAATAACAATAGGATTTCGAAGTCTAACAATGTAATCTGTACAAAATGATTTCCCCAAACTATGTGAATTAAACGTTTAACGCGAGCTATTTCAAACTATAGGTGGAAAAAGATGAACATCATAAGAAACTTTATAATTTTGTCTTCAAAATGATTCAGATCCGAAGATCGTAGGTTAATTATTTATAATTTTAATCTCAGAAATAATAAAAGACCACGTCGAAAAGTTGATTTTTAGGTGTTACCTTATGGGAAATGAAAATGTCTTCCTTGTAGTCGAACCTAGGACATTTTCAAGGTGTTTTTCATCATCACCTTAAAATACGTTAATTGAACATTCCTGCCAAACTTATTTTCTATCTTGAATCTTTATCGAGTTATTCGCATTTGCAAATGATCACCGACCAACCAACATTTGTCTATTATTATAATGCAGCAATTTTCCCCACAACTCCGCACTTAACGAAAGCACTTAAGAAAGCAGCGATATTCTGCGATTTTTCTGCGTTTTCGTCGCGTTATTTCGACAAGTGCTTTCGTTAAGTTAAGAAAGGGGACGAAAGAGTGAAAAGTTTCCTGTTGGAGAGACGGTAACAAGAAGTCCACAGTTTCTGAAGTGGTTAAGTGTTGTTGATATTTTATGTTATTTTGTTATGTGTACGATATAGCATTTAGTTGGAGCTGTATGTGGCGGTAATCTTTGGGTCGCCACATAATTGGAGGCACCGGGGAGATAGTATTCTGTAACTCTAACTATAAGGGTGCTATATGTTCGGTTTATTTTGGAATTTGCAATTTGTGGAATAGTTTTAATTTGTTTGAGGGTATTTTTGGTTTTTGGTGGTATAGTTCTCCTGGTATTTGATTATATTGTGAATCGTTCCGCTTTGTCATCTCAGTCATTCCATCTCCTTTCGAGATCCCTGTTTGTTTAATATCCTGTTATTTCGTATTAAATATGTCTAAAGAACGCGGTAAAAGGGGCGTTGGAATGCTTCCTGAACCCGCAGAAGAGACCCCGTCGAACGGGGGTGAAATGAAGCCTCATTTCTCGGATTGTGTAAAAGTCGCTAATCAGCTGTTGCTTGAAATTTCCCCTTTCCATGAACCCACGTCGGAGAATTGGTTTAAATTCATATCAGCGGTATGCGATGTTTTGTCTTTGTCTTTGATCCCAGAACATTATTTGTTTACTCTGTTGCTGTCTAAACTTCCGGCTAATTGTCGCCAATTCTGGCTCGCGGTCGTTAACCAGAGACTTCCATGGGATAATATAATAACTAAAGTATGGGATACTTTCGTCTCAAAAAGGGAATACGAACGACTTCTGACAACCAAAATCAAACGATTTCAGATGCCGCACGAGTCCCCTCGCGACTTTTATTATTCCGTCCAAGTTGCCGCTAAAGCACTCGGAAAAAAGTATTCTGAGGAAGAATTCATAGAATTGGTTTTGGAGGGGCTGAATCCTATGTCGCAGTCGACGTTGACCTTCGCTAGTCGCCCCCAGACGCTCGGTCAGCTGGAGGAGTTGATGAGTAACGCAGCTAAGGGACTCATGAACCGCCTCGAATATTCGGCGGCTGAGGCGCCGTTAAACTTAGCAAACTCGTTTCCTTCTCCCAATTCACAGTCGGTTGCATTCCCCCATGTACCAATTTGTTCCTTTTGTAATAATCGTGGACATTCTTTCCGCGACTGTCGGCGAAGAGCTAGTGAAAATCGCTCCGCGAGATCCGCGAGAAACCGGCCAGCTATTTCGTTTTCCAATATAAATGACCAACTTGAGATGCCTTTTGTAAATTGCGATGTTCATTCCGCAAAAATTCCAGCTTTATTAGATACCGGCTCCTCCTTATCGATGCTTGACATTAATACTTGGCGTAAAATTCCCCGCACGGGACGAACCCAACAGTGTGACATTACGTGTCGGAATATCATTGCAGCTCGGATTATCTTGACACGATATGTTACATTGAGGGTCCGTATTCAAAACTTATCGTGGCGACATACATTCTATTTGTCCGATTTGCCTGTCCCAATGATATTGGGTCAGGATTTCATCAAAAGGACGCGAATCGTACTTTACCACGACGCGTTTTCCTTTGAAAACTGTCCAGATAAGAAATTCCCTTTCCACTTCAATTCCTACACTTCGTTAGCGTCGTCCGATTCGCCCCCGTCATCAATTGTTAATATGCAATGCCAAGATGCTCCACTTGCAAGCAACACCCATTCCAACAGGGAAAAGGTTTCCTTCGGCGGCGAAGATAATCTGAGTCGTCCAACAAACGAAATAAAATGTCTCGTCGATGGCTATTCCGACGTAATCTCTTCACAATTAGGCCAAACCAACCTGATGTGTTATGAGATTGAATTGCTCGATTCAACTCCGGTCAGATCCCCTCCATATCACTGTTCACCGCCAAAATTGGCCATGATGAGGGCTCATGTCGATAAGTTACTCGCTGACGGTATTATCCAGCCTTCGTTATCAAACTGGTGTTCACCTGCCTTTCTCATCCCCAAGAGAGATGGCTCCGAAAGACTAGTGGTCGACTATCGTAAACTCAATAAGCAGGTCAAGGCCGATAATTTTCCTACGCCTTCGATAGAACACGCCCTACAATATTTGGGCTCTGCCAAATATTTCACGATTCTTGATTTAAATTCTGCCTTCCATCAAATTCCTTTGACATCGCCTTCAAAGGAGTATACCGCCTTCGTCACACCGTTTGGGCTGTATCAATATAATCGTCTTCCATTTGGTTTAACCACATCTCCTCAGGTCTTTTCGAGGTTAATTGACAAGGTGCTAGGTGATTTAAAATATTCTTGTGTGTATCCATACATTGATGATTTATGCATTTATTCCAAGAGCCTCCAAGAACATCTTCGTCATGTCAAACTGATATTGGAGAAGCTAAGGGCAGCTGGTCTAACGGTCCATCCAGAGAAGATGAAATTGGCCCACGAATCCATTACCTTCCTTGGACATCGAATCTCCCATGGCGAACTTACCACTGACCCAGAGAGAACACAAACCCTTTCGGCATTCCCTGCTCCTAAGTCAGTTAAGGAGGTGTCACGCTTTCTCGGTATGTGCGGTTTTTATTCGAAATTTATTCCAAATTATGCGGAGATAGCATCCCCTCTGAATGCACTCCGCAAGAAAGATGTCATTTTCAAATGGACCAGTTTGCAGCAAGATTCTTTTGTCACATTGAAACAATGTCTGTCGTCTCCGCCTGTACTTCAACTTCCTAACTTTGACGAAGAATTCCATTTGTTCGTGGATGCCAGTCAGGTGGCACTTGGGGGGGTTCTTCACCAAATGTTCGATGGGAAGCTAAAGCCTATAGCTTATGCTAGTAGAACCTTAAATAATTTTGAACAGAAGCAGCCATCTTATGAATTGGAGTGTCTTGCTTGTTGTTGGGCGGTCGAAAAATTCAGGACTTATCTACAGCCAAAACTATTCCATTTATACACAGACAATGGGGCGATAACCTGGTTGTTTAAACATCCCAAGCAACTAGGAAAAATTGGACGAATGGTTTTAAAATTGTCATCCTTTCGCTTTGTAATCCATCATGTCCCAGCTTCTAAAAATAGGGTAGCAGACTGTCTATCTAGAGCGGTCGATAAACCAATTGAGAATCCAACTCATTGTTCTATGCTGTTACATCAAATACCTCTGTCCTTCACAAACATTAGGGATCACCAGAATTCAGATCCACAGCTAAAACAGCTGATCGAGCAAATCAGACAGGGAAGCCCATCCCACAATTATTTCATTAAGAATGGATTATTATATCATGGAACAAGCAGACTTCAAAGGGGTAGAGTGGTGGTTCCAGATGCCCTCAAGGCCATGCTATTTTCCTATTTCCATTCCTTACCAACTGCTGGACATATGGGCATTAGTAAGACTTCTGAGCGAATCTGTAGGGAGTTTTGGTGGAGTAACATGAAGTCAGAAATAGCCCAGATGGTAAAAACCTGTCATGACTGCCAAACATGTAAACCTAGGAACACCCTTCCCCCTGGAGAAATGAGTTCTACTACTCCTAACTACCCCTGGGAGAGAGTTTATATAGACTTTGTTGGTCCATTACCCAGAAGTCGGAATGGAAATACCTGTGCACTCACAGTCATTGATGGTTTCACCAAATTTACCTTCATTGAACCGGTACGCTCTCAGTTAGCCTCACAAGTTGTTTCCACGTTATTCCAGAAAATCTTTCCTAAATTTGGCTATCCTAAATTCTTGGTTTCTGATAATGGAACCCAGTTCAGATCTGCGCTTCTGGCAGATATGTGTTTTAAATATGGTATAAAACAAATTTTCACAGCCCCTTATTATCCGCAACCTAACCAAGCTGAACGGGTCCACCGAAACCTGAAATATGCCCTAACTATCTTATCTCAACATGATCATAGGAAGTGGGATGAGTATGTGCCCAGCCTAACTTTTGCCTTCAATTCTGCCAAACACAGTAGTACAGGATATACTCCAGCGAGGGTGTTTATGGGAAGAGAACTTCCACACCCTCTAACAAATTTCTGGAGAATTCCTCCACAAGCTCTGTCGGAGACGTTAACACAATCTGAAAGGCAGTCCCTATGGCAAGAGGTGTTAAGAAATTTAAAAAGGACAAGACTTAGACAAGCAGTGGCATTTAATCGAAGTCATTCAGGGAATCCCTTTAAAACTGGTGATATGGTCTTGTATAAAAGATTTCCTACTAGTTCAAAGGCGCACCACCAAACCGCCAAACTGACACCACAATGGGTCGGTCCATTTTCGATTAAAAATTTCTTATCTCCTGTGACAGCTGTTCTGGAACTGTCACCCACTAGGGAGAGAATTGCCAATATTTCGCATTTAAAATTATATCATAAATAATTCTGTTATTATAACTTGTATGGGCCGGCGTAGGGAATTAGCGACCCCATCGCCCAATGATACTGCATCATTGCAATCAGCACCCAGATGAGAATCTGGAAAAATATATCCATTTTCAGCTTAAGCTATGCCTTTGTGAATACAAAGATGATGTTCGAGGCAGCATACAGGATGTTTAGACCTTTATGTTTGTCTCCATGGCTCTAAATTTTTATTAGTTAAAGTAACCTAGCCATGCTTTTCTTATGTTTACTGGTAATACTGCCTCTATTACCACAATAGTTTTGTGCACTCTCCCCAATTGGGATAGTGTACCTTAAAATGTTTATTAGACTGTATGCTATTGTTAAAAGGCTGTGCATCTCAAACGGGGGGAAATATACTAATTTAAAACTGTCTCACTAATCATAATTATCTGTACTACTGTGAAAATTAATTAATGTCATAACAATTATCTGTACCACTTACTAAGCTCAAAATGGTTAATGTCATACTGACTCGAGCCCTTGTCTTAGAAAATAACTGCTGGTAAGTGCCCAGCATAAAATACTGTTTACTTTACTTGATACTTTAAATTCAAAATAATCTTTTGTTAAATTTCGGTACTTCCCACTTGGAACTACCATGAACTCCTTTTTTCTTATAATATCCATTGTCTTTGAATGTGCCCTTGTTGTAAGCCTAAGGCAAGGAGTGGGCAATAAGTTTTGTATCTCAATTCACTGGTGCTATTCTGAAACCACACACCAGAACCTTTCATGATAATTAATATCTGTTATGGTAAAGACATAAGTGGGCCGATTAAATATCCAGCCGAGAAGACATCTCACTGCAGTGCTTAGTGAACACTTTCCAAACCTGCCTTCAAGAAGTGTACTAAACCCGAACAGTGTGGATCAGTGGTGAATGTTTTTCTGTTTCCCCTAAGAACTTCCACGGAAACAGGGGCGCAGACTCGGATTTTCTGAACAAAATAACATTTCCAGTGAATTATTCCCAATATGTTTGAATTATCCCAAAGACAGTAAATAAATTATATTAACAATACTAAAGAGAATTCGTGTGTGTGATCTAATATAAAGAGCGAGTAAGGAAGTGCTACAGAGTAAGGGTGTGAACACTTGGGGGAAGAGATGGTCTAAGGAATCTCCCCCCACCCTTCAAAACTTTATTTTTCTTTGGGAAAACTTTATTTTTTTTCATTTTCTGAGGGAGGATGCAGCAATTTTCCCCACAACTCCGCACTTAACGAAAGCACTTGTCGAAATAACGCGACGAAAACGCAGAAAAATCGCAGAATATCGCTGCTTTCTCTTTTTCATCGATGAACAGAACACGGATGGCCTCACCGAATGGCCGCTACCACAGCAACGCGCTTTATATAGGGCGAATATTACCCCTATTTCCCATTCCCTCCTTTTCGTAGGGGTATATCACTTAGTCACGAATTTAACCAATACGAAGTCGAGGAGACGGGCATTTAAACGACCCGCCGTACCCCCTCCCTCGAGCGGCGACGTCAGGCGAGAGCGGGCAGTCAAGAAAACGACGCAGACCACCGACAGAGACGGCGAGCGAGCTGTGACAGGGGTGGTAAAGAAAAAGGAGAGAAGAGGGAGAGTGACAGAGAAAGGGGACGAAAGAGTGAAAAGTTTCCTGTTGGAGAGACGGTAACAAGAAGTCCACAGTTTCTGAAGTGGTTAAGTGTTGTTGATATTTTATGTTATTTTGTTATGTGTACGATATAGCATTTAGTTGGAGCTGTATGTGGCGGTAATCTTTGGGTCGCCACAATAAGAGACTAGAGAATCCTACATTTCAAATTTGAAACGCCAGCATTTTTTATAATAAATACAGAGAAGCTTGAAAGTTTATTGAATACTATTTTTTTAAATTTCATATCTACAATACTTAAGTACTTAGCATAAATTCCCATCAATATGATGGGAAATAAACTTATGTTGCCGTATCCCCCATCTTTCCTTCCTCCGCTCCCTCCTTGTCCGGCCCTCTTTCCCCCCTCCCCTCTCTCTTGCTCGATACATCTATGTAAATGCTTCGTATTTCGTAAGTACTGCCACCAAAGTTATCCTTTATTCCTCTTCTCCCTCAAATCCACACAAAAATTCAATCCTTTATGTTCTACAAAGACGGCAGCCGTCTGAGCATACGCTCCGCATACTACTGTTTTGCTATTATTTATTTTCATTTACAATGGAAATTAAGTGTAACAGATCAGGTAGGTACATATTTTGAAATAAAGTACTTAGGTATTATCTCCAATACCTTCGCTGGATTCATTAATTTACGTATTATCTCCAGGACCCTCACAGGACTTATTAATTATATTTAACTCAACAATGTAATGAACTGCTTATTTATTATACAATATAACAATACATTTTAAATGTTTTGAGGTCATTTTGAAAAACAATAATAATGATGGAGAGGATATTGGGGAGCCTTCGACTTGCTTTGTTTTTATTTTATTTGTCGTCCCTGGGCGCTACCGCGCCCTTCGCCTTGCTGGAACCAAACTGGTGAGTTTGTGTAATTTGATGAGTTCGAAAGTCTGGAGAGACGTTACAATAAATGAAATGAAGAACTCACATGACATGGCAGGATCACTCAGGATGCGCGTTTCGACAGCAATGCTGTCATCTTCAGCAATGTCAAAGTGTGTAAGGTTAGGCAGAGTATTTATACTATTGTTGACCATTAGAGAAGTAGGGGAGGGGAAAGGTGTATAGATCATTAACTGAAATAAAGGGGAGTGGGGGATAGGGCCAGTGTCATTATCTTGTTTTGGTTATGGTGGGATGGAGCGGCAGGGGGTAGGTGGGAGGGAGGGAGAGGTAGAGAGGGAGGGAGAGAAGCCAGGAGATGGGAAGTGAGGGAGAGAGAGAGAGGGCAGGAGAGATGGTGGATATGGAGGGAGGGAGGGGAATAAGGAAGGTGGGAGGGAGGGACAGAGAAAGGGAGGGGGGATGGAGAGATAGGGAGGCATGTGGAGTGGGAGGGAAATAGGGAGGCGTGGGGAGTGGGAGGAAAATAGTGAGGTATGGGGGAGGGAAATAGGGGGATGGGGAGGGTGAGAGGAAGGGATATAAAGAGTGAGTTGGAACCAGAGTATGTAATATGTGCGGCGAATTCTGCATGGTGAAAGGAGTCGCAGAGGCGTACCTTGACGATATGGTGTCTATGGCAAAATTTTAGGAAACATCTTGGTTATCTAGAATCTAGAATATCATTTTTTCTAGGTTTTTTTCAAGAATAAGGGCGCTGTTTTTATATATAAATTAACGTTTGAGTAATAAAATAATACTTAAGGGAAAATGAACTTTTCGATCTTTTTTCGGGTACGTTTGGCCCCTTTTGCTAGCGATGCCTATGGTAAATACTACCTTCGCCGTACCCTATAATAGTTACGTCACTGGGTGGAACAAGCCACTCCTTCAAACTGCTTACCTCGCCCAAGATACTCCATTTGACACATACATGATTCGCTTACTTTGTTTCCTGGCCTTCTCTTTATGCGACTCGGGATCGCTGGCGTGTCTTCCTTCACTCCGAGCTCACGAGCAACCCTGAGAGCCTAAACCCTCCCCGCCCCTACCGTAACCTTTACTTCATGCGCCCCTGCTGTGATTCTCCTCGAGGTTTTGGCATTTTCAGTAACCCGTTTCTTCGTACATAGTCTCAACCTCATGGAAAGAGGAAGCGTGACCAATACTTATTTAAAAGCCTATTGCCGATTATTTTGCCTTTTCATATTTACCGATTCATCATGTAATTAAAATCGGTCTCAAGTAGCGTTGCCAACTTTTAGATTTTCATTAACCGGAGATGTTGTTACGGGTTGCCTACTTTAAATATTGAA
This sequence comes from Uropetala carovei, assembly GCA_036926305.1. NCBI lineage: Eukaryota > Metazoa > Arthropoda > Insecta > Odonata > Petaluridae > Uropetala > Uropetala carovei. The sequence continues at coordinate 9,432,176 of JAXCHB010000033.1, read as the reverse complement.
CCGGAGTTTGCTTGATACCTGGATACTTTAGAAGAAACCCAAGAGGAATTACATGTAATGATAAATATATTCAATATTATGAAAGGCACTCATGTTTTTAGGACATATGATTAAAAATCGTTGTTTATTTTTTTAAATACCCTAATTAACGAAATTTTAAGAGCATCGTCAATTTAAGTTTTTTGTATAAAACAAAATACAATGGAAATTAAAGTGCAAACTATCTTAATTCGAATCATTTATAAAAAACGCAAAAAAGTGATAAAAAGGGCTTTCCGCTGCAGTCGAAATTGAACCGAAGATTTGTGCTACTCACCCGGAGATATGACGATGATCCGGAGATCTCCGATTCGAAAGCCGAAGGTTGGCAACCCCAGTCTCATGCGATTCCTTTAGAGGCGATTAAATACTCAACGCTTTGCTCAAAGTAAAGTTGAGCCTCGCGTAACGCCGAAAACCACAAAAATGACTGCAGTTGACAAGGTTCGCGTTTGCCTAAGAGCAATTTGTTATTTCTCTTCCTAAGTTTTGGATCTCCCTCCTTCCCCACTGCCCCCCTACTTTCTATAGAAAAACTAGCGACCTCTTTCGGTCAGAGGATGAACTATTACCAGTTTTGGTCGCGGGGTGTTGGGGTGTACTTGGGAAGCAGCGGTATACGTGTTGCTGTTTTGACATATTTACGCAGCAGTACTTAAGTATTTTTAGTTTATATTTACTTGGTTACGTTTTTACTATACTTAATCGAGTAATTTTCATTTTTTGTTAAATTTTTATTGAAGGCTTTAGCTAGTAAGAATGCTATAATAATGTCCAATATTACTGTTTGAATCTTTACACTTCTGCGAACTTAAGAATGGCACTGATACAGCCATTGAGTGATGAATTATTAATATAATGTACCCAGATATAGATTTTGCTATAGTCCGTAGAAGATCATGCACGGTCCTTACTGTTTTACGTATAAAAGAAAAAGCTACCTTATTGGTATTCCTCATTTCTCTCACGGCATAAGTTTTAATGATGAGCATGGAATTTTTTCAGTTCTTTAGTGAGCTTCAATACGATAATTAACGAGTTATTTACTTATTAGGCAGCAGGAAAACCTACATGATTAATATATACTGTCACTTAATGTGGGTTTAGTTTAATACTCGGTTATATTTAATCACTAAAAGCGAAGTCAAATAAAGAGAAACCTCATAGCTGGATTTACTTTAATATCTACGAAACATTATACCAGCACTTGTTGCAAGTTTAGATTTCTAGTATCTTCTTAACAAATGTTTTAGGCGTGTTAGAATGGAAGTTATCCCATTCCTCCAATGATGGAAATTAATTGCTCTTCTTACTAGTAATATTGCCTTAGAAGGGGTTAGATAGAGAGGTTTGACAGGTGGTAACATAATATTGCTTTCTATTTCTTTTGTAGCTTTGGATTCAGTATTTTATTTAACATAAATTTCTTGGATGGTTCAAATTCATGTGATTGCTTACCGTGGTAAGAAGGCTTTCTGTTGGCCACCTTCTTATTCCTATTCACAATCACGCTTGGAGAAAAGTGATTGAATTCTCTAACATTTCTGAATTTCATATAAGCAGAAATAGCAAATATTTTATATCCTATTCAAATTTTCAAGAAAACATCACTAGAAGAATTCTCTTTTCAGTTTTCCACATTAGTCTTTACTCATTGTCAGACCAGACGTGGTAACAACTGAATGTTAGAAATGAAAAAATTCTAACATTAAGTGTTTATAGATTCAGTAGTATGTGAGAAGATGATGCTTCTAATGCTTTGGAGCAGCAGTTAGTCCTGACTTTATTACAAGCAATTCTTGCTTTTAACTTTGTTTCTTCATCAAGTCCGTGGACCACCAGGGGTCTTTGGATCACAGGGTGACCTTTGAATGGTAGCTATGTGTATTCATTTTGTCAAAAAGTAATTAAATAATATTAATAAAGGCTAACACAAACCTGTCACAGCATATAATTACTTGATATGGTAACCTAAACACACAATAATTCATAATATTTGTTTGTAGTAATGATAGTTAAAAGAGATGGAAGCACCATAATGAATGCAATTATACAGGCCCTTTTTTAACTGTTCTTTTTGTTGGCATTTCCATCAGCACTGTTATATTTAACATGTACCTAGCAATTATCAATCCTTCACTTGTTGGTATTTTACATTCCTCATCCCAAACATGACCTATAATATTTTCTTCCTCATGAAGTTAACTTGTAATCTTTTTTATTTCCTTCCCAAAGATGTACGACTTAATTGTTGTGAATGAAGAATCTGAGAGCAGAGAGAAGGAACATGGAGGAATACAGAACTAGTGGCGACTAAAGAATCCTGGGATGCACAGCTTTGCCATGAGTAACAAAACATCAGAACCTGTCAACATTAAAGATAAGTGCTTTGCAACTTTTGAATTGTAATGGCGTTGTGAAGTGGATACTTGTTTCTATATCCACCCTTGTATGTAGTATACAATTTATAATATAGTTTTTTTTTGAGTCAACCTTCATTTATGGTAATGGAGAGATATTCATTACCTTGAAAAATCATGATCACAGATATTGATAGAGAAGCAGTACTGGATTTATGCTTTGAGGCCTTAGGTGCAAAAGTCATTTTGAGGCTCCCTAAAGATTGTGACTCATTGATTTAGCATGCAAAAATAAAAAATATCATGAAAAAACTTCATTACAAACACATTTAACAGTCGGTAAATGAAATACAGTATAGAACCTTTTATTCAGATTCCGCTTAACCGTAAATCCAGTTAACCGGCTATTTAAAAAAAATAATGCATTTTTCCAAAATTAGGTGAAAGAAATTAAAATTTAATGCCTCGCTAGTAGTTACCTGGCTCATCACCGTGCATTGGATGCGCTCCGGTGAACAAGTGAACATATCCCATGACATTTTAATGATATCAGTACAGTCCTTGATGTTAAACTTGGTTAAGTTTTCGAAAGCACCAGTCTATAATTTGGGTTGCATGTATGTAAACATTTCTTGTGTAGTATGACATGAATGTCTTTATTACACCTTGGCCCATCAGTTGCAGAATGGATGTGGTATTTGGAGGTAAAAATAATATCTTGTCATTAGGATGGCTGAATTGCAGTGCATCAGGGTCATGGTAGGGTGGTCCTTATTTTCCGTTTTTGAATTCGCTCTCCCACCCGCGGAAAATGTTCCTTTCAACCACCGTAAACAACTCACAGAATGTGGGATTGATCCGATAATATTTAGTGGTGCCTCAATGATGTTGAATATCTGCAGCTTAGTCCAATATCACGTAAATGTCTTAATGCATAGTATTATGATCGCACGTGTCAGTATCCACACATTTCGGCTGGCAGAATCTGAAAAGAATGTGCTTGATTTTATTATCTCCAGTCCCCGAGCGTGCTATTCGAAGGCGTGCACCGTGCCTGTTCAAACCTGCAGGGTGTATGTCGCAGGCAGTACATGCCTCGCCATCCCGCTACCCGTTCGCTTCCTTTTAACTCTTCCCCCTCCTCTCTGAACAAACAGTGAATGAGTGTCAAAGTACATCATTTTAAGGTACACGGAGGCCCATATCGCAAACGCACATAACAACAGAGTTACTGGACTACAGAGTGTCTATTTGGTCTCTCAGACCATACGTGTGTAGTTAAGGGTTAAGATGTGTTCAAGCTTGCACTGCAAGCCGGAGTCACACGCAGGGCACACAGTGACATGTTCTTGTGCTTTGGTGTTTGGAATAAGTGAGGAAAATGGACCGTGTTGCGTAGCGATATTTACCTTCTTAACAATCTGCCGCAGAGTGAAATCTTAGGATGTAAATTACCTTCTAATAGGCAAGTGCTGAGCTTTTAGTTTTACCAACTGAAGGTTTTGAAGAAGACGAGAAAAGAGAATGCTAGTGCCACAGTAAGAGGGGTTCAGAAATTTTGGGACCAGGCAAGGATCCCCACTCGATGCACTGATCACTCAGAAGAAAAAGTTCTGGAGTATCACAACGAGTGGAAGGCCCTGCAGCGCTACGCCTCTCGTGAAGATGATAACCAAACTCTCAAAGAGGCAGTATTCAAGGGAAAATTAGAAGATTTGTTCGACATAGCCCATCAGGATGGATTGAACCTATTCAAAATCGAGGAAGACCACCAATTTTTAATCGCACAGAGGGAACCTGGCCGGCAAAGAGTAATATGGTTGGTGTGGACAAAAACCTTGCACAAAAGGAGAGACGTCAGGCGGAGAGGAAGAGAAAGGAGAGAAGGGGAAGAGCATCGTCTAGCACTAGACATGAGAAAGACGGACCTGGACACACTAAATGTGGAAATTGGCGGAAAGCCTTAATTTGTCGATCACGATTCTTCTAAAACCCTCACCTGACAACTTTAATTTTTTTAATTGTCAATTTCTGTGTTAGTAGATTCTGAAGACGAGGGTGCACATGGAGGTTGTAGTTTCTGGGGCTCGAATGAGGTCGACGAGCCCTTTCCTGACCCATCACCACCCAAAGATCCATTTCCGTCTGAGCCAGGGCCTCAGCCACGAGCTAAGCATGCACAGCAATTGGTAATAGATAAGGGTGTCACCGCCACACTTGATAGAGCTGGTTTGTGCGACAGGATGGCCACACTTGTCATAAGTAGCATGGTCCACAGCTTAGGTCACAGTGTTGAAGATTTTACCCTGAACCGCTCGTCAGTGAAAAGGGATCGAGGACGTATGCGAAGTCAGGGTGCAAATGTTCTGAGACAGCAGTTCACACCAACTGGGAAACTCACCATACACTGGGATGGCAAATTAATGGTAGATATTGCAGGCAGAGAAGTTGTGGACAGATTACCTGTACTTGTATCTGGCCAAGACAAGGCAGAAGTAATTCATGCAACTCTTCAGGATTGGAATATTTCGTCACAGGTAAAGGGAATATGCGCTGACACAACGGCGACAAATACAGGTGTGCTGTGTTTCAGAATCGCTATCCCAGCGGCAAGAAAAAATATCGATCGTCCACTCATTTACTGACTCTATCTCATTAATCGATTATCCGCAGGTTGCATGAAAGGGGACTATGCAACCGGTATTGAGGACACAACTGTCGCTCATTTTTTAGACACTGAGAGGAATGATATTTTGGCCTTTGTAAATCAACAGGTACATTCGTTGTTATTTCTCTAAACTATGCATTGGCATTATAATTATCGCTAATGATTTAAGCCTATTACTTTTATCCAGGAAGCGCATCATACGGAAGATTACCGAGAATTTCTGCAACTTGTGGGTTCATTTCTCGAAGGTGATTCCTTCAAAGAATACCATTTTCGAATCCCTGGAGCCATTCATCATGCCAGATGGATGAGCATGGCCCTTTATACCTTAAAGATCTTCATGATGCGCAAGCAGTTTCCACTTACTCCTTCCCAACTCTCAGGGTTTTATGCACATGTGAATTTTTATCATAAAATTATATTTAAGGGCATGTTTTACCTCACCTCTCCCCATATGCGCTCCAAATAATGATCTCAACTTTTTTCAAAGTCTCATTGATTACAGTAAAGTCAGCAGAGCTATATCTTCGGCCACAAGACAGAAGTTTGCTAACCACCTTTGGTATTTGAGTGATGAGCTTGTGGCTTTGTCTTTTTTTGATGAGAACATCACTACATCTACAAAATCGGAAATGGTGAGGGCAATGAGACAGTCGTCCCCTTCAGATTTTGAGCAAGATGACTACCGGCAAAGAGCGCCGGTCCATCTCAAGTCAGAGAGACATGGATGAAGACGTGGAGGGAAAAGTCACTTCCAGATCTTGTCACGCCTCAAACAATGAATTTCTTCATTCGGTATGGACTGTCCGTGGAATTGATGGATGAAGAACCTGAAAAGTGGGCCGAAATCGAGGGGTATAGAAGTGCGCGTCTATTTGTCAGTAAATTGAAAGTCACAAATGACGTCACAGAAAGAGGTGTGGCCCTCATGACTCAATATAACAAGATTATCACCAATGATGAAGAAAAGAAACAGGATCTTCTCCTTTTTGTCCAAGATCACCGGCAGTTGGTCCCTGATATGAAAAAATCATCAATTGTTGCTTCACAGTCGAGTGATATGAAAGAGGATGAACAATGTTAAGGGAGGAAGGAAGCATGTTTAAAGTTCCGTTAGGCTTGTTTCAGTGTCAGTGATTCAGGTACGGCATTCATAAAGCACCCAATTGTTTCTTTGGAAATAAATAATATTTCCTTAATTTTCTCTCGTTTTTGAGTAGGTTGAGGCACCCCTAAATAAATTCCGATCAGGACCAAATTTTACATAGTTTCATGTGACCTGCAGAGGAACATTTTCTGGGGGTGGGAGACAGCGAAGCCACGAAAAAAATTTTCACCCCCGCTTTAAGGACCACCCGGTCATGGCCGTCTCATGCACAAAGTGATTTTGCAACCAGTTACCCAAATTACCCTAGTTACCCAAGCCTTTTTATTTAACACCAAGCATCAGGCACATGTAGCTTTTAGTTTGTTGCCATTCTTTGTCGAGGTACATATTTACAGGTTTACATTGTTGGAGTCTGACCTTATATTCTTAGTGCCAGTAATTTTTTTCACTTAGCATTTCTCATTAACTCTGTATCAAAGCCTCATATTATTGAAGATCATTTTGGGTATGCTCACATTGCTCCAATGTGATCATTAGAATGTTCATGTCCTGCTAATGCTCCGGTCATTATTCCAGTCAATAAATCCATTCATCATTTTATTAGATGATTTAAAAGTAATTTACAATCAAAGCAATAAATTCAATTATGTGTCTTCCTTTATTTTTCCTGTTCATAGAAGTTCCTTCCTTCTGAAAGTGACTTTTGCTTTTACTATTCTAGTCTTTGATGGAAAAACTGAACCATGCATTTCTGTGCAAAGGGGTAAGTTAGAATATGGAAGAAACATGAATTTAAATGAAAAGTTCTGCTCTGACAGGGAGTTAAGTCTGCATCTTCTTGCCAGGTGGATATTATACTCCTGAATTATTGTGAATGTCTAACTTCACTGTTTAAGAGTATGGATGAATAATGATGAATGTGGAAGATACTATATTTAACCAAATATAAGGTGGCTCTGAATATAAGATGTCCCTTCTTTTTTTTAACTCGGTACACTAAAGTCCCGATTTGCAAAACGCAAAGTGAAACGATGCAAATCGAATTGCTATTTGCTATACATACATACATAATAAATCTTTTAAATTAGCAGAATTGTTTCTAGCCTTCCAAATTTCCGTTAAAATTTTAAAACCACATTTAAATATGCACATAGAATCATAAAAAAAATAGGTGCGTTGCAGGTATAACAACACGAACAACATGATATAAAGTTAAACTAATACATATGTAGATGCGTAATTTATTTAAGTTAAAAAGGACAAATGCATATAAAACTCATAATACACACACAAAGAATTACATAGCAAAATGTTTCATATTCTAACAATGACAACGTAAACTAATACGTGATTTATTCCAAGATTAAAGGCAAAAGTAAAACTCAATACACACGAAAAACTTACAAAATAGTTCTAACTCAGATGATGACAGCCCTCATGTTCTGACTCAACCACATTCTGAGATCTTACACAAACAAACCTATCCAAAGTTTGTTGTACAGTTTTTTTCTGGTCTCATTATAGATTATTTTATAATAACTTATTCCATCCGATACTATCCTTCCCACCCTTGTGCTTCTTTCCTCGTCAGGATCGTCTTCAGTGAAGATCTCCAAAGCTTCTTCCATCAACTGAAAGGCTTTGCAAAGTCTTTTTGTAGTCAGAATACGTTTCTCACAGTCGGTTATTTCTGCAGGGTTGTCATCTTCAAAAGCATTTTGCAAATGTAGATCTATCAATTCCTTGTTACTCAGCTCATTGTCATCAGAGGCAAGCACTAACTCGTTGATATCAACTTCTTCCATTCCAACAAAACCTACCTCTGTAGCTATGTTAGAAATCTCTCGACATACTGAAGGCACATCATCAGTTCCTGGTGAAGCCTCACTGTGAACGCCTTCTGGCCATATTGCGTGCCAAACATCATTCATACAAGAAGATTTAACTTCCTCCCACGAATCGGAAATATTGTCGATGGCCTTCATTATGTTATAGTTTTTCCAAAACTCTTTCATGGTTAGTTTATCTTTTCCATCAGTAGATGTCAAGAGCTGCTTAAAGGTTCACCGTAGGTAGTAGCTTTTAAAGTTTGATATAACTCTCTGATCCATTGACTGAATTTATGATGTGGTGTTCGGCGGCATGAACACAAATTTCACATTCTCTGACAATTCATCCAAATGGACTGGATGGCCTGTAGCATTATCCAAGAGAATTAAGACTTTGAATGTTAATTTTTCCTTATCACAATATGCTCTAGTTTCAGGAATAGCACAGTTAGAAACCCAATCCTGAAACAAAATCGTTGTTACCCAGGCCTTCTTGTTTGCACACCAGTGCACACGAAGGCGACCCTTCGAGTAGCCTTTCATCGCCCTAGGATTTTCCGAACTATAAACCAGTAGAGGCTTGAATTTGAAATCTCCATGAGCGTTGCTCCCAAGGAGAAGTGTTAGTCATTCTTTACTGACTTTGTGACCTGGAGCAGTTTTCTCTTAGAGATGTAAGTTTTGCTCAGTAAGCGCTTCCAAAAAAGGCCTGTTTCATCGACATTAAAAACCTGCCTTGTAAAAGCCTTAAAAATCACTTCCATCCTCATCAGAACTTGGAAATAACATTTTCAATTCATCTACAGTCATCAGGTCATCGTAAGGATCATCGTTTTCATCATCTTCCACATCAATATCGTCTGCATCATCATCATTATTATACAAAGCGTCATCTTCTGTTCCATCCATTACACGTGTAATCCTGCACTTCTTAAAGGCCTTTATAACGATTTCTTTATCAATTTCATCCCATGCCTCTTTAATCCAAGCACAAAGCATTGGTAACATTGCAGCAAGGTTTATTAAGTGATACATCCAGTGGTTGCAACATGCAGGTTAATCCACCAGGAATGACTGCGATATCTGTATTGGCTTCCTGGAAGGCTTTGACAACATTATCGACTTGGTGCGATCTGAACATATCCCACAATAGGAGAGACTTTTCTTTTCTTAGTCCTCCCGGCCTTGTCTCTCACACTTTTCGTTTCCAAATCTTGCAGCCATTCTCATCCATCCATCCCTTTGGATGAACATGAATGATTAATCCACTAGGAAACTTGTCTTTGGGTAGCATTTTGCATTTAAAGATGGCCATTGGCTTGAGTTTTGTCCCATCAGCCATACGCGAAAGAACAACCATGAAATTTGTTTTTTTCATGGCCAGTAGTTTTAATGATGATAGACTTTTCACCAGCTTTATTAACAGTAGAGTTCATCGGCATGTCAAACATCATCTGAGTCTCATCCATATTTCCAATACAGGCTAAATTGTACGCATTATTCTTCCAATATTCTAAGATGAATTTATGGACTTTAAAATACACCTCCTTCAAGTTTCTTTGGTAACTTTGGAGCAATTTTAGTTCTTCTTCTGATTACAAAGTCGTGCCTTTTCATGAACCTGGAACACCATTCAGCACTTGCAACAAACTCTAGAATTCCATCTTTTCTTGCTTTTATTGCATACAGTCATATTGCTGCTCTTGTGATGACAGGTCTGTTCTGTCGTTGTTCAGAAACCCATTCAGAAACTTTCTTCTCTAAATTTCCCCATTTGCATTTAGATCCATGATTAGCACATTTGTAGGATGGCATCTTCTTCAACTTTTCAATATTTTTCTTCCACATACGGACATGGCTATCTTCGATGCCGAACTCTCTCACAGCTTGTACATTGCTTGTTCATTCTGCAACCGCTTCAACTTGAAGTTTTAAACTTTGCAGTAAACTTTCGGTACTTATTGGGAGACATATTGATGGGTAATGAGTAAATTAATTTTTACAAAGAAACGAGAGGAGGGTGTAAACCATCTATGGGATCATAATTGTGTTACGATTATACGATAGTTAAAGATGCACTAGTACACAGACAGTTGTTTGGCTCTCAGCTGTTTCCACAACATAACTTTCTTAACCCAGTACTATCATCCATTTAGCTTTACTTCATTTAAATAAAAAACACTAACAATGGGGCTATATGAACACCATAAAAAAAGAAATTTTGCATACCTGTCTCTCAGACAAGTGTTACCTATAATGTTCTTAAGACGGGTGTTACCAATACAGGGTTAAAACATTTCTGATTAGTGAGCTACAAACTGTGATAATTACAGTTATTCACTCATTTTCCCTTCATTCATTACATAAATGTAGGTAATTAAAAGGTGTTATTCAATTAGAAGTACAGTTATACATTTAAATGCTTTCCCTTAACTTTCATGAAGATAGAAATCGTATGGAAACAAACTAAAGAAAACGCACTATATTTTAAAAGGAACTGAAGGTCGTGCTACCGGAACTAAAAAATTCCAACTCGCACATTACATGACACACAGGATAAAAGCAAGATTTTGAGGCAAAAAATAAGGGATATTACGCGGGATGGCACAATACGCAAGTAGTAGTAGTAATTAGGTTTTTAGGTACGTCGACAGCTAAGGTCACTTTGCACCGTCAAATTCTGTTAGAAAAAATCAACATCACAACATCCATGCTCGAAGCAGGATTCGAACTTCATTAAAACTTCATTAATGTAAATATTTGTCATTATCAAAGGGGTAGACAATACAGTTTTCTACAACTTTTGTTTGAAACATTTCTTTATGAAGAGATATTATGATTAAATTTTAAAGTGTGTTGCTATAATCAAAATTTCTAATTGTTGATAGTGACACCTATGGTGTCAAGAGTAATTTTAATCGTGATCAAAATAAGCTAGTATTAGAAGTTATAATTCTGATCTCGGATTAAACCTATGGTTTTTTCTATGAGTAAATCTACTCAAAGTATTCATTTTGAAAATTATTCAGTTTCTTTAAATTAATCAGTATAATTGACACCTTATTTGAGTGCAATGCTTTTCTATGAGAAATGCTAATAATTCTGTTTATCAATTTGTGTTCAAACATTTCTTTTAAATTTATGCATATTTTAAAGAATAGAAACAATACATCATTCATTTAATTTGTTCAAACAAGCTTCCAACGTAAGTTTCCTTTAATACAGCATTCTCTTTGTTTTCTATTAAAGCTTTTGTAATTTTGTGGGATGATATTTGTGTTGCTTACAGTAGGCTTATAAATAATATACCCAGTTTTGTTATTGAAATCAATGACTTAGCAATTCGTTTACTAATTAATTATCCTTTGCAAAGAATATTTAATAAAATCAGTAAAACCATAAAAACAATAAAACCATAAAACGGTAGAAACTATAAAAACAATTGGTAAAAGTTCCACAAGTCAAAAGGTAAAAGTTATGACACGTTTCAACTAGTCATAGTCATCATCAGGTGAGGGAAGTGGGTGAAGCAGCAAAATATATGGACAAGCGGAAGGGGGGAGGGGGGAACAATGGAGTTGGGGGAAGGTAAGGAGTAAGAGACGAAAGTGGTAACAAGGAAAAGGGGGAGGGGATATTAGGAATTCAAATTTGAGGTAGCTGCCTGTAAAATAGAGGCTAGTAATGGAGAGTGGCTTAAAAACAAATGGTCATTAGTGAGAGTATGTTGGTTTTTTTAAATGTAAAAGAATTTCCAACTGTTCAAGATGTTTAAGCGTAAAACCTTTCCGTTCGACGTCGATAATTTCTGGAGTGAAGTCAGAGAAGTGGTTATTTTCGAACAGGTGTTTAGCAAAATGAGAAGTCGGATTTGATGGAGAAAGCATGCTTGTGTTCGTTGGCCCTAGTAATAAAATTTCTCCCTCTCTGGCCGATGTAGGTAGCATCACAGTCTGCACAGCATAGTTTATAAACATCACTTTTAGAAAAAAGGTCAATTGTGAATGAACTGTGCAACTTATTAGAAGTCTCCGTTTCGCAGAATTATTTCCGCTATAATGACACTTATTATTTCCAACAAGAAGGTTTAGCAATGGGTTCCCCTCTATCTCCCCTTCTCGCTGATATAGTTATGAATTCTATTGAGATGCTTTTATTTGATTTAAATCATCCCCTTCTCCATAACGTCATTACATGGTTTCGGTACATTGAGGACATATTATGCATATGGAATGGAACACTTAGGCAACTGCTTTTGTTCTTCTCCTTTTTGAACTCCTTCTTCCCCTCCTTAAAGTTTACCTATGAACTGGAACAGGATTCCGCCCTCAATTTCCTGGATCTCACCATTCATCGTCTCAATCATACTCTCGAGTTCGTCATATTCCACAAACCTATGTACACCGATCATGCTATTAACCGCACTTCTAAACACCACCCTGCACAGAAACATGCGTATTTCCATACCATGATTCATCGCCTTACTAGTATTCCTCTTTCTGCTCACAACTTTAATAAAGAATTGCACATAATTAAGCAAATCGCTAAAGCCAACAGTTATCAAGACTGACTCATTGACAGACTTCTTTCTAGAAAACAAAGGAAAATCCTCCTTAGTAACATCTTTACCAACCTGACGACCCCTGATGACAAGAAGGCACATTGGTGCCGAATGCTATACACTGGAAATCTATCACTCAACATCTCCAATTCCTTTCCTAAAGATACACTAAAACCAGCTTTCTACAACAACAATTCAATTGGGATGTCATTATTAAACGGAAAAGATAAAATTGACCTTTTTTCTAAAAGTGGTGTTTATAAACTATGCTGTGCAGATTGTGATACATCGGCGAGACAGGGAGAAATTTTATTACTAGGGCCAACGAACACAAGCATGCTTTCTCCATCAAATCCGACTCTTCTCATTTTGCTAAACACCTGTTAGAAAATAACCACTTCTCTGACTTCACTCCAGAAATTATCGATGTCGAACAGAAAAGTTTTAGGCTTAATCATCTTGAACAGTTGGAAATTCTTTTACATTTAAAAAAAAAACCAACATACTCTCACTAATGACCATTTGTTTTTAAGCCACTCTCCATTACTAGCCTCTATTTTACAGGCAGCTACCTCAAATTCGAATTCCTAACATCCCCTCCCCCTTTTCCTTGTTACCACTTTCATCTCTTACTCCCTACCTTCCCTCTCCAACTCCGTTGTTCCCCCCTCCCCCCTTCTGCTTGTCTATATATTTCGCTGCTTCACCCACTTCCCTCACCTGACGATGACTATGACTAGTCGAAACATGTTGTAACTTTTACCGTTTGACTTGTGGAACTTTTACCAATTGTTTTTATAGTTTCTACCATTTTATGGTTTGACTGTTTTTATGGTTTTACTGTTTTTATTAAATATGACGCAGTTCTGTCACATGAAAGCGTCTACCATTGATTATATACTTTGCAAAGAAATAATGATACAATTTCCATAACTTTAGAAATTCTTTTAATAAATGATGCAACCCCAAATGTGCTTTATTAAAATACAAAATTAGTCAAGTCACTTTTTTATTTACTTGTTGGTTGTTTAAATATTTTATCAGCTGCCCCAGCTTAAGTTTTGAGTTTTGTTTTAATTTGGTTTTCATGGTAGTAAAATTAAATAGAGAACAATATATCCTTTATTAATATATTTATTGCTTATTGTTGGTATAAATACAATTTTGTTTAGACATTTATTTTTCACTTCTAAAATTGTTCTTGGAACAATGCATATGAGGAAATTCTAGTTTTATATTCTTGAATAAAAGTTGTTTTCATGGCAGTAAAATTAAATAGAGAACAATATATCCTTTATTAATATATTTATTGCTTATTGTTGGTATAAATACAATTTTTTTAGACATTTATATACAAAGATTTTCACTTTAAAATTGTTCTTGGAACAATGCATATAAGGAAATTCAAGTTTTTTATTCAGGAATACAAGTCTTGTTCATTATAAGCATTAAAATATTAGTGAAGCACTATCACTAGTAAATAAATCTTGCAGCTTCATTATATACTCAAATGTAAAAATATAATTAATATACATTTTTTTTTCAGAGGAGAGAAGAGAGAAGACCGAAGAAAGAAGAGGAAGACCGAAGAATCAAGAAAAAAGAGGAAGACCGAAGAAAGAAGAGGAAGACGGAAGAAAGAAGAAGAGGAAGAACGAAAAAAGAAGAGGAAGACCGAAGAAAGAAGAATGAAGAAAGAAGAGGAAGACCGAAGAAAGAAGAGGAAGACCGAAGAAAGAAGAGGAAGACCGAAGAAAGAAGAGGAAGAATGAAGAACGAAGAAAGAACAAAAGAGAATACATCTCTCATTCTCTCTTTTACCCTCCCTCCCCTACCCTCCCCCCCTGCCCCCTCTCCTCCTACCCTCCCCCCCTACCCCCTCTCCCCCTACCCTCCCTCCCCACTCTTCCCTCCTCACTCCCACCTACCCTTCAGTAGATGGGAGTGAGAGGAGAAGAGTGGGGAAGGGCTTCCCCACCCTCTTCCCTCCCTCCCAGGGAAGTGGATGAGGAGGCTTTCCCCACCCACTTCCCTTCCCACTCCCACCTACCCTTAAGTAGCTGAGAGTGGGAAGGGAAGAGGAAAGGCTTTCCCCATTCACCTCCCACTTGTCTCCCATCCTCTTCTCCATTTAGCCTCTTCTGCAAAAAAGATAATAATAAAAGTTGTTTTACAAATGATATAGAAATAAAACCATGTAAAATATGAGAGCAATATTACAAATATATGAAAAAAATGATCTTTATTTACTTGTTTCATTACATTGTTACTTTTCTTTAAGCATTCTCAGGCTAAAATAATTATATTTTAATGAGCCTTACGATTCAAAATCTAGAATTTGCCGGGTCTCATGCTATCTTTAATTGACTTCATCAAAGATGGCCCAACAAAACTGCTTAAGTGACAAATTGATTTTAATGAGCCTTACGATTCACAATCTAGAATTTGCCGGGTCTCATGTTATCTTTAATTGACTCATCAAAGATGGCCTAACAAAACTGCTTAAGTGACAAATTGATTTTAATGAGCCTTACGATTCAAAATCTAGAATTTGCCGCATCTCATGCTATCTTTAATTGACCTCATCAAAGATGGCCTAACAAAACTGCTAAGTGACAAATTGATTTTAATTAGCCTTACGATTCAAAATCTAGAATTTCCCGCATCTCATGCTATCTTTAATTGACTTCATCAAAGATGGCCCAACAAAACTGCTTAAGTGACAAATTGATTTTAATGTGCCTTACGATTCACAATCTAGAATTTCCCGCATCTCATGCTATCTTTAATTGACTTCATCAAAGATGGCCTAACAAAACTGCTTAAGTGACAAATTGATTTTAATTAGCCTTACGATTCAAAATCTAGAATTTCCCGCATCTCATGCTATCTTTAATTGACTTCATCAAAGATGGCCTAACAAAACTGCATAAGTGACAAATTGATTTTAATTAGCATTATGATTCAAAATGTAGAATTTACCGCATCTCATGCTATTTTTAATTTAATTTGATGAACAAAGATGGCCTAACAAAACTGCTTAAGTGACAAATTGATTTTAATGAGCCTTACGATTCAAAATCTAGAATTTGCCGCATCTCATGTTATCTTTAATTGACTTAATCAAAGATGGCCCAACAAAACTGCTTAAGTGACAAATTGATTTTAATGAGCCTTACGATTCACAATCTAGAATTTGCCGGGTCTCATGTTATCTTTAATTGACTTCATCTAAGATGGCCTAACAAAACTGCTTAAGTGACAAATTGATTTTAATGAGCCTTACGATTCAAAATCTAAAATTTGCCTGGTCTCATGCTATCTTTAATTGACTTCATCAAAGATGGCCTAACAAAACTGCTTAAGTGACAAATTGATTTTAATGAGCCTTAAGATTCAAAATCTAGAATTTGCCGCATCTTACGCTATCTTTAATTGACTTCATCAAAGATGGCCCAACAAAACTGCTTAAGTGACAAATTGATTTTAATGAGCCTTACGATTCAAAATCTAGAATTTGCCGCATCTCATGCTATCTTTAATTGACCTCATCAAAGATGGCCTAACAATAATGCTTAAGTGACAAATTGATTTTAATGAGCCTTATGATTCAAAATCTAGAATTTACCGCATCTCATGCTATCTTTAATTTACTTCATCAAAGATGGCCCAACAAAACTGCTTAAGTGACAAATTGATTTTAATGAGACTTACGATTCAAAATCTAGAATTTGCCGCATCTCATGTTATCTTTAATTGACTTCATCAAAGATGGCCTAACAGAACTGCTTAAGTGACAAACTGATTTTAATGAGCCTTACGATTCACAATCTAGAATTTGCCTCATCTCATGCTATCTTTAATTGATTCATCAAAGATGGCCTAACAAAACTGCTTAAGTGACAAATTGATTTTAATGAGCCTTACGATTCAAAATCTACAATTTGCCGCATCTCATGCCATCTTTAATTGACTTCATCAAAGATGGCCTAACAAAACTGCTTAACTGACAAACTGATTTTAATGAGCCTTACGATTCAAAATCTAGAATTTGCCTCATCTTGCTATCTTTAATTGACTTCATGAAAGATGGCCAAACAAAACTGCTTAAGTGACAAATTGATTTTAATGATCCTTACGATTCAAAATCTAGAATTTGCCGAATCTCATGCCATCTTTAATTGACTTCATAAAAGTTGGCCTAAGAAAACTGTTTAATTGACAAATTGATTTCAATGAGCCTTACGATTCAACATCTAGAATTTGCCGCATCTCATGCTATCTTTAATCGACCTCATCAAAGATGGCCTAACAATACTGCTTAAGTGACAAATTGATTTTAATGAGCCTTACGATTCAAAATCTAGAATTTGCTGGGTCTCATGTTATCTTTAATTGACTTCATCAAAGATGGCCTAACAAAACTGCTTAAGTGACAAATTGATTTTAATGAGCCTTACGTTTCAAAATCTAGAATTTGCCGCATCTCATCCTATCTTTAATTGACTTCATCAAAGATGGCCTAACAAAACTGCTTAAGTGACAAATTGATTGTAATTAGCCTTACGATTCAAAATCTAGAATTTCCCGCATCTCATGCTATCTTTAATTGACTTCATCAAAGATGGCCTAACAATACTGCTTAAGTGACAAATTGATTTTAATGAGCCTTACGATTCAAAATCTAGAATTTGCCGCATCTCATGCTATCTTTAATTGACTTCATCAAAGATGGCCCAACAAAACTGCTTAAGTGACAAATTGATTTTAATGAGCCTTACGATTCACAATCTAGAATTTGCCGCATCTCATGCTATCTTTAATTGACTTCTTCAATGTTGGCCTAACAAAACTGCTTAAGTGACAAATTGATTTTAATGAGCCTTATGATTCAAAATCTAGAATTTGCAGCATATCATGCTATCATTAATTGACTTCATCAAAGATGGCCTAACAAAACTGCTTAAGTGACAAATTGATTTTAATGAGCCTTACGATTCACAATCTAGAATTTGCTGGGTCTCATGTTATCTTTAATTGACTTCATCAAAGATGGCCTAACAAAACTGCTTAAGTGACAAATTGATTTTAATGAGCCTTACGTTACAAAATCTAGAATTTGCCGCATCTCATGCTATCTTTAATTGACTTCATCAAAGATGGCCTAACAAAACTGCTTAAGTGACAAATTGATTTTAATGAGCCTTACGTTACAAAATCTAGAATTTGCCGCATCTCATGCTATCTTTAATTGACCTCATCAAAGATGGCCCAACAATACTGCTTAAGTGACAAATTGATTATAATGAGCATTATGATTCAAAATGTAGAATTTACCGCATCTCATGCTATTTTTAATTTAATTTGATGAACAAAGATGGTCTAACAAAACTGCTTAAGTGACAAATTGATTTTAATGAGCCTTACGATTCAAAATCTAGAATTTGCCGCATCTTATGCTATCTTTAATTGACTTCATCAAAGATGGCCCAACAAAACTGCTTAAGTGACAAATTGATTTTAATGAGCCAAACGATTCAAAATCTAGAATTTGCCGGGTCTCATGCTATCTTTAATTGACTTCATCACAGATGGCCCAACAAAACTGCTAAGTGACAAATTGATTTTAATGAGCCTTAAGATTCAAAATCTAGAATTTGCCGCATCTCATGCTATCTTTAATTGACTTCATCAAAGATGGCCCAACAAAACTGCTTAAGTGACAAATTGATTTTAATGAGCCTTACGATTCACAATCTAGAATTTGCCGCATCTCATGCTATCTTTAATTGACTTCTTCAACGTTGGCCTAACAAAACTGCTTAAGTGACAAATTGATTTTAATGAGCCTTATGATTCAAAATCTAGAATTTGCAGCATATCATGCTATCATTAATTGACTTCATCAAAGATGGCCTAACAAAACTGCTTAAGTGACAAATTGATTTTAATGAGCCTTACGATTCACAATCTAGAATTTGCTGGGTCTCATGTTATCTTTAATTGACTTCATCAAAGATGGCCTAACAAAACTGCTTAAGTGACAAATTGATTTTAATGAGCCTTACGTTACAAAATCTAGAATTTGCCGCATCTCATGCTATCTTTAATTGACTTCATCAAAGATGGCCTAACAAAACTGCTTAAGTGACAAATTGATTTTAATTAGCCTTACGATTCAAAATCTAGAATTTTCCGCATCTCATGCTATCTTTAATTGACTTCATCAAAGATGGCCTAACAAAACTGCTTAAGTGACAAATTGATTTTAATGAGCCTTACGATTCAAAATCTAGAATTTGCCGCATCTCATGCTATCTTTAATTGACTTCATCAAAGATGGCCTAACAAAACTGCTTAAGTGACAAATTGATTTTAATTAGCCTTACGATTCAAAATCTAGAATTTCCCGCATCTCACGCTATCTTTAATTGACTTCATCAAAGATGGCCTAACAAAACTGCTTAAGTGACAAATTGATTTTAATGAGCCTTACGATTCAAAATCTAGAATTTGCCTGGTCTCATGCTATATTTAATTGACTTCATCAAAGATGGCCTAACAAAACTGCTTAAGTGACAAATTGTTGTCCTAGCTATCATCACACTTACATAGTTTCAGAATACTATTAGCGATGAAAGCTATGTAGTAGTTTTAAAAAGACTAGAGAGTTCTTACCTACCCTCCCCACCCTCTTCCCTCCTTAGTTCCATCTACTCTGGCAGAAAGTCCACCTCACCCATCTCCCTCTCGTCCCCATCCTTTAACGAAACCCAATAAAATCATACCAACAACAATAAACAATACATATATCCTATTTTAGAACAGTATATTACTTATGAAAACTTATTATTTCATTATAATGTCAGTACTTTACAAAGTAGACGAAGGTTGCTGGTTGTATAATCTTACATGACCTAATACATAAAGGAAAAGACTGTTTGTTACTAAATAGGCAGAATTTCTATGTACCACACTTTAAAAACCGCCATCACCGTACCTTTTTTAAATCCTATGTGAGAACATGTAATTGTAACAATTCACCACTTACTAGAATATGTGATGAAGTTAATAAAATGAGTGATAAGGTTGATATTTTTTTAAAAATAAGTATTTATGTTCACAAAATTAAGTCAATTTTACAGTAATGTATGCTAGTAATTATCAAAGATGATTTATTTTCTTTTTGTTTTTCTTTATGCAACTTTATCTATGAATGTATTAGTTGAACTACACGGTAAAAATTATACGTTTATGTATTTTTTTTTATAATCAAACCACATGATGTATTTTTCTTACTCTTGTATGAGAAGTTTTCCCTGTAATTTTTGTTGGGAGAACTTTTAACTAAATAAATAAATAAATATCTAGGCTTTTTACAAACACCCATAACATAATAAACAACATAATAAAACAGCAAATACAAAAGAAATATAAATCACGCCTAGAAGAAATCCTATTATGGGTGCTCGCAGTAAGTGGCAAGGGGGGGCATTTGTCCCCCCCCCCCCCTTCGTTTCCAACAATTTTACGTATGGCATTTTAAAGTTTACACTGGCACAAGCAGAGCTGACAGATCGCGGTGTGAGTGCACCGGGCCCTGCGTCTTTTAAAAATATTTGTTTTATTTGCGGCTGGGCGAAAATCTGCTGAAGTGTGGCTGCAAGTAAATGTTTTGAGTGCAATAAAACTCCCATACTCCTGTTGAAACTGTATTTCCGAATGCAGATTACTGGATGTAATTTTCCCGACATTTTTGTTGCCATTTTGGTTCTATATAATCAATAGTAAAGGAACAAGTAATCGGAGCACTTGCTGAGAGGCTTCCTGGAAACCCATTCGCAAAACGGAAGAAGAAAAGACGGAACACATTAAAGTAATTATTTGCTCTCCGGCATTATTCCAATTGCCCTACCCTTGAATATGAAGTAGCAGAGATATCAATCTTTGAAACTTTATCAGGGCGGTACTGCAAGCAGGCACACAGCCTGGGGGGGAGGGGGGGAGGGGAGTTTTACTTCTACTGTGCGACTGCCAATAACAAATGTCATCAATTTTGAAGGGACTGTTTGTCGGTTTGTTCATGGAACTCCTCCTAAACGATAAAAGCTAGAATAACCAAATTTGGTACGATTCTTCCTTACATCCTAACTTAGTGAATGGTCAAGGTTTCGTTTCTGTCCGTCACTTTGATTCGAAATGGCGAACGATTTAATTATCGAACGTCACGTATTTTACCGCGTCCTGCAACTGAAATACAGGGATGAGTGTAGACTACTTTGAATTTGCACTTTAAAATTACTTACAATCACGGAACGAATTTGAGACTTGGATACTTCTTTGCGGGAAAGAACAAAGTTTATTTTTATTGAAGACAGATTCCGAATTCTGGTTGAATTCGCATAGAAATGCGGTTAGAATCAATAAAATACGTGATTTTATCAGTTTTATTACAATGCCAATTATAAGCTACTACTGTCGCCGAAAATGAGAGTTCATTTATATGGGAGGGAGGGGGAGAAGGAAAGGAGAGGGTGGGAGTTTATACGTTATTTTCGATTTTTCACAGTGCAATATTTTCTTCCTTCATCTAAATAGGAAAATGTTATACATAAAGGTACTTGTCATATTAACACCAAATTTCATATGTAACACTTTAGCATGAGCACAAAGAACTGATTAATTTTTGGAGAATAACGGTTAAACGGAAGTCGAGGTTTATTGAAAACCCGATTCGGTTTTTGCGATATTTCTCCGTTATAACATTATTAATGTATATACAATTCTATACAAAGGTTATAGAGAATGTAATTTCCTACAACTTTCATTTGAAACAATTTTCCATAGCAGTTATTGTGTAGGAATTATTTATAAATAACCGGTTTTTCGGTTTCCGTCAAATATCTCCTTAAAAACGTCCTTATTGGTAATCTTCGTGAGGACCAAAGTTGTAGAGAATAATATTTCTTACACTATATTATTATTATATTTCTTATAATATCTACTTTCGCAGTATTTTCCTAGCTTGTTTTTGGTTTTGTATTTTATTGTTAACAAGAAGTGTAATTGCTAATACAATAAATCATTTGCAATTTCCAAAAAAACCTTTAATTTGCTAATAGCAAGTTCTGAAGAAAGAAATATTTTTCTGCTTAACTAACCAAATGTCTCACCATCCGGCACATTTCGATTCGACGATTGCATGGTAGCAGCTTCCTGACAAACGAATGGATATTCTAGCAATCGCTAAGATTCGACTGATCCCAAAGAAACCCCAGTGATCGAGAGAGAAGATGATGATGAGTAGAACCTCCTTGAGCTCAAAAAGAGGCCTTCAGAGCGCTTGATTTACATGAATAACGTTATGACCTATACTGATGTAGATGACAGGGTAGTCAAAGAATGGCGAAATTATTCGATTTCATATCATATTTCAAAATACTATATGGCCTCAAAGCAAAGGAAAATTAATAAATATTTCAAAAAACAGTGATATGAAGTAAAACATTGATGGCTCATGTTTTATGTTAAAATCGCCGTTCACTTTCCTGCGATACATTTTTTTAACGTTTTTAATACCTCTCCATCATATGAGGCATCTGTAATTATATGATGGATCCTCTACGCATCGTGCGTCGAATTTTGCGATTTGCCCAACCAAACCCATCCAACATCTACCAGGAGACGACAACGGTATCCGAAAACACGCAAGCGAACGAGGGCTTCAAATTTGGCGCCCATAAGAGCTCGCCGCCATGGGAGCATGTCATATCTGCTAATGTGACCAGAGAAGAGGATAAATAAAGCAATGATTTGTACGTTGATATAAAGGAATTATAAAATGATGAAAACATGGTTCAAGTAATTTCGCTGCTACGTTGAAGATTGAGAAGTATCTAGAAGAAGAGTAAATGGAATATTCAGAGATGTATTAGGTTAATTTACGCGGTCGCTTTAGCCGTATCGATGGGTTTAGATAGCCTGAGGATGTTAAAGCAAAATTGAACGAGAGTATATTTTAATATTCCAGCACATACGATGAAGTATATGAAGGGATGTGTAGATGAGTGAGTGAATGAGCTAAATGGCTGCATGTAAATGCGACTGAAAAAACGATGGGTTGGGTGAATGAGAGGGTGTGAGAGTGCAAGTGTGTGCGTGCGTGTGAGTGCGCGCGTGCGAGCGTGTGTGTGAGCGTGTGGGCATGGTACTACTAATACAAGGTAGGTCGTTCCAGTGGACGAAAACGAGCTGTTCTGCGCATGGTCACGTGGATTGCAAGGAGGAGATGATCGTCTGCTCTTGGCTGGAGACTATTGCGTGTATGATGCTATTGCTGTACGTGGCAGGAGTTTTACCGAACATTATACTTTACTTTAACATTAATAAACCCAAAAATTAATCGACACATTTTAAATATAAGACATTTTTATTACCGTAAGCATTGAAAAATACCTCGGAAGTGTATAGGTAACTAAGTTTTCCTTTACTTTTCATCTTATATGTTCGAAGACGTGTAATTATTTAATTCTCAACTAACCGACATTCGCAAAACGTTTTGTATGGAAAATATTGCTTCAAGGTGTGTGTTTATGGAATGTATTACCCTTATTTAGTTAAAAATAGTGTGCATTCTGTGAATGGATTGTGTAGCTACGTAAACTTAAGTAAACATTGTGGTTGTGTACATGAGTGATGGTAATAAAGTAACTATAGGAGTTATTTTTTCGAAATGCTCAATTACGAGAAATAACTACATTTTGGACGTGGTACTAATTTATTTATTTATTTACTCATCAATAATGAGGTACACATTACAGATGCCAAGTAATAAATATAAAAAAGAGAAAATATAAAAATCCCAAATGAATAATTATAAAAATAATGCAACAAAAGAATCAAAACATAGTACAAAATATTAAGATAAACAAACTAAAAAGCAATACTAGCCACATCCAGTTCGTAAAACTCATTTACAGTGTAAAACGCTTTTGCAGCTAACCAAGAATACTACACATTTTTAAACCTTAAAAGGGAGACAGTTTTTGCTTTTGGGGACAATGCATTATATAACCGTATACCAGCATTATTATAAGCTAACAAGTTTAATTTTAATCTACAAAATTTCAGGTCAATAGTATCTTTATTTCTTGTATTGTGGGAATGGATATCCGATCTAACTTCATATTTGTTCAAATTTTCTTTTGCATAAATGAGGATTTTGTAAATATATAAACTATAGATTGTCAATATTCCAAAATGAATAAACAAAGGTTTACATGATTCTATATACCAAATACCAACAGTAGATCTTACAGCTTTCTTTTGTAAAATAAACAAGTGCTTTACATCGGAAGAATGACCCCAAAGCTCAATGCCATAAAGTAAGTGGCAATGAAATAGTGGACAGAATAGGAAAAATTAAAAAAACTCCAATTCACCGTAAAGGCGGTACTTACGTGTCAAGACTCACAGGACCACTTAGAGGACGCGCGTTTCGACAGCTACGCTGTCATCTTCAGCAATGTCGACAGTTAATTTGGAGAATATAAATTTTTCTTTGGATATGTATTCCCCATGAAAATTTTTAAATTCCCTGTTGGCATATCTGATAACTTCCAGAAAATCATCTGAGGGATGCATTAGGCCACCTTTCGAGAGGTGCATTATCCAGTTCTCTCTTGCAGGTTCTAATGTGGATGTAGTGCTGCCCAACCAAGGATATCTGAAAGCAACATAACCTGCTATATATATTAGTCCATCATCCTCCAAGCTATCATTTCCTTGGTCATATGAAACACGTTGTAATTCCTGCTCCTCTGCATCACTCTCAAATTGAACATTTTGCAATTCCTGTTCTTCTGTGTCACTCTCTTGATGTAGGGGATTGGATTGGAAAAGGTCTTTCAAGACATCGACCGTGATGCATAGTTCTTTTTCCAGCTCAGTGATTCTTGTACATTCCTTATCAAATTGAATCAGGCATTCCTCCTTTGAATTATCAACTGTATTGCAATTCACAGTAAAAATGGATTCTGAGTGTTTACCCATTATAAATGCCCTGATTCTCTGCTTCCAATCTATGCAGTTAGGGTGGTCATTGGTATGCCCTATCCCTCTCATGTAGGAAAAGAAGCATTCGAGGACATCCTGGTTTAACTTAGTTGTCAAAAGAAACTTCTCCCCATGATGTTCCCTGATGTAACTGTATAACCCTTTCAAGGACTTTATGGAAACAATTATTCCTCTTTGAAAAGGCTGCAAGCTTTTAAATCTGACCACTCGCAAACCCTCAACCAAATTCAGCACATCATCAAGAATCTTATTTTGGGACTCTAAATTTGTCCCATAAGCATGGCGGGGACCTTGCTTATCATGGAGCACAGATGAGTTAAAGACATCAAAGAAATTGTTCATGAGTTTAATAACCCTGGCTGTGTCTTCAATGTCTTCTAGAATCTTCCCTTTTTCATGGCAATATTCTAGAGCTTTTGCGACAGTGTTTGACAACAACTGTGTAGCAAGTTTAACTTTTTGTCTCCTGAAGAGAGTCGGATTTAGATGCTCTTGGGTTATTTTAGGAATAATGTTCAATTCATCTTTCAAAGAGAAAAGCTTTTCTAAAATATATACAGAAATTTTGTTGCCATTGGATAACACAAAACCTTGGTCCACCAAGTGGTTTCTAAACAACTTCATAACATGAGGCACATCAGCAAAAACAAAGACATCTCTTGAGTTATCGCATGGATTTTTGAAGGAAGTACATTCAATGCTGATACCAAGCTCATTCCAAAGGGTGTTTGTAGGGCCCATGTCACTAACTTGAGCAACTACTTCATAACCATTTTCCTCCAATGCAGTTATAATTTCTAATAAAAGCCTCTTTGTCATCACCTGGTCAAATCCATAAAAAACTGGTTGTTTCCATTTACCAAACAAACTACGGGCCATGACAGTCTGCACTTGGTCACTGGGACCAAGAATTTGTTCTAACTTCCTATCCATGCACAATTCATTCTTTACCTTCATTTCATCAAAAGAAATGACAGTCAATCTTTCAAGGTCTGAGAGGTGTTCACTCCTAATTTTCATTATTGATAAGACATTCTTCTGTATACCAGGGCTGAAATCATACTTACCAACCCAAGACTTAAGTGTAGTAGGACTAGGCAAAGGAAATTTTAGCTGATTTCTTAAATATCTATAGGCCCTGGCACTGACATACCGCAGGGAAATGGCTGCTGAAATGTCTGTTTCTGACCAAACAATTCTTTTTCCTGGGTTTAAAATACACTTAACTTGACCTGGAGAAAACAGCTGCAACAATACGTCTTCAACATATTTGCTTGTATTTTCTTTTATGTTTCTACCCTGTTCTTCTAATCTTAGATGCAATTGCACATTCTCATCCTCAAGCTCTTTTACTTTAACTTTTAAGCTTTCATTTTCTGCCTCCAACTTTTTCATTTTCGTATGTAAATTTACTGGCTCTACGTTTGCATGTTCTACCATTGCAGATACTTCACACCTGGAAATTATCAAAATATATAAGAAAAATGAAGATGTATGAGAGCTCATTCAATACTATTAGCCATTTTATGATATAAATATTAGTTCTTAACTACTAATTTTGTTTTATTTAGTTGATAGACTTCAAGGAAGAATGACATATGTTTTACAAACACATTTGATATTGAAGTTTTGATGTAATTTTAATAGGGATTTGCTCAAGAATACTAGTGCATGTAACCATGTCAGGATTTATAAAAATATATTAATTAATATTAACAACATTATTTAAACTATACATAATGAACGCTATGAGTAGTATGACTACTTACGAATTCGATGATTCCTGTACTGCATTATCCTCTAATAATTGATGCACGAGCTTCCTCTGGCCTCTATTAGAGATCCTCTCTCTTCTTCTCTTTGAAACTTCAGTTTCCACCATGCACACCGGTAAATTAAGTCGGGGTACCGCTTCCGGTTTAAGCTTTCTACAGCGTTTGGGGGAATAGCCGAGTAATTGCTGTTGCAGGCTTTTCTCAAATGCATTTTGTTCAAAATGCACCGAGCAAATGCGAGCTGCAATAATTTGCGACGATATATGATTATAAAGTCTGGCCTTAATACATCCATCACCAACACTTACTTTAAAAATTACACACAAAATTACGAGGAAATTATTTCTAATAATAGTAGTTATCTGAAATTAATAGAAAAAATATATTTTTACCTGTATTAACGTTAAAGAAGTCACTTCTTCGGCATGCTCGTATCCATAGTTGTTGAATTGCAGGATCAGAAGGAAATCTAAAAAATTTCACCTTCCCCTTGCTGTTTCTGTAGCAGTTATTGCAACCAAATACTACACAATGTGACATCCTGTTAGACGATGGCAAAGTCCGCTGGATAAAACTTTATTAGCACTAAAACACTGTCCTACCAAAACAAAGCGTCGAACACGGACTGCTTTATTGAGATAGGTGGCGCTATGTAGATCGGTGAATTCTGTAATCCAAGTGACGTCACGCTCGAACGAGGAAGACGTAGAAACATGCGCAACGACCTACCTTGTTTAGTAGAACCATGGTGTGGGTGATGGTGAGCGTGTGTGTGTGTGTGTGCAACAAATATACGAAAACATGAGGATGTCATTCCTATAGATGCCTATTAATCAGTAATGTACATATTTTAGAATGCCATTTATTGTCCAAGAGCCCCTCCCCATTGAGATACATTTCATCATTTTTGCTGGGAAAATTACCACAGCCACTTACAACCCGTTTTCCTCAACTTAGACGGGTTCTCCACCTTTAATAGCGGGATTTGTAGATCTAAAAAGAGGTCTTATGAAGCACACATAGGAAAATAATAATGAAATAATGTATGCTTAGGTTTTCAATTCTTCTACACTATCTTATCGGCTAAATTAATAATTTTAGTGCAAGAAAAATTTCAGGGCATACTGCATTTACTCAAATATTTTCCTATCCCTCAATTTTGGGGGAGAAAATAATCGATTATCCCATTATTTCCTTGACTTTATTTTGACGTAACGTACGCCCACAGAAAAATAGAGGGAAAATTAACCTTAAACATTAATTTTCAAATCAATAAAATCAACGTTTTTTTTAATAGAAAAGAAATGATGATTGCGGTGAGGTATAGTATTTGATCCGGATGTTTTAGAACGTGGGTTATCAAAAAAAAAAGATTCCATCCGCTAAAACACATCGAGTATAAAAATGGTCGAACAATTGAAGCCCTATCTTACCAATCCAATAGTGGACTTCCGTGCTGGTAATTGTTGCCGTTGATTATGTCATCGCGGTAGGCTCTCGGCTCTGCCAATGTGCTAATTGTAAATAGTAGACAGATAATGATGCAAATAGACACATGCTCAGATAGATAGAAAATATATTACAGTGTCCGAATTGGAAAATTAAAAAAAGAAAACTGGAACGCTAGCTTTCGGTCAAAGTTATTAAAGTTTTATTTAATATTTTGTTTTCATACATGTATTAAATTAACCTTTTTTATTAATTTTTAAAAACTTACCTATTAGTAAAACACGTATAAATTACTGTAAACTGGAACTATAATTGACGCAAGTGACACATGGACATACCAACTTTCATTGGTCCAATGCTATTACTTACGAATGTGGTCAAACTTAAAATCACCAACGTAACATTTCCAACATTTAGGCGCGATCACGACTACTTGAAATATTTTAACAATTATCTAATTATTAATAAATTTGTGAGCTTGATTTTTTACCAAGTGGAACGGCATCCCCAGCCCAATTCGGGCATTGAATATATACCTAAATCATCAGACATAAATATAGCATACATATCCCGAAAATATATAATTAAACAAAAAATCAAATAACCATCTATGCAACTATAGAAATAGATTCCGATTTTGTTCGCTGATAATCACCGCCTTCACACGCCAACATTCCTATCCGGTACAGTGTATGAAACATGTGAATAACAGGATTATATAGGCAGAAGAAGACAATTGATCGTTGTGCTCTTTTCTTCGCGAGAAGGTCGACTATTTTGTGACGTCACACAACCCATACAATGGTGTAGAACAGGAGTCTCGGACGCACCGCTTGCGGCCCACATAATTACTATGATTCTAATGTACGTACAAGCAGGTGAGAGAGAAATCGTGGATGACAAAATTACAAAGAGACATCAGATATAAATATTTTCTATTTGGGAATCGTATTATGATTTTGTTTTTATCAAATACAGTAGGACCTCGATAACCGTCCTTAATTGTTTCCTGAAAACCCCGACGATTAGAGAAACGACGATAGTCAAAACCGATTTTCCCTTAGAAACAAAGTCATACGTCAAAAGTTCGTCCAAAGTGCCCTTACCTATCTTAGTAGAGGGGAGGTTAGCCTGTCTAGCTCCCAATACAAGAGTCGCGGGTTCAAATCCTGTCAGCGGGCATAGTCCCTTGTGCTTGTCTTAAATCTATTACAACACAGATAATTGGGGAAACCTATTTGTGTTAAATAAATTATTACTATTACATAAAACTGAATTTGTAGACATTAGTTCACTGGAAACTTTCGACTCTGCGTCATTTTCATTCATTCTCTTACAGTTTTGTTTTTGCAGGGATATCACATTTATAAACCTTTTAGCAGCATTGTCACTAGCACTGCGTTTCATGGCCATTTTTATAACTTTGGGTTTAATGAGCTAAAAATATTTAAGAAATATGTGAGAAGGGTTATGTTCACATTTGACAAATGAGTTGACAGTTGTACTGCGGCAATCTGCGAAGGAACGTTTTGCTGTTTGATTATTAGATTTGAAGACAAAATTCTAAATGGCACTACTCTTTGTTTAAGCCTCTTTCAATTTATAGGAAATTTTTCACTCGGGCGGCGTGGTAGGACAAAATGATCCGTAGTAAATATTATAACCTCATTTTCATGATAGCTTCGCGCATAAGATGCTCTGTCGGGCTGTAGGTTTGTGGAGTATACCCTACATTTACTTTCTTTTGCATGCTAATATTCTTACGGTTCAAGTTCTCTTTACGGAAACACGATAATCTTTGAGAAATTCTATTTCGTACTGGTATTTTCGGTTTACGGACCCGTTCCAGAACGATGCAGCTGCGAAAACTATCTTGGAAAAATCCTATTGCCTTTTTAAAATGTTTATAAAACCGTCTTTATTACTGACTGAATGTAATGCATACATCTGACACCGAGTAATTTCGATGAAATGCATCGACCAAGCGTTGTTTTGTCTATATTATGTCGCCTGGACAACCGCTTTGCGTGAAATGCCAAGTTTAAACTCTGTAATCAGCAAAGCTCTGGCTGAAAGGATTATAACCGAATTAGTATATACTCTTACGTAACTAAAAGTCTAAAAAATAATATTAAAAAAAACAAACTCGGCTCTAAAAGGTTTCGACTTTACAAGAAAAATCGGTACAAAATACATTTTACAAACTTTCTCATATATGGGTACTAATGCGTCCTTTAGTTATCTTTAGAAAATGAAAATCGTATGAGCCTGTTTTTAGAAAATCCAATTTTTTCTAAAGTTGCCCAAGAATAAACTAGCCTTATATTCATTCATTGAGAAAAATGAAATACGTAGTATTATTTTAGATGTATACTCAAGTAACTGTACGAAATTTGATCAAAATCGTTAGAGCCGTTTTTGAGAAAATCGAATTGTTGTTAAATTTGCCTAGAATAAACTAGCCTTATATTCATTTTTTGAGAAATATGAACTATATAGTATTATTGAAGACGTAAACTCAAGTAACTATACGAAATTTGATCAAAATCGTTAGAGCCGTTTTTGAGAAAATCGGATTGTTGTTAAAAATGCGTGGAATAAACTACTCTTAATTATTGATCAATGTCAACCATTTCTATGTATACTCTGCTCAGTATGATAAAATGCCTAAGTACGAGATTTCATTCATTTTCGCTCTACCGTCTAGGCTCCAGCGCCAGTAATAGACAGACAGACGGCATTGCGAAAACCGCTTTTTCGGATTCAGCGACACCTAAAACGTATATTTCCGTAAAAATCTCGAGGTCGAATTTTTTCGCGAAAACAATACTTTCTCGATACTTCGTATGAGAAAGTAAAAAAGACATCTATTTGGTTATTGAAAATCACACGCCGGCCGTAGGAATGGTATA
Organism: Uropetala carovei; assembly: GCA_036926305.1. Lineage (NCBI taxonomy): Eukaryota > Metazoa > Arthropoda > Insecta > Odonata > Petaluridae > Uropetala > Uropetala carovei. Next base: position 9,401,400 of record JAXCHB010000033.1, on the reverse strand, counting down.
GGAAAAATAGAGATAACTATTTTATGGTAAAACCAGTGCCAGATTATCCAATAGGCACAGTAGGCACGTGCCTAAGGGCCCCAAACCCAGGTGGCCCCCACCCCGTAGGTTGACTGTTATATAGGCAGTATTATTGAAAGCAAAAAGAAAATTTAATTTAAAAAAAATGAAGGAGAGAGATCTATTTCAAAGCTATCTTACTCTATATATATATATATATATATATATATATTGAGAACAGATTATGCTTAAAATTAATAATTTTCACTTTAAAAAAATCATATCATACCGAGCCTTATATGTTAGCCAAGAAAGAAAAGAAGGATACACTGGATTTCTATCGAGGGGCTTAACAGAAAAACACGTTTTCGGGTTACCGAATTACCTTTACGGTTTCCGTAATGGGGTTAACTTGTTTTACAAGCCTTTAAAGTTTTTGAGGTATACAATGAAAATCTTAGAAGTTCCATTTGTAAAAAATTCACTTCATTTGAAGGCATTATTTTTAAGAATATTAAAATTATTAAAGAAAGTCAACATGCACATTTTTAAACGATTTAATAGCAGTGGAACGCCTAATGGGCACGTTTCGCCTATCTGTTGCGTCTTTCCTGTCTTGAACAGCTTGACGGTTTTTTCATTTAATTTAGCATGGACTATCCAACAAAACTCATCCTCCAAATATTATTTTGGACCGTATCAGACGATTAAAACTTCCAATTTATACAAGATCTTAAATAAATGTTCGTTCATGCCTCGTTAAATTTCATCAAAGTTCGTCGAGCGATGATCGTCGAAAATCGTTGGAAAGATATAACAATTAAATAAATATTCTGGTATCCTGTGGAGCATACACCTCAATGGGCAGTTTTCGCGGGCCAATCTGGATAATATAGCATATACATAGCCTTCAAAAATAGGTAATTTTAAGGGAGAGAGACCAGATTAAAACATATATTTAGCTTAACAATTAAAGCTTACATTTACGTCCTGTTTCCAAAAGAATACATTGATAACTCCTGTCATTAAAAATCGGTATAGTAAACCAAGATGTGCTTTACAGGAAAAAAATTCAATTCAATGCAATTCATCCACCGTCGTCATTATAAGCACGGCGAATATGAATACTTAGCATTTTTATGCTGAATCGGATCCATGATAAAGCGAAATCTGAAATATGCATTTTCCCCTACTGCATCGACAGACTTTAACAATCAAATCGAAATCTCGATCCATTCTCCTTATCGGAATATCAAACAAAAACGGTCGTTAAGATCCTCAAGAGTTCTAATTCAATTGAAGTTTCTTAGCTCCTTCCTTGGCGATCTCTCATGCATGCATAACTGCTTATCCTCCGATTTTTTCTCTTCCAAAGGAGGTGAAAACAGAGGGCGGGAAAGAAGGCGACGCTTCGTAGTGAGAGAGAGAGAAAAACAAAAGAAGGAGAGAGAGAGAAAATGACGAAAGAAAGCCCGACATGTGCACCTGCTAGCACGGTATATAAAGGCGACGGACGGCTGTGGCACTTCGTAGGGTGTTTAAACCTGCGGCAAAGGAAGAACAGTAGGCGAAGCAAGCCACTTCTCTGGGGAAGCGATTAAAAAAAAAAGCAGCTCACTAATAACCATCGGAGTGTCTTCGCTTTCTCTTCTTTCCTGCGTCTGCAGCTAAATTTCCTTCCAGAATGATTTCGTTGCTGTTCTTAGTGGCCGTGGTGGCCGTCAAAGTCTTCAAGAAAACCACACCAAATGGTAAGTATGCACTCATCCCAGTAGTATCTTAGGACTAGTTTAGAAAGTCGCGGATATTTCCTTTTCTTTCGGAAAGAAAGAAAACTCGAAGGGAGACACTTTGGATCGAACCCTGTTCGCGGTGAATTTTTTCCTGGGTCACTTCTCGACTTAGCTCGATTTCTGAGCATATAAATCTATGTATCCAGTGACAAAAAATAATTTTATCACAATTCTTCGCCCTACTACTTGCTACTTGCAGATAACCAGCCCTCTCCTATTAAAAGCTCCTTCGAACATTCCTCACAAATTGTCGCGTACTTTGTGAACCATCTACTTCAAACGTATCTCTCTGCAGCAGTCTATCTTGCTTCAAACCATTCCTTTATACCGCTAATTTATACGGATCTTCCTTCTGAGACATTCCCCACACTCATTCGAGATCTCTTATGTCATTCACTTTTTAAAATTACTTCTCAAATCCTTTTTTTCTCCGAGTATTCTTCCAACGTGCAATTTTTTCACCATAAATAAATTTTACCAAGTCACTTTACATACTGTAATTCCACTCCATACACATCTTGTATCCGATAAGTCCTGCTGAGCGGTACACGGTTTTATTCTAAATTTCATTTTTACTCTCGAAGATACCGGAGATGACAATTCTCATCCTCATTTTATTTTTTTGTTGCAAATATTTTTCATTTCTATCGATGTGAATGGAAGCGGACATGGTTTGAAATAATTTGTGAGTTTTCGTTTTCTATCTCGCCATTTTTATGTTGTTAAGTCGATAGATGTTATAAATTTAGTTGTTTAAATTGAATCTCGAATGGTGCATTTGTGTTCCCTTATTTAAAAAAAACAACATCCAATTTAAGCATCCATTGCCCGTCAATACTTATTACCCATCGGAAATTATCGATAAAATGCATTGTCAATTCATTTTCCGTTCTAAATGGCTTGCAATTTCCCTCAGCCTACCCAAAACTCCAACTGATAAAAAAATCAACGATTTCTGAAGACACCCTAGTAAAGAAGAAATAATGCCATTCGTAGCCGGTATAATGCTTTTAATTTATATCTCTAGCAAGAATTAAATTTAAAAAATGCAGAGACATAAAATTAAAAATCCATATTATATGAAGCAATCAGCGATTTTAATTTTTTTTTTGATTTACTTATCTATGGTTGGGTCTTATTTTTTCCTAAAACAGGCAAGGTCACCGTGTACCTGGGCAGGCGCGATTTCGTGGACCACCTCGACCATGTCGACCCAATCGACGGGGTCATCGTGGTCGAAAGCGACTATCTGAAGGGACGGAAAGTTTTCGGACAGGTGAGAAAACGTGGATTCTTATAGATGAATTCCAAAAATGTTGTAGTTCTGTTATTTCCGCCAACAAAAATAAAAGGACCGTCAATCATCAACATGACCGTTCTTCCGTTCGTTTAGACACGCGAATTAACTGGATTTATTTTATTTTCAGTGGAAATAACAATTGAAGCAACGCGGAATAGTTTGAAGTCTATATTTAAAGTATTAAAACTCATTTTCACCATCATATTAAAAACGATGCTTCGACTTAAGAGAAAGAGGTTCATGTTCATTCTGTATAAGGGAGTAAAAGATTATATTTTCATAAAACCGAAACTTATTTTCAAATTCGTAAAGAAAAACAAGTTTTACAGACCAGTATATTTTAACGCCATTCTGTCGCGTTTGTATTTGCAGAATCAATCATTTATACTCCTTTGTCCTGTTTGTTTATGCGAGATAAATCTATTGGACTCTTAGGTGTGATAATAGCTGCCTATCAGAAAACAAAAGAAAAATTAAATCATTTTAAAAAGTCGAGATGGATTTTTTAACTTTTGATGGCGTTTTAGCTATTCAAAATCACTCTAATTGCGCATTTCATTAACAATTAAGCCCTCATTCCGTGTTGACGCGAACGCGTACGGAGCTTGCAATCCTCCTTCAGCAGCGGTTGTCGGTGGACGTGCGCGGATCCTGATATCTCTTTACTCATACATTAAATTTTTAGAGTTATTTATGTTGATTTCTTAAATAATTACTTAAATGCGATAGATGCTGAAATAAATTTAAATGACCGAATTGAGGATAGAAAATTACCGGATTGAGGGGCTAAATAAGCTCCTATAAAAATTTCCGCAAATTTCGGCATTTTTAGTGACCTCGGAGCTCGTAATTTGCGCGAAAACCAAGCTGACAACCCTCTCTTTTACTTAAAAAAAAAAACAGGTGACAACAACATACAGATATGGCCGGGAGGAAGATGAAGTCATGGGAGTCAAATTCAGCAAGGAACTCGTCCTCGCAAAGGCTCAAATCGTCCCACAATCGGACAAGGGTCTTCAGCTGACTCCCATCCAGGTAAATGTTTTTAAAAAATACCAGTTCCAAAAAAAAATAAAGAAAAACTTCCCAGTTATCAAAAATAGTAATCGTAATGTTCTCCTCCGGGCAAAATAAAATTACTCGAGCTCCTTAATTCTCCTATTTGCCGATAGGCTGTCGATGAACAGATTGACTTCCGATAATAATTAAGAACTTCCTCGAATAAGCCGCTTTGAGGACGGAGAATGAAAAGGAGGAGAATCTCTTTTCGGCACGCAAAGCGATGGAAATAATCTCTCTCTCTCGAGTCACGAAAGAGACGACAGAAATCGACGAAGCCTTTTTTATGCAAAACCTTAAAAAAGAATGTGTAAATCGAATCACTTACGAGCCGGACCGAAAGCGTGCCGGTGAATTACCCTACGTTATTTTTTCCACGAAGATTTTGTAGGCTTTGGTTATTATAGATGGCCAACATTTCGCTTCATGAGGTTAATTTAAGAATGCGGCTTCCCGTTTCATGATGCATATGGAAGAAATCTGATAAGAGTAAAATCAACGGAAGAAGCCTTTACTTGGTGGAACTTCGTCATGAATAAAATGAGAAAAAATCACCTGGTGTTAATACCAAGTGATTTTCTCTCGTTTTATTCCTGATAAGAGTATATACCATAAAGGCTGATGCATCGCGTGATTCGAGGTTGCTTTAATAAATACTATGCTAACATTTTATTAATGAGCTAACAGCTCCGTTTATAATCTCGAATTATCTTCCAAGGCTTCCCGGGGAAACAAAATTATCGATATGGACAGAATCGGCTTGTATCAAATGAAAAAAATTGAGAATCGTGAATTTTTCACTATTAGATCTGGAAAAATTGAATCAAATTTCTTGAATTCTTTTAAATACGTAAAGTGACCGGTGACGTGCAACAATAGTTGCGAAATTATGATGAAATTAGCTCTTTAAAATTTCGAGTTTTTCTGCGAATTATTTTTTTTATGGAGAATACCTCAACAACGAAAATTTTATTTGGATAGCAAACGATCAAAAAGTATCCCAAAGATTTCCATACTATACTATCTTTTTTTTACCTCTCCCTTCTTTTTTTTACCCCAAAAAAATAACACAACAGGAGCGTCTCGTCAACAAGTTCGGAGAAAACGCTTATCCATTCACCTTCAAATTCCCTGACAATTCTCCATCATCCGTCACCCTCCAGACGGCCGAAGACGATAATGGAAAGCCATTGGGAGTGGAATACTCGATCAAGACGTATGTCGGAGAACACGCTGACGACAAGAGCCACAAGAGGTCATCGGTCACCCTCGCCATCAAGAAGGTATTTGCTATACATTAAAGGATACGAAGGATTCTGTTGATTCGAATAAAAACAAAAGATGAAATATTGAGAGGTCGTCAATAGAGATCAATTCGATTATCTTTTTAAAAAATCTTAATCGGTCGATTCCTTGGCGTATCTTCGGTTTCAATTTTCTCAGATAAATCTTTTGTGAGCAATATAACTAGCAATTATTTTTGTTTTTTTATGCGTGTACTATGGTAAATGAAATAAATAAGAGTCTTGCTTATTAAAGGGAAACCATGAAACTATTTCCTGTGGCCAGATACTAAGATTAAAAAATTAACTTAAGAGAAATATTTATGGAGTTGGTCACATGTTCATTATTATGATACTGGTAGTCCTATCGCTTTTGTTCACTAAAATTAGACCGATATGATCTTACTAATTAGCTGCAGCATAACATTTGCAAATCATACTAAAAAACCGAAAATTTTCAACGAAAAATGACGCAAAATATATTTCTTTGTCAAGATATCGTGCTATAAAGTATTCTAGATCAAAAACACGGATATTTCGCCTGAACTACGAGAATATCCTATGCAAACGCGATGGTATATTGTTTACTACGTCATTTAAAAAATACTCTATAAGTGACAGCTTATTTTTTTGACACAGTTACCTCAATAGTGGGAATAATAAGTTTCTTTTTTTTCGCGTGCGCTTGCTGGAAGTACTAGTAATCCTCGCAATAGGATTCAGACGACAGTGAAGCACGTAGATTCCGTGACCTTCCGAACAAATGAACCACGCGAAGAAAATCCCCCTTATAGGATTTCTTCCTTCCGAGAGGAAATAAAATAAAAAACGGCTTAATGTTCCACACTCAATGTTCAACGTAAATTCGCCGTCCTATATATTTTTGGATCGCGTGATAATAAAAAGTATGCCGCTTACGTAACACGAAAGCGTCCGCTGACGCACAAAAGGAACGATCGTTTTCCGATTTTATTCCGTCGCAAAAAAAATACAATTCTGGATGAAATCGACAGAGATGAAAAAAGACTTATAAATCGAATTCGGGTGTCAAACTAATATATTTTCAATACTTAAAATCTTAATTCAAAATCGATAATTTACGATGAATTCTGCAACATATTCGGGGCGGGAACAGTTATGACGTCGTGCATGCTCGGTTTTTTTCGGTTACTCCACACATTCATAAGAAACACTAGTCTCAATCACTCATTCCCTCATCCACTGCGAACATATAAGCAGGAATTCGCATTTTCTACACCAAAAAAAAATAAATATTAAAAAATCCTGGAGGAAGTTCATGACTTAGCTCCATGTTCACAACATATCATGGTCAGAAAAAGTCCTGACATCGACATCGCCAATTATTTCACCCAAATATTCCCGAGGAAAATAAGAATCTACCAGTCTCGCCAACTGGCCGACTTTTTTTTATCTCGCAGACCTGTTCGCCGTACATTTTTACGGAAACCGACTTCCTTTTTATTCAAGCCTGAATTTCAGAACCATATAGTCTGCCGTTTTCTCAACCAAAATTCTCCTCACATTCGCGATACTGTCATTTACTTAACCAGAACTAATAAAGCCATTTGATACGTATAAATCTGCAAAGGTGACGACTACCTTCGTCACACTTTGGTCATTATATGCCCTTTCCTCCCTATTTTGTTTCCCCAACAGCTCCAGTACGCTCCACCAACCCGTGGAAACCGCCTCCCAAGCTCATTGGTCTCCAAGGGATTCACGTTCTCCCAGGGAAAACTCAACTTGGAGGTGACCCTTGACAAAGAGACCTACTACCATGGTGAGAAGGTCTGCGCCAACATCATCGTCAGCAACAACTCCAGGAAGTCCGTCAAGAACATCAAGGTACGAGAAATTGCAATGCGTCGATCTTTAATGTCGGAATTTTTTTATTCCCACGATGGGTGATCGATACTCTTTTATTTCGTCTTTTAAACGAAAAGGTTATGGTTGTCCAGCACTGCGAGGTCACCATGGTGAACAACCAGTTCTCCCGCCACGTGGCGAGCATGGAGACCCGAGAAGGCTGCCCAATCACTCCTGGAGCATCCCTTACGAAGTCCTTTTATCTCGTGCCTCTCGCATCGTCTAACAAGGACCGTCACGGAATCGCTCTCGATGGACACCTCAAGGTGAGGAAATAATTTGCCGAAGACACATATGGCCAAATGAAAATTAAGAAAAAAAGAAATCGGTCATTGTGAAGGTTCGAAAAAAATTAGTAGTTATTCGATTACGTCAAATATACAGCTCATAAAACATTAGAATCGATTTATTAAGAGAAAATGTTGTTTTAACGAAATAATTTCGACTAAAAAATAAGCTATTCTATATTTAAGCACAAATATATGCCCGATTGACGATTTAATATCGTTTTTGCGTAAAGGTTGCGCAGTCCTAAAAATTCGTCATCTTGAGTGCTTCCCAAAAAATGTATAATCCGTTTCTCTGCTTTATAAAATCAATCATTTGGATTCACGCGTGTAATCACATGCTACATAAGCAAAAGGAATGCACCATGTTGGAAAACCAATATTGATCGTTTCTATAATTAAGGTCGAATTAAACATAAATGGAGGCACCTATTAAATATTCTTTTAGGGATTACAATCTACTGGATTTGAATCCACTGAATGAATTTTAACTTAATAAAACAAAATGCCTGAAAATATGTATGGTTTGTTTTTTCAAAGGGTAGCAACTCTTTAAACTAATTTTTGCAAATAAATTATGCGACATTCTTTGAAAATCACTCTCAAAGTTTTTAAGATCAGAATTTCCTAAATTTAACAGGCTAAAAAAAAAATAAACTTGGAAAAAATATAAATTTTACACGATAAACATAATCCCGACATTCATATAGCTAACGAACCCCAGTTTCTTTCCTATTTCCTGTTCCCCCTTACGTCAGCCCCCCCACCCCTCCCACCTCCCCCCTCCTCTCCCTCAACCTGAGCCCTTTTATCACCTAACCAATGACCACCCTCGATCTCCCTCCCATAGCGTTCTCTTTCCACCCGCTAATCACTTTTCACTCCTAGTTAGTTTCGTCCACCCTCCCTCTCACTCTCCTTTCTCCAATTCCTCCCTCTTCCCCCTATCTCTTTTGTTTGTATATAAAGCCTGCTTGTTGAATACTCGTTACCTGGTGTTGATGATTATTCACCGAAACCGGTCGTAGGTTTTATATTGTTATGTGGAATAAGCCCCTAGTCATATTAAAACTTCGTGTCGTTTTAATTTTTGTTTTTATTCAAAAAACACTATATATGAGAATATATATATAAATATTCTCAAGATAATGGAATTCCACGAAGTCTCGGATTCTTCTCTTAATTATTTTTATTTACAATAATAAAATGTTGGCTCGAATCGGTAATCCGTAATCATATAATTTATGCATTACATTTTGCCGGTTCCTCAGTTATTCTAGACACATTTCTCGATAAATCTTATAAGATGTCACACAGTCACCTGACCAATATCCCTGGATACGGGATCTTCCACAATGATAACTAAAACAATAGACACTTGTTTCATTTGACTGGAGGATAGGCCAATTCAATCGTTCTTCCGTTTTCTAGGACGACGACGTGAACCTTGCATCCTCCACCTTGGTCAGCGAAGGAAAGGCTCCGAACGACGCCATGGGTATCGTCGTATCTTACACTGTCCGGGTTAAGCTGAACTGCGGCGCTCTTGGAGGCGAAGTCCAGACCGATGTTCCATTCAAGCTCCTCCACCCAGCTCCAGGTGAGGGACTCAGAAAAAGCGAAAAAAAACCTGCGCCTCGGTTGAAAGCCGCGATTGCGGATCGTTTAAGCGGGGAATTCTTGTTGAAATAAAGGTTTCTCCATCAAAGATTTTCGTGTTGGCATATGTCGTAGGCCGATACTTACTAAGTGGTACTTCATAATTCCTTTGGATTGAATTGGTACTATGTAAGTAAGCACGGGAAGAGTCTCGCTTTAGCTTCGTTATCGTTTTCACTTTCTCCATGTATCAAAATTAGTATGCATCAATTTCCTATCATGTTTTTCTTTTGGCCATACCCTTTTGAAATGTCTTTTTTTCACATTAAGTTCTACATGGGTAAATATAATCATCGATAGGGCGATATATATTCTCCGAATATTTCATGTATACCTCCGTTTGTGAAAACATCGGAAAATTTCTACTTTTTTCGTAAACATTAAAGAGATTCCTTGGTCGTTCACAAAGATTGAGGGCTCACATTACTAACTTTTATAAAGTAATGCTATCGTGTGGTCTAAAACATTAAGATAAACGGAGATAGAACCAACGCACTTCAAACGAAAACGTTGAACGGAACTAAGATATTATAAAATATAATACAGATGAAATCAAACTCACCAAATAAAGTTTCACTTTAATATAATACATTCGCGACCGGTTTCATGTTTAATAACTGTATCATCAGGCGATTTCAACTGTTTAAGAAGGCAATATATATTTAGGAATATGAATAATGGGGAGGGGAGGCTAGTTGGTTAATGAAAGTAGACGAAAGGGGAGGTGGGATTTTTGACCTTCGCATTGGTAACTAGGGTACAAAAAAATCAAAATAGGCAAACAGTAAGAGAAAGTAGAATGATGAAATATAGCGATATAAAAGGGAAATGGTTCTGAAATTTTAAAAAAAATCATCTGTTTCGTAAATCTAAAATGATACCTTAAAAATCCGCATTTCGGTTCCACTCTCGACGATACGATTAACCTCTTACTCCTTTACTCCCACAAGGCACCGCCGAGAAACTGAAGGCCAACGCTGAGAAGAAGGCTAAGGCCATCGAGAAGACAACTCCATCCAACGATGACGACGACAACATCGTCTTCGAAGACTTCGCCCGCCTCCGACTCAACGAACCAGAGTAAGATGGCGGCCCACAAAAAGGGCGGCTGGAGAAAAAGGGGAGGCAATTAGGACAGAAGAAGGATGATGATGATGATAAAAGGCGCCACCACTACTACACATATCGACACACAATACTTAACCATTCGAGACGTTGCGCCGCCAAGCGAGAAGTTTACGTGAATAGAAATAAAAACACATCCACCCTACCGCAAGATTGACATCAAAACTTACCAACTATTCAAAAAAAATAAATTAAAACAACGCTTCTCCTTTTTCTCGAGACGCCCTAAATATTTTTCGACATTTTTACGGCAACGAAATTATGACATCTTCTTTAATCCGATCGGCTATTAAGATTAAAGAAAAAAATTTTAGGAACGTAAAAAAATAAGACAAAATCAACTTTAACGAATACGATTATGCCTGTGATCCGCAAAGACTGTTTCCTTTGTTATTTTTTTCATTTAGAGTCACCCCAACCCGTAATGCTTTAGCTTCTTCGATTCTACATATTTTATCCTTCAATTAAGTCCCATCCACGCTTACGAAGAAAATTTAAAAAAAAACAAAAAAATATATCCCTTCCATCTTTGGGCGAAGTGAACTTCCTTTATTATTTCCATTCCGCGGCAATTATTAAAACATCCGAAAGAAAAGGAACCATTCACGGCGCCCAAAAAAAAAAAAACAAAAAACCACCCGATACCTAAAGCTTCGCTTGCACGACAAAAAATACTACGGCAACCATCTTGGATGCGACCAAAAATATGAGAAAGTAAAAAACAAAAGACGAAATTCTGCACTTTTTTCTTCCCTACATTCACTGCGCTTCCTAACCACCAGCGATTCCGAGAGAGAGGAAGGTTTATTCGCCATTTGTTTCGCCTTTTTCTTTCCTACCGGTTCTTTGATTGAGGTTATAATTAGTTTCCGGAATCCTCTCTGGATGACCTATTCCAAATTAGCGAGGATTTAGAGGGCGTGCGATGGAGTTTAAAAAAAAAGCAAACGACGTATCAATCGCTACCCCTCGTTTACATCTCAAAGCTGCATGGCGTCAGTAGACGAAATATTTTTTTCCCCTACCTAGCGTACTTGCACGCCTGCTATTAACTCCTCGATGCACCATAAAATTCGCTAACCTTATCTCACCGGGACATGCACTACCGATTTGTTTCGTTAGGTATTGAAATCATTTTCCAAAAAAAAACAAAATATATGTATATTTCTTGGGTTAAAATTATCTCATTAAAAATTGTTGTTGACTTTTTACTGTGTTCAAAAGTGGTCCTAGTCAGTATATTTTCGTGTGTGTATTCTGTTGCTTTGGTAACTATGTAAATATCCTTCATATTGTGTGTGTGTTTTTGGCTATGTGTAGGAGGGAGAATAAAATTTATTCCTATGAAAGTTTTTTTGGATTTCATTTGTACGTAGATCTTAATTTTCCTTTCACGCCACCAATAGCGATTCGACTTAAAGTAGTTTCTTAACTTTACAGCCACTACTTCTATCTACCCTCTTGAGTTGAAATGGATGATGGGATAGCTGACGTATATGCATACTACAAGACTAAAAATGCATAAAGATAATGAGAAAATAACATTCTTGGCCGGTTCGATTCCCCAAAATACTATAATCACTTTCCTATCTCTCCGTTGGATTTTTTAAAAATTTAACTGAAAAAAACGAATAATTTTAATTGAAATTTAGATAAAAATCGTGGAATGATCTTCTATAGCAGGGGTGGCCAAATAATATCCAATCAACGTTTTTCACCACAGAATATACTGTCGTAGTGTAAATTGAAATGTTTTCGGGATGACTAAGGGACATGCATTACATCTGAATTGCTTCGGACACACGTTATATACTGTTCGTAAATTAACGAGCTCTCGAACTTCTGAAGATTATCATAAGCGGCTCCGAGTGTAATTACATTTGGCCAACCCTGTTCTATATTATAAATAACCTGAAATCGATGAAGACAGGGTTGACTCTTATATTTCAAGAAAATATTCAATCCAAAACCGAATTACAGTTATTTAATCGAAATTACTTCTTAACAGTATGGAAAATATCATGTTTAACAATATTAACCACCATACAATTGTGATCCCTACGAGGACTTCAAATCGATGGGATGGTTATGCATAAAAGGTGCAATGAAAATCCTTCAAAATGACTTCCAGAATTTATTCCTTTTTTGCACATACATTGTTTTTCAGATAAATAATTATTAGCGAGATGTACCTTTTTTTTTCGAACTATGAAATCACTCTCAGAATGGATTTCAACTCAAAAGCAAAACTGATGAAAAGTGACACTAACATCAATACCAATTCAATGGAACGAAACAAATAATTAGCAAAAAAATAAGCATTTTAATAAATAATAAATTCGATAAATGTTTTTTTCTTCAAATGTGAACCTTCTTTCTCATTCAAAATATTTTCTTAAAATTAACCTAGTTTATTTTTATTTCCTACGCATTTGCGTAGGAAATTCGTTAACAATAAGTCGATAATGAGATTGATCGTTTCGAATTTGTTTTTTATGCGTTTTTTGTTTTTTTCTTCTTATTCTTCGTGTAACCTACTATTCCTTTCATCTTATATTCCCGTCCGCCCCTTCTCACACTCATTTCCCGAGAAGGATCTTCCGGGTAGCGCCGAAGCTCTGCCCCGCTTGAGTGGCGCCGCGGTTCGATCCAGCCTGAAGTCCTATGACGGTCTCTCCGGCTCTAAGTTGTTCCTCGCTCCAATCCCTCTTGTTCTCTTCAGAAGGACGTGGTCCCAAACAAGGTCCTCTCCACTCTGGGTGTCTGTAAGCCTGCGAATATATACGTATATTGGGCAAAAGGAACCTTTAAAAAAATGCAAGGAACATATTTAACCGTTTATTTGGTATATACGCTCTAAATAAAACACGATTTTCTTTTTCATTTACCTAAGCTTTTATTAACTTTATCAATATTTGTATCCACATTTCTTCGACTTTTAGTGCCATCTAACTTCATAGGCAGGCGAAGTAACCTGTGCTCGTTATACCGCAAGGCTAAGAAAAAGTTACTCGTTTTATTAGGAGAATATTCCTATGCTTAGCACTAACGAATTGACGGTTATAGCGAACTTCGCGTATCCCGTACTCGCTATAACGGACTTTTATTGCATTAATTTTACAAAATGAACTTAAGCACTTGCATTGTCAAAATTAAGTTTTTAAAAGATTAACCTCTGCCGTTTAATTCCTTCGCATCTAGAGTATTTGATTTTTTATGTATTTTTCTCCTACATCACGATGCGTCATCAAATTGTGAGCAGCGTTCTTGTCGTCGCTAAGTCAATTCCCACAATTAAATAGGTCATAGAAATAATGTGCGAGCTTTTCTTTGGTCTGATTAATCGTGCAGCAATAAATCGTTTGAGGGAGAATGAAAAAAATCCAAAGGCAAAGAGGTTACTTACTGTTCTTCCGACGGCGTATATAGTCATGGTGACATTAACGATGTTCTTCTTTTCCCATAGGTCAACCGTTTGAAATAGGTCGACGTCTGGAACGCCGTACTTGACGCAGGCCTTCTGGAACCTAATATTTTTTTAAAAAATGGGCAGTCCATTAAATTCAGTCATAAAAATATTTCGGTAAATACAGCATCGAGATGCCTAATTTCTATCACGTTTGACTTTTATTATATTAAATATGGATAACTAAGCCAAATATTTTATATAAGTACATATTATAGAAAGAAATTAACTGCAACCAATTAAAAAAAATCGAAATCTCTTATATTCTCGAAGGTATTCGACAAATATGCGAAACGTTAATATAGTGATCATTTTATAAACGTTTTCATCAACTGAGAATAAATTGGATAACACATAAACACACAAACTATCACTTATTTCATTATTCTCGTTACAATCACTATTAAAATCACAATAATTTAAATGAAATTTTGATGAATTTATAAAAGTATATCCAGCACTTTATGGTCTTAAATCAACGCCTTCCATTGAATTATTGGATGTAAGTGTAACAAATACGTTATATTTTTTAAGTGGGCTCATGTGGTTCAAGTATTTGCAGACGGAGGGTTTTAATAGAGTTAAAAACGGTCAACTGAATGAAATCTCTCTCCACCGGGGAATTAAGTTTAAGATTCTCTAGGAGTCGAGGCGAGAGCGAACGTTCCGATTCCAGCGAAAATAACTCACTGGCTGATGTTGTCCATCATTTTGTAGTCTCCTCCAGATGTGTTGACTTTGGCGATTATTCCTGGCTGAAGTTTGTTCATCAGCTTGCATAAAAGAATGCCATCTCGGAGGTTGTCTTCGAAGCTATATCCTGCAAAGATTTGAGTTTCGTAATTGCGTCGTTTGTACTTTTTCATTTTCAAAAGAGATTTAACTTTCTGAAAGGATGACAGTTTATAAACGAAACAGTAGCAAAGCGTAATAGATTAAAATGTTACGAAGGCATTTCCTACTGGTTTTGACAGCTTCTTTACAACGCTATCGATAAAAAATCTGCTTTTGCATCCAGAAATGTGTTTTGTCACCGAATATGATAAGATACACTTCTGTAATACCAGCGCATTAACGTGTAAAACAATTTGTATGGTTATTTTTTGAGTATCATTCATTAATGCAGATTAAAATAATAAATAATTATGTAAATGTTGATAATGTGCCATTAATATTTTCAACAATACCTTTTGTTTAATGCCTCCCCTTCACTTATGGCTGAGTATTGTTGGCAGAGCTGGATCTTACGTGAATGATATGATAAGAAATAAAATTCACCAGTGTTTTATGTTGTACTGTAGTAGATCGGTTGTAAATCCGTTGAAATTCAACAGGAACTTCCGATAGTTATTTACATATTTTTTCCTTTGAACTAACCTGGTCTAAACTTTTCTCCAGTCACCGCTTCGATCCAGGCTTGTGCTTCATCCTCTTGCTCTTGGACACGCTTTCCAGCCACCTGTTTGAAATAATGTTGACGGAGTGAGTTAGTGATTAAATACTCAGATTCACTTAGGAATGGTCGTATTTCAGTGTGATGGAGGCATTTCGAGACCATAAAAAGATTTTTACTCGAAATCGATCTAAAATATCGTCTGTAAAACATGTAAAATGCAAAGTGTCACATACCCAGTAATATCTTGAGCGAACTGTAGTGTTTATGTATGCGTAGTATTTTTAAATTTTATATAAGACAATGCAATTGCAAAATTATAATATGATCCAAATCCCAGTCCTAGTAAAAGTACATTAAGCGAACAGCCATATAAAAATTGAATGGTTTTACTAAAAGATCAAAGAAAAGTGATACACTTTACAGCTATTAAGAATTGGCAAACAATAACATTTAATATGAATACCTATTATAATTACTACGGAATCATCCGTATATTTTATTTGGGTCGGCATTTTACACACAGACGATTTCAATGTGGAATTTTTACATAAAGCCGTCTGTTTCGTAACGGTCTAATAGTAACACACGTCATAACAAAAAAAAATAATAATAATCCATGCACTAATTATTGCAATCTTGATAGAAAACTTAAAGATGATAAGTCATACGAAAAAATTTGTATAATAATGTTTTTATTATAGATTTTATAGTTGAAGGTGTCATGAACAAAGTATATATGAAATAGTTCAACTTACGCTCATTTCAGAAATGACTTTTCTTTTGTCAACTACTGGAGGGATTTACTGCTGCGTACATATTTTTTATTGAACTTTCACCTCTGAGAAATGTATCCATTTCCCGGTTAATAATATTTCTTGCAAATCCTGCTCACAATTATGCACTGGCCATATGCACGTAAATCAACGTTATATTTGCATCGACACCGAATTTTTAAAAAATTTAGCCAGGTGAAAATTCAAATTAAACATCATATAGTACAGAGGTGGGAAAACTACGGCCAGCGGGCGACATCAGGACCGCGGGAACACTTTATACGGCTCGCGATATCATTACGAAAACGAACCACGAAATGTAACACAGAAAATTTCGTATTTTGTGCTTAAAATTAGGGCCGGAACACTTTTTCTTGTGAATATTAGACGATAAAACAATATTAATTGATAATTTTCACAGATAGAAACCTTCGTATTCTCTCAAATTACTTCCGATGTGGACCCTAATGTCACCCGCCGAAGCATTTTCATTTGTTAATACTGCTCGCCTAAGCAACCGCAATGGCTAATGCAAAATTTCTCCATCCCTGTTACAGTAGTAAACGTAATTTGGTTCTGAACCAACGAGAATTCCTCGAATCTCCAAGCCATCATTCGTTGTAACCAGCGAGGGTCTTTTAAAAAAAAAGTGATGCATCAAAGGAGTCTCTTATCAAAGGGCGCATTGTACCATTTAGCATCCAATGAAAGCTCTCGAGGTGACATAAGGAATTCTCCTCTCCTATTCCCTTTGAAAGAGAGAGAGAGGCGGCGGAGGCATGAAATATCTCAGGCGCGTGCGAACAGACAAGACACTTCCCCGATCTTGGCGCAGCGCCACCGAAAGTCGCCTTTTGAGATTAAATGACGTCAGAAGGGGGTTGAAAAGAAAGAGAGGTACAGAATGGGAATAAAAATTTTTTTAAAAACGGGGGAGATAAGGATGGACCTCGACGAAGATTTTCCGGGTGACTTTCCCTTTCAGTTCTTTAAAAGAAGAACTTAATAATTGAGCAGGTTAAATTCTTCCATATTCCGTGATAATCCTTTATTGTCTCACAATACATTTCGCTTCTGCTACATTGGTATATTAGAGGTCGTAAAGTTACGGACTGCGGGCCATATGCGGCCCTCGTGGAAGTTTTACGAAGCACGCGATGACGAAAAGACGATTCGTAAAATTTCACACGGATGATTCTAGCTCATTAATTCCATCAATTGAAATAATGGCAAAAAAAACCTTGAATGTTGAAATGTTAACGCAATAAAATGTTTTGCCTTTACATTAGCTTGAATGATACCCCATAATCTTTATGTTTCTTCTTCTAAAGTAAGTTCTCGTGCTGAATCATTCGACGCTTCCAATGCGGCCCTTTCTAGGCGTTCCCAATGGTCATTGCGGCCCTCCCGCGGTAAGGAAAGTTTGCCGATCGATTTGATCCTATTCAGGGGTCCTCACGAAAAAAATTGTCGTGGCAGCACTTGCGGCCACAGTGAATGTCCTGTGGCCGCACTTGCTTTTTTTTTTAAATTTTTAGTATATAAGTCTTCAAACTCATGTAAGATCAAAATTTTTTATAAATATGAAATAACTCGTTCTAATCAAAGAAGTTTATTAAATGGAAATTCATCCACACCCACGTCTTCTACAGATAACCGGAGAGAAGCTTCAAGATGCTCGTACTTCATTTTGTTTCAGTATTTACTTTTGAGGAAATGAAGTGCACTAAATGTTCTTTCACACATCACCTTCTTTCACATGCAAACTAATGTCTAATATCGTGTTTTGAAATTTTTCAATTATACAAACTGTATCAACTATGGCTAAGCTTGGTTGCTGTAGCTGGCGATTTATTGTACTGAATTTGGCACTCACACTTATTATCAAATTATTATCCCCATAGACACACTAGCTAGTTAATCAAATATTACGATTAAATGAGTGAAAACTATAAAAACGAAGCTCTCAGAGAACAACACAGAGCTATTCAAATGTGAGGCGAACGTACTCACTACTTCACGAATGATTTTCTTACAGCCATTCCCTCTAGCTTAGTGAGTAAAACATTCTTTTGTTTTCTGAAAGGACCAAACTTCTTACTGCCGCCCCAAGAGATGAATAATGAATGGATTCATAGCATTTTTCTAATAAGTTGTGAGACTTTATCGGCCAGCTGTTAAAGTCAATTAACCTTTCCTTTGTTTATACGGAGAGGCATCTGGATCATATCTCTATATTCTGAGCAAGGGACTATTCATTCCCTCTCTTAATTCACACGAATTACTGGGTTGAGGATCCCTTGTATGACGTAGAAGTTAGTGGTGGCCGCACTGAAATTTCCTGGTGGCCGCATGCGGCCGTGGTGGCTGCATTTGAGAATAGCTGATCTATAGGATACTTCATTACGAAATTATCGTGTTCATTCGTGACTATGGTCAGTGCACCGTTTCGAGGTGGAGTTGAAGGAGTGTCGAGGGCGTGGCGTCCGATTTGGAAGGCGTGCTTCGGATATGGATATAGGCTGGCTATGTTTGGATCGCGGGGTTTTCCCCGAGACGCCTAACAATTTGGAAAGGCCTTCCAGAGACACTGCAAACGCCCACGCATCTATCGCCTCTTTCGATTATTCTGGAACATCCGCCGACCTTAGCTCACCTAGAGACGAGTCAATGCGAAAATTTTAAATGTCTCACGAACTTTTTCACCTAAACGCAATATACTGATTTCCGTGAGTTAAAAAAAAAGTCGTATAAAACTTTTATATGCGCTGATTTGCTTTGATTTGATCTTGCTTCATACTAGAGTAGTACTAAGTGTGTTTAAGTTGACAATGTATCTCCTACAGTACTTCTCTTTGCACCCTCACGTCATGTAAGATCAGTAGATTTAACTCCTTTCAGAAGAAGATGTACTTTGAAATACTTTCTGAAGAAGCAAGAATTTTCTTAACGGATAACATAAAAAATAAGTGTACGATTTCTGCTTCAGTTGCATTTACGTTGATCTTTAATACGAATATTTTATTTTTTTAGAATCTTATCGACGGTAGTTTTTTTTTCGAACCCAAGATGTTTCCGCATACGCATTTTAAACCTACATTGACCTTACGTAAATTAATGAGATTAGTATTATTTGAAAAACGTAGCTCTTACCTACATGCAGTCGAATCCCGATAAATCAAAACTTCTGCACATCGAAACCTAAAGTAATAAACATCTATTTTAAACGTTAAAAATATGGATTGGAAAATATCTTCCTAGGATGACAAAAAAATCGATTTACACACTTTAACCATCGTAATATTTACATTAACCCGGTCAACTGGATTGCATCTGCAGTTCAACTAAATTTTCAGGACTATGGAAATGGTTTACCGTGAAAATATCGTAGCTTCAATCCATCTTTTTTTATCGATGGCGGAATTTTCGCGGATATCACTGCTAAAATTTCGAGGCTGACGATTGTGTAACTGAAATGTTTTCAGGGACAAAGGCTGGTCGCAAGCCTTTGCATCTCGAAATAAGTCGTTTATTTCTTTCGTAAACTGAACATCCGTCATCGTCATTTTCTTTTTGAAGGGATGTTTTGATCCCAAGTAAACCACGGAAACTTATTTTTAAATGGAATTCTCTTTAGAATGAATCCTTTCCTGCTCAACCATTACCCAGGAATTCCCAGAAGTTATTGATATTGAAGACTGAAATACCTTACGGATCGTTTAAAAAAAAATTTTTGTTTTAGAGTTGGTTTTTTAAAAATGTTTCATTTAAAACTTGGAGGAAAATTGAAAACGCGGGCGTTTCGCTAAAACTGTACTAGGTCTTTCCCAATACACGAGATGTTTTCTTTTTAAACCTGATCATAATGTTATTATAATTAATATACGGAGAACATACGCATGTCTCAGCGAAAAGTTTTCATTGCTGAAATATATTGGCAGGAGTCTAATCAGGGACATACTAATTCCGGATCTTACGTTAGTAAAGCTGCTTGCCCTGTTACAAGAGCCGATATCCATTTTTTCCTTTTTATTCATAAGTTCAATTCGAGAAATTAGCTGAATTTTGCCGAAGAGATAAAGTAGAGAGCATATTTTTATGGAACATTGTAACGTGGGCAACAGATTTAAAAACTGTGATCGAATAATCTTTAGGTAAGTAATCACTCGACTTAACATATAACGTGAAATTTTTGTCTATAGCAAAATGTTTTTTCTTTGATTAAGGATCCATAAAAGCACACACGTTAACATTAGAATATATGTATTCGTACATAAACGCTTGAAAATATGCGCTCTCCTTAATGCCAAATCGCTTTTCGGTGGACCGCATTAGTGTTTGTGAATCCTTCGGCGGGTCTCATTGAAAAGTGGCTTGGGCTTTGCTTTTCCGGATTAGTTAGCTAGAGATACTGTGGTATCATATAAGTGAAAGTCGAGTCTAAATGGGGTTTTTAAGTTTAAAATTTCAATATTAAATATATTACTGTCATAATTTGAATAAAAAATATTAATTTTTATGTCACGGCTGTCTTTTTCATTACAGCTCCGCGGGGCCGCCGTAGGCTGCTTACCCAATGCCTTATTGTTGGTGTTAAACGAACGAATAAAGCTTGGGACTAGCATAAAAATTTCCTCCTACCCTCGTCTCTCCGTAAATAACCATCCAATCTTTGAATGCAATGTCATCAAAAACTCGCAGTAATTGTCCGTGCAAAGCAGTAAAAAAAATTCAAGTTTTTCCTTCTCTTTTTCGCGTCCAATTTTAGCCACGGTCGAATTAAAGAAAGGTTGTTCCGCAAGTGTTTTCTTCCCTCCTTTTTCTCCATAAAATTTCAGCCTCCCTGGACCAATCAAAACGCCGAAGCACGTCGCTAATTTAAATTTAAAAAAGTGCTTGGATTTCAAGCGCTGTCATTATTATACCGTGCATCCGTATCGCCAAAACGCCAGTTAATATGCATATTTTTTTTAGATATTCGAATTTCAAAACTCGCATCTTTTGTCGGGCGATAATCTTGGCTCCGTACTCCATTCTATTCATATAAGCGGTCTTTCAGCGCGTTTCCCCTAGCGACGAGAACTGCTTGTCCGGAGAGGCGCCTACGCCTCGATCCGAGAATTGCTAAAGATCTCCATGAGAAACCGCGACCGAATCATCGCTTTGCATCAACCTGTTTCCGAGAGGGAGCGTGGGTTTCTCACCGAGATCCATTTGGCATGTCGTCCCTTTTGGCCCGCGACGCTCGATTCGGGAACCTATCTTTTGAACCCTTTTTTTTTTCGAGAAGTGAAGCTGAACAGCGGTTCGGAGGTGTGCGGAGGCGAAAGTGGAACGCATTCAAAAAGTGTATTAAAAACGGCTACGCGGAGTTGTGGTTTATATGGCAGATGATTTCTTCGCGCTTCGCTTTAGGAAGAGGCCAGATTTGGTTTTTTCTCTTTCTCACACGCGTAACATCGTCGCTGCAGGGGGCAAAATGCGTTTCTGAAATAAAATTCGGCAAATTATTCGCGCGATTGTCTTTTAACCCTAAAAAAAAACATTTTCGTGTAATTGATCAGGGTGCTTTATTATATATCAGTTCTTAGTTTTCGCTAATCGTAGTTTCTTTGCAATGTTTATGAATTGATGGTATAAATTAATTTCTTTGTTATTTATCTCTTGCTATGAACGTATGAATCTCAACGTTGAAGATCTTTATGATTGTGACAGACTGAAAAGAATATAGTGTTGTCTTGTATTTGCCGATGCTTTATAAAGGATGAAAATGAGAACACGTTACATTCCTACAACACAAATTTTAACGTATTGTACACCGAGATTGGAAATACAACGCAAACGTACAAATGCTAGTGGAATCATTTGAAGATAAAATTGGATTCCAATTACATCCTCCTCCCTCTCCTTTACGCAGTTGTTATAAACAAATAGAGTTTATCATTCTAGCATTTTAAAAGCTAAAATTTTGAAAATTATTTCGGTATTGAAAGAGGTTCATTCTACGTTTAAGAATTATAACTACTTAAAATATTAATTCTAAATTAATTATCTTTATTATAGTAAGACACTCGAGACGATCACGAAATATATTCGTATAGGAGGTAATATTTCCAAACACAGTAATCAAAAGCAATTACATATATTATGTTTGATAGGACGTTTATGTGAGTATCGAAGGCATAGAGAAATTCTGAAAAATCATAATCGTATAAAAATAGATTTGGATGTATCTCATAGACGATTCGGATGACGCCATTTCCTTAATCTGTGAAAAAAAGCTTGATTTGTGATGTGAAGAGACTATCAAAGCTTCTATATCAGCACGATCGTTATGAGAATGAAAATGAATTCGGCATTAAAAGATTCATTGAAAATAAATTATTGGGAAAACGTCTTGAGAGAAATTTGGAAAAATTACCAAATATTTATAATCATGACGGAAATACCTGCACAAAATATAACAAATCGCATAAGGTATTCGTCACTGTTTTAATTTTATTTGCATAAAAATAAAATCAATTAATCACTGCTTACATTTTCGTAATTTCTATGTTTCTCAAATGTAGGTATTTTGTGTAGTTGAAGTAATGTAAGAAGGAAATATATATATATATATAGCCTAAAATGTTATACAAAAGATTTCTCTAGATGTATATTTCATACTTATTATTACTATTTAGATATCACTTTAAAACTTTATTTTAATATGTGTTCAATTGCTTTTTAATGGGGTAGCGACAGTAACAAGTGCTAAGCTCCGTATGTCACAAAATTCCATCGACTACAGAACATTGCCACATCGATGGAGGTTATTGAACTTTATATAAATCTGCTTTTATTTTTTAAATATACCGAAGAAAAATTTTATCGCTCGTGATTTTCGCCCAACTTCTGCGAGTTCTTTGAAAAATCCGGGGACGGAAATCTGACGACATTTTAATGGTGTTGATGGCGAGAGCGCCAGAAATCCACGTGACATCAATTCCACCCATTAAATCTATAAATTTCATCCTCCATTTTCCTGTTTCCAATATATCAGTCTCCGTTCCATTCATTTCTCTCTTTCGCTGTCCTCATTTGTTGATTTCCGTCCGTATTTCCTATCACGTTAGATTTTTTTCATTCGATGCTTAATATTTTCCCTGTAATTTTTTACTATACGATCATATTTCTCTTTCGATATTTCCTTTTAATTCTTTCTGCGCTATATTTCTCCCTCAATCCCTCTGAAATTACCTTGTTCTATTTTGAGTTTTGATCGTTCCCGTCAAATCTTTCCTGTGCTTATCTCCTCAACCACATTCTTGCTAACTCTCATTTTCGGTTAACACGATGAGTTCCTCAATGTCTGAGTAACTGTCGTTATCGAGCCCGCTTTGATTTTAGATGTATATATCTTATTGGAACGCGGAGTAATTGTTCTACATAGCTTTCATTGGCCCTGATTGATGTTTCCAGACCTTAGCAATATACATATGTGCTTTAAATTGGAAGTTTTTACTATAATTGCCCTGTTTTGACCTGTTTTTGTGTGTAGAAGATCAGTAATAAGTGCCCATAAAGTCCTCCAGTCATATTAAATACTCCGCAGAACAGAAATTAGCAACCTAATATTTTAACGGTAGCCCAGCATAACGCACACTAATATGAATAAAATGAAAAAATCACTTGGTATAAGTTCCACTTTATATAGTAATATGTGTCAAGTTAACTTGGCGCGGGTCACAGAAGCCACTGATGCTACCTAACACATTTACTATCAATATATATTACGTGCAACTTTTTTCAATAAAACTTCCTTTTATAGTATTGCTTACTCAAATTTTCGTCCAATGATCAAAATCTGTGCTTTGACATGAAATCTTTTACATTGAATGTTTCTTAGGTTCGGGCATTTCCATTCAATTACACGACATTTTACATTCATACTATTGGTCCAATATTTTACGTCCAATCTTTTACACCAACTATTTACCATCCTGTTTAATAAATCATCTCCTTTCCCACGATATTAAACCCTCTTACGTTGTTTTTCTTAATCTTATCATATATTTCGTCTTATCTTCTAAACTTTTAAGAGAGTAATTCAACAATTTTCAATTTATAAATATCCATTTCCATTCTTCCCACGTTTACGCTACTCGAAAACCTGGCTCCTCACTGTCCTTCCTTCCTTCCTTTGGTCCATTCCTTCCTACAGTGTCTCCATTCTCTTCGTCCTTCCGTCCTCTTACAACTCATTCATTACTTCTCACATTGCCTCTAATCCACCCTCTCTCTCTCTCGATCTCTCTCTGTGTTCCTTTTTTTGGTACTCTTACGTCCAACCACTCCTCCCCTCTCACTTCCCAAATCTTCTCCTTTTCTTCACCCGCTCCTTATCCGCTTGGCTCATCCTCCTCCACCCCCCACTTAGCCCCAACCCTCCTTCTTCCCCCCTTCTCCCTCCCCCTCCCACACTCTTGGCACCCAACCCTCCCCCTACCCTCTTTCCTCCTCCCTACCCTCTTCCCCCACCCCTCTCTCTCTTTCCTTCACTATAACCCTCATCTTGCTCTGTATCTCTCCCCCCTTTCTTTCCCCATGTTCCTATTACTCCTTTTTCTCTCTCTCTCCCTCCCCACTCCCATTTCCTCCCTTCGCCTATAAGTTCCCGGTACTCTCCCTCCTTCTCCGCAGTCCTCCTTCAAAAGTTGTTTGAGGAAGTTCCCGCGCGAACGTGCATCGGGTGCTTCCCATTGGTTGGACGGCATCTCTAAAAAGGATCTACGCTCTTTCCTGCATCCTACTCGCGTTTATCTTTGTAATACCTCGCAAACGCCTTCGCTCTCGGTGTCATCTTTAACGTTTTTAAAAGGAGCACGTAATGGCGGTAAGAAGACACCGTTGTTTGATTGATAACGATTAGGATAAATAATAATAAAAATAAAACGCGCCTCGTGTTTATTTTATATTTTACTTTTTGTTCGAGTGTGTGTGTTTAAAAGTTCTTCGGTCGCGATTAAACAATCAAAACGTAAAATGTTTGGTGCAATAAGCGACGGGGTGTTTCGTTTGACGGTGTCCGTTAAAATAATCGAGCTGTGGGATTTTTTAAAAGGATAATTATATCAGTTTAGCTGTCTGTTAAGAAGGCTTATATAATATAATATTAGATAATTTAAAAAATAACAGTATCCCGTGTGACGAAGTTTTTGTAATAATTATACCGTAGACATTTTCTCGCACAATCAAAGTTAATTTTGCAGTCAGAAATGCTTATCTTGGATAATTCATTATCATTGAATGATATAATGCATTTTGTTCGAATAATGCATAATGTTCTTTCATTGTGAATCATATTTTAGCTTCAATTATGGTCTTTTCCACATTCCAATAGTAAAATTGCTGAGGTCTATATACTTTGTTTTGGTTGTAACATCATATATTAATTTATGGTGCTTAGGAAAGGCCTGAAACACATTTATCACACGTTTATATAATGTCCCCTAACAAATTTTCACCTAAAAGAAAGAAAATTATTATTGAATAATTTACTTTTCAATTATTAAAAATAAAATATTACTTGCTAAATCTAACTGATCCTGATAATATAAAAAAGTAAAATTAATTTTAGTTTTTTATTTTATGTATTTTTGAAATGCTTCAAATATTTTCCTGTACGAAAGCATGAAAGATTATTATATTTATAATCTTAACTCGCGCTTTCCTAGTTTCTTCCTTCTTTTAACTGAAATTAGAAAACAAACTTCCATATTAAAAGGAAGAGCTAACTATTCCCGTCAGAATAAATTAACTGTAGAATTTTCAACTGCGTGATTATTGCATGTTAATACTATACTTATGGCGGAAAAGAGATTTTTTAATGGAATCAAGGTCTTCCTTGCCGTCCATAGATTGTAATATTGTGTTACGAGTTACATTATATCAAATCTGCTTCTTTGAGGTGCACAAAAGTTAATATCTTTAGGGTTATTTGAAATTTCTAAATTACATGAAATACTTCTCTTTAAAAATTAACCTCTTATAAATTTTATCTCTATAAATATGTTTATCTGTTTTTGCCTGAAGAAGGAAAGCATGGCCTGTTTAATGCCCATAATTCATCGTTGGCTTGAAGTTTTCAAAACAAAGTGTTCTCTCAATTGACCAAGAGAAATATTATCTCCAGTTAATCAATCTGAATATTACTGTGTGTGTGTGTGTGTGTGTGTGTGTGCATCTCGGAACTTGAAAATTTTGATTACGCAAGTCCTTCGAGTCTCGATAAAATTTTAATCCAGGCGTTTCCTTTTTACATCCTCAAGGTATTTTTTTTTACCGAGTGTGTCGAGTGCAAAGACATTCTTCGAACTTAACTCGACCTTGAACTTCATAAGAAAAACTTTCCTTTGCGTTATTTCACCGGTGGAACCCGTCCAACTGTCATTCTGAGATCTCCCCTGTTCCTTAAGCCACGAACAAGAAACCATTTGTATTTCGCGCTGTCGCTGGACAAATTTAAGTTTAGAATTATTAGCGATAAATAAACACAATCGGTCGTTGTATCTTCAAAAAGGCAACTTTCTCGCTTAACACGTTACCTCTTGAGCGTTAACAAGTCAGCGCATTCATAGCAAGGCAAAGGAATTGGGAATCTTTTCAGACGGACATAAATTACATCCAGAGTCCCTGTTTTTACGCTTATTTTTCGAGTGTCCCTGAATGTTTTTGCGCCGATCTTAAATAGTCCGAGTTTGTACCTTGTCATTCTTATGTTTAAAGCCAAATTCCGAGAAGACTATTACGCAACACATATAGGAAAACACTGCGAAACCGGTCGCATTGCTTAAGTTGTGTGGAAATTGGGGTATATTCATTTCTTTAAACAATAATGTCTTTCCAGAATGTTACGCCTGCGTTTGTTCAATTTATTACGATAAAGTAAGTGCATAATAATCATGTGCTTGTTTTGGAGTAAAGTTTTAAAAGTTTATGCGAGACGAATAGGATAAGCCTATACGAAAATGTCATTAAAGAACGCAATGTTATTTAATGATATTTTTCCATTCGGATTAGTTACTTATTTGTGCAAAGAAATAGAACTTGATATATTTTTACAGCTTCGCATCGAATTCGC
This sequence comes from Uropetala carovei, assembly GCA_036926305.1. Classification (NCBI taxonomy): domain Eukaryota; kingdom Metazoa; phylum Arthropoda; class Insecta; order Odonata; family Petaluridae; genus Uropetala; species Uropetala carovei. The sequence continues at coordinate 9,374,250 of JAXCHB010000033.1, read as the reverse complement.
CACACGCATTTACCAAAGTGAACAATTTGTGACTCGTTTTTAATCCTTCGAATAGTTTTTTAATTGGTTCAAGTTAATTAGTCTCCGATTCGAGATCTGTACTTTACGAAGCTTAATTACCGACCACACTCAAGAATCCACACAATCCAAGCACAGAACAAATGCCAAATGATGAGGTCCATTAAAAAAAAAGCGAGCAAAATTTTATCCACTTAAAATTTAACACACCTAACCTTTTTCTTTGAAAATTTGTCCAGCAAACGAAAGTTCGTTCTTTTTTTTCAGGATGGATATGGACCGTTAAGTTTTTACGGCTTTTCTTTCTTATGACAAAGATTTTATTTGCGACATTTACTAACCATAAAAATGCAACACGCATTTTTACGCCTCATTAGGTTTCCCCTCCCCTCCCCAAAAAAAGAATTATGGATGAGAAATGCCAATTGCTAGCTAGAAGACACCGATACGTGTTATTCTTCCTATATATTGGTCAAATATCTATGATGTCCTGTGACTTAAGCTGTCACACTACTGGGAACTAAGCCTTTCATTGTAATTTTACTCCCTTGTCTAGTTAAATCGTAGACTTTAAATATAAATGTTTCGCCTGGCTTTAAATAACAAAGACATCAATATGAATGTCTGAAATGAGAGGGAGTCGAGATTCTCTTTTTCCTTTTTTTATTTCTAAACATTTGTTTCTTTTAATGAAAGGGAATTTTCTTCGTTGTAGTACAACGTAATTCTAGAATTTAAAAAAAGTTTGCATTATACAGAGAAAGTAATTCTCGAGCAGCTAAGTTTCCTCCAGCTCAAGCGTTTCAAAGTATTTTTAACAAATCACGTGATATCACCGCTTCCCACATAAAATCCAACGTCATTTCAAGGGGTAATTTAAGGAAAACATCAGTTTTTCGCTTTCATTTATTTTTATGCCTATTCCTAGTCAATTATACGAGAACCACGTTACTTATTAGTAATTACTGTGAACTAGGTCGATAACCAATTGACAGATTAATTTTGAAATAATTTTCAATCAACAAAGACTAAACGAGGAATTACAAAAGTTCAATTTTTTTTCACGTAGGTGCGAAAAGGTTCAGAAGAAAAATTTCATCGCTCCAGTTCAAATTTCATTTCTTCATAATCGAAAGAAGAAATTTAAAACGTTAGCACGCCAAAAAAAACGTGAAGTGGCTTTCTCATTTAAATACTACTAACAATCGGCTCATTAATATTATTATTATTCAAAGAGTTCCCAACAAAATATATACTGCTTTGATACAATGCACGGTATCGTATTAAGATGAATTTTAAATTTTAGCGCAATTTGGGACGTATAAATTAAATAAATGTGTTCATTCGTCTAAAATAACAATCGTAATTGTTATTTACAGTTAAAGACAATACTACTGTATTACTTCATTCTCACGGACTAAACCGGTGTTGGATTTATGACATATGTTTCAATAGCTAATTTTTGACATTTTTTTCCCGTGCACGACCTTTCTCGCAATTTCTCATCCTATATGTACACTAATCGAAGGAGGAAAATCTCCTTTCCCTAGCTACCGAAATAAAAAAGAAATAGCGCAATTCTGGAGTTGTTTCTGCCCCGCCTAATTTCGACATTCTGGGTTTTCCCACGGCTTTTAAAAGACTCTCACGCAAGCCGTTTAAATGCTCCTCTCTTTCTCTGCACTTTTCGCCCTTCGCTCATTTTTTTTCTCCCCTTTGTTATTTAGACTTTCTTCGGGTTTACGTCTCTATTTTATTTATCTCTCAATCCTTTCTCTCTTTTTTCTTCTCTTTTACTCTTCGTATTTTTTCTTTTATTTCTCCGCTTCTCCCTCTTTCTGTCTTCCTCTCCCTCTCTCTCCCCCCCCTTTCCTTTTCGCGCCGCCTTTCCGATCTTGTATATCCTTTACACCGCCCCTACTCTTTTCCTTCCTTCACTTCTTTCACTAAAAATAATTAACTCCTTACACCATTCCCTCACAACAATCCGTTTATCTTCCTTCCTCGCCCCGCCTTCGCCACCCTCTAATTATTAGCCGTTTTACATGTTATTTTCCTCTTTATATCCACGTCCCATATATTATATGCAGTATATATATATATATATATATATATATATATATATATATATATATATAACAATGTAATCTTGTTTCCATTTTCTTATATCCTGTTCACTCTTCCTTTAATCCTCTTTAATCCTCCTTTCAATATTTTCTTTTTACATGTTGGTAATACGTGTTCCTCTAATTGAGGCGTTGAGAACCAGAGTGGACCAACCCACGTTTTGTCACCAATCTGGCTTATAGTGATTTCCAATAGCAAAAGCGAATTAAATTGGAGTCAAGAGTGGATCAACTATAGTTTAATATGTTCTCACGAGATGGCATTATTTGCATTATTTCCAAATTCGGCTGCAGAATGTAAAACATTGCAATATCTCGATAGATGACTATTGAAGGATGGTCCACTCTGGTTCTCAATGCCTCAATTATGCTCGCTCCAACTTCTAAGTATCTCTCTTACCTACTCCTCCTCTTTCCTCCCCCTCCCCTCCCCTATTCCGTTTTCCATTACATATCTCTTTATCCGAATCCCACTGGTACCTCTCCATTAGCATTATCTTCCCTTCTCTTTTTCTCTGTACCACTCTTTCCTTCCCCTCATTTAACCTCTATACCCTTCTCCCCCTCCCCCTCCTGCTCCCCTCCCTACCTCCCTCCCTCTCCTTTCCTCTTGAAAGAGTTTATTCCTGGCGTGCATCTGCCTCTGTGGTATTTCTGGTGGTGAACGACGGACGTAGCCGCAGCCTGAAGAGATTTTTGGAAGCGTGCCTTTCCCCCTCCCTCCCTCCTTCCCCCCTCCCTCTTGGCCACGCCCTCCTTACGTCAGCTCTAATGCTCTCTCTCTCTCCCCCTCTCTGTCTTAACGCCGCTTCTAATGCCTTCATCCGCCCTTTCTCCTCTTGCTTCGATCCTTCCTCTACAAAAATAAATAGCTTTTTTTTATTTTAAGCACTCTCGTTTATCCGCGTACCACGGTTTACCGGGGAAATTTCGTTTGGAAGAAAAAATAAATTAGTAGTAGACAGCCGACTGCGTCGCCAATGAAACGTTTCGCGCCTTATGTAAAACTTTCTTCGTTTTGGAGTCTGGTTCCGAAATATAGTATCTCAATGGTTCCTCTTGTATGTGAATAAATGCGGGAGAGAGAGAAGGGTGATATGCTAATGCGATCGGAGTTTGTAAATTGGGCGCAGACTGGTTTTGCGGTCACGACGCCTAGAACAAAAATAGCATTCTCTTTCAGTTTAAGTCGATTAGTTCCATCTTTAAAGTTAAAAAGGACTTGTTTATTTTACGAGTGTGATATGAGATTTTTTAACGACAAATAATTCAAGAGTTCCAAGGTAATTTAGTGAGTAGTAAAGTTATTGATTTTAATAAATATATATATATATATATGTATACTATATCTATAAAACATTGATTTGCCACAAACTCGATAAATTTCCCGGCTAAGATGCAATGTGATTTTTTTGTAGGCTGGTGCAAAGTGACAGTTGAACGTCATAGGGGTAAAAAAAGACTTAATTGAGATGTGTTGTTGAATCCTTAATTATGATCTTTTTTGGAGTGTCTCGCCCCAAAAAAATGTTTACGCAGAATTTTTTAAATATTTGTATTTAAAAATTAAGGAAAGGTTTTTTTTCTAAGAACCTCGTGTATTTTTTTAAAGCCCGTCAACCGTTTCATTCTTCGTTATCTTTAAATAGATCTTTATGCCTACATCTTTTCTAGGACTGAAATAAACAGAATATTTTTAGTTTTAATATGCGAAAAATATTTAGAAATAGGTGGAGAATCTTTTCCGTGAACACTGGAGAGAAATCATAGGTATTAGCTTGGCAGAATCTCATGCATTAACTTCTATTACTTTGCCTATTAATTTCGTCATGTTTTGCCTACAGAGCATGCAATATTAATTTATAAACATGTAAATAGTTTTTTGTAGTGGAAATAAAATAAATTAAATAAATACATATAACACGGATATGTATAATTCTTTCGACGGATTAATCCGGTGCAATCGGCATGGGGTGGAAAATACCCCAGCGTTACATTCCAGAATTGAGTCCAATTTAGCGACCAGTTTTCTCCCTAGATAACCATGCTATGTTTATCGATCAACTGTAAACTTTCCCACTTCAAAAGACATTTTAAACCCCAGCATAAATCGGAGTCGGCCATCGCTTTCAATACATTACTCTTCGCGAACATCGACTGCTTTCGGAACTAATTCGTCTCCTCTAGAGATACAGTAACGAGGCTGCGTTTCGTAGGTGTAATTTGGCAGGAACCCTAGCAATGTATCATTACGGGAGAGGGATTTAAGAGCTTTCTTATCCAAGTACTATTTCCGCCTGAATGTTTCTCAACTTATATTTTTTTTAAGGAGTGATGTGCATTTGCATCACCCGAGTTCTGCGCTGCTCCCACGAGTTGGAAAATTTTTGCCGAAAGCACTTCAAGAATTTATGACGCGGATGTGTATTAATATTTTTGTTTTAAATTCCTCGAACCGCAAGCCACATCGTGGAAAAGAGGAATGCAGGACGAAGGAATCGCGAACGGAAACGTTCCTCCTTGGAGATGATCTAAAAGAGGCATAGGTCATTCAAAAAAAAAGGTCGAAGATTAAAGAAAAAAATCAGATTTGTGAGACGGATACTTAGACATTAAAAACATCGCAGCTTCTATTTATTGCCAGAAGGAAGCACGCGTTGTTCGGGAGAATTTCGTGGAAAAAGACGCAGTATCTATTGCCGTTACGTAAACTAAAATAAGATAAAGATTGGCAAGGAAGAAGAAGAGGGTAGAAAATAGATCGCTGAGGTAATTATTGAAGTAAGTTACTATTCATCATTCTGGACAGGAAGACGAAAAAGCATATTTCGACGTGTCAAAAAGAGAAAAACGAAGCTATTTTACAAATAGATGTGGGAACAATGCGTGATGTAAACGGCATGAAAGATCGAATCTTTATCACCATAGCAGCCGTGTCCATTTTTAGCATTGCAAATCAATTAATTCGGAAGACGAAGAAAATGACATCAAATTCCGCATTTAAAAAAACTGCTCTTTCATTTTAAATCGACACCATGATATCATCGCTTTGCGAGATTAATTTTTTTTCAACGTTCGTAGTAGAAGCAAGGAAAAGCAATAAAAAAATTCGACAACTAAATCTTTCTGAACTTTCCGCAAAAAAAGAACCAGAAATGAAACTCCGGGCACCGCATTCTGAACTGAAAGAAAAACTTAAAACGAAAAAACCTTTCGACCTTTTTACCTCCTACCACCCAAATCGACAAATCCTGTATTTACTTTCGTCGTACAAAAAGGATTGTGAAGTTATTTTTTTCGGTGTTTCCCATAACAGCCGTTATTTCCCCCCGTGGCGCTGGCGTCTCGACCTAAATAAAGCGCCAGAAAAAGAGAAAGAGAGAGAGAGAAAAAAGAGAGAGAGATCCGGTAAATAAACATGAGAAACGCCACCCGAGAGGGAGGTAGGTTTGGGAGCGGAGTGGAGGTGAGGCGGGGGGGGAGGAGGGGAGGGCGGAGGGAGGAAGGTGAATCTTTTCCAATCTGGAAGAGATCCCAAATTTCGCTCTTTAAAACTCTAACCGACAAAAGGGAAAAAGGATTATGGCAGACGTAGGGCGGGGAAAGCGGGGGTGGGGGGGTGGAGGGAGGGGGAGCGGGCGAAGGAAGGGCACCCAGAATTGCCGTGCAGGGGTGGGATTCGTCTTTTTTTTCTCCTTTTTTTCCTCATCGAGACATTATCCCCGTAGCTTTTTAACGCATAAAAGACGCGTGCGGCGCAATACTGTTATGACGTTCGGTTTAAGCGGTCGTACAAAAGCGTCATTTCGGAATAAATGCTTTCGGCTAGAGCTCAGTTTTCGTTGTCTATTTTTATATGTATCCGTAATTCTGGAATCTTTGGAAACTGGAGGGGAAAAATCTTTTTTTTCCGACGGAGTGCACCTTCGTATGTGGCCCGTTTGCCTCCCTAAGCTACCGGCGCGGGTTCGAATCTTACTAATCCCTTAACAGGGCTAGGCGAGCGAGGCACCCTCCTAGAGCGCAGCACATTTATATGCGCTACGAATGACAATTTGAACATTTAAGTGCAACGTTTTATACTATAAAATTTATTTTTAATGAACTACTGTTTTGAGAGATTAAATTGTCTACTGTTTACTTCCATAAGGAGGGTGCGATGTTTCAAACCTTGCCTAGGACGCAAAAATTTTCTTTTCCCGGCTCTGATGCCTTACGGCAAGTGATCGTCCCATCAAGCTTATTGCAAAAGGGGAAATGTTTATTTATTTATAAGCTAATGACAAACAAGCAAATTAATAAAATGTAGTGGTCTTTGTTGTCATTGCAGTCTTTCTTTTCTGAATAAATAAAAACAAAGGAAAACTTAAATAGCATCGGGAGTTGAAAGCAACTTCCATCAAACGGTTTAGTTGTCGACAAAATATATTTGAGTCACAAGCTGAGACGCTAAATTCATCTCTGATGCCCATTCAAATGATGATAATATGATGTCGATTTACATCGTTCATTAATTCCTTTTTTTTAGAGTAAAATACGTCGATAATCATGTCGATAATTGCTCGTTAGGCTGTGGTTTTTATATTCGTTGGAAAGCGGCCAAAGTTCAATGTAGGCAGGAAACGAAAGCGGACAAAACTAATTGACACTTAATATCAAACAAGTCAGCGATGACTCTATATCAATTTAAATTATGACGGGTGAAATGTTTTGTATCGTTTAACGTAAAAGAACATCTACCTACGAACTGTTTCCAATTTCACGTCGACTCTAATTTTTAAATAGAAACGGTGTAATTTTTTTAACCGAAGGATTTTTTTAAAACGGGAGGATGGTTATGTCCGAAAGCGAGACGGGAGAAAAAATGTTTTGGCGCTGGTTAAGTCGATTTCATCACGTTGCAGTGTTTCTCTTTTTAAGCACCCTAAGATTGCTTCATCTGGTCCAAGACATCTCCGTGTATCTCCCCCGCCATTACGAATGTGCTCGTCTCTCAACGACCTTCTTTATTTTTTTGTTTAATTTTTTTTGCTCTTCGGAAGTTAATTTTATCGTCAACTCCTTCTTGACGATTACAAAAGAGAGACGTAACGACTCGGGCAATCATCTTCGATATTCCTATCTCACTCCGCGGAAAAGTTTATCTAAAAATTATAATAACTCTACTGATTTATTGACGATTCGATATTTCTATCTCTGAATTGCATTTTATTAGATAACTAGCTGCAGTACCCGGCGTTGCCCGGGTCAATTTCTCTAAGGACTGGGTAACTTTAAATCAAAATTATGGGGGAACGGGGAGACATAGGCCCCCAAATTTTGTATACACATTGTAGGATTAATGTACGACTTAAGTAAAAAAATTGAAAAAATATGAAAATTTAAAAAATTTCCAAGAGAGTGGGGGGTTGTACGGGGGAGCTGTGGATAAACAAAGTTGCCTAAAATCTTTTCAGGGATGGTAGAAAATCATGTGCAAAGTTTGAAAGTTGTGTAACTTTTGGTTCTTAAGTTATAAACGGACATACATACAAACACACTAAATTATATACTAATTGTAAGATGGTAAGTGAGCCCGTGCAGTCACCTACTGGCATTCAATTTTTTTCTAGTAGCCTCATAAATATAAATACGCTTTATTAGGTATAAGTTGTTTTCAGAAAAATATTTGGAAACGTGAAAATAAATGTCGATAGTATATTAGACGATTCGTGGGGAACCGTGAAATGATTACTGAGCAAAGGAAATTAAAATGATACTTTATCCGCCTGATACTACAACATTATTGATTTTTATCAAGACTCCATTTAAAGGAAAAACAGCTCACGCTGTTACCAAAAGAACTTAAAATAGCAATGGCCAATGCCATGCCATGTGAGTTACCAAGTGTTTCAGTATCATGCCAGCGATCTATGGCGCCAGGATCAAATTTCGTCCTTCTTTCAAAAGTAATCAATCAGTAAGTCAGTAAGGTCAACAAAATTGTTCTTTTAGGCATACCGACCAATATGGTCAGCTAGAAGTTTGGGGTAATGCTCCCTATTCCTGGGTTCTTCCTCCGTTCTCTTGTTCTTTTTATATTTACCATTTCTTTAAAAAAAAAAACATTCCCCACCAGCACAGCCACCTCCTCCTATCCCCCTCGCCTCTCCTCTTCTTCCTCCTCAACCCCCGACAAAGTCCCAATAATCGACATCCGTTTCGAATTTGTTTTTTCTCTGACTTCATCCTTCCTTCTGCCGTTGCGTCATTTTTTCCGTTTCTAAATCCGAATCTTCTGATCTATCTTCCCAACTTTTTTTTTCCTCTTTCCCTTTCCAACGGACGTTTCTTTCTAAATACATCACCGGGGATTTTTCCCGAAAGGTTTTTGGTGGAAAGAAGGAGGGAGAGAAAGAGAGAGGTGTGGAGGGGCGTGGAGAAAATGAGGAGGGGGGGAGGGGAGGGAGGGGAGATGAATTGGCGTGGCGAACCGTCGAGGCTAAATGGAGGGAACCTTTGCATGAATGAGAAGTGTTGACCGAATGTCATCTTACATATCCGCGGCGAAACCTGTTCATTAAGGGACGAAGTGTTCCCTTGTGTTTTAAAAAAATCTTCGTCTCGTTTTTATGCAATCATCAACGTTTGTCTGTCTGTCGCGACATTCATCATGATTTTGAACTATATCCGTCAATTAGAAATTCCGCTTTACATAAGCACTTAAATAAACTTAATACTCGTATCTCGTTAAGTGGTATCCGTGAAGCAATAATTAAATACCATATTTTTTCTCCCTCTTCTGTCCTTATATGATCAGTAAGATATCGATTAAGAAATTTATTCGGGTGGAGTACAACGTTTTTTATCACAAAAAATCCGCGAGACCACATATGTAATTGCGAATTATAGTTTCGGAGACAACAAATTCGAGAACCGCGTAATTTTCCGATGCCGTTTCGTACGTAAATCCTATGAAGAACGCCCTTGAAATCTGTGTTCCATTTATGAAGTATACTTTTTCTTCGTGTTATAAGAGTAAAAACGGTCTGTTTCGAAATTGTGAGGGAATTTCCTCATAATAAGTCACTCGATCGAATCCATTTAAAACTGCATCGCAGAAATTCGTCCAGATATAATATTCAAAGAAGCGTTCAATTAGAGTATTTGAACGACCTGATGCAAAGAAAACAGTATTTTCCTCGTGATTTAGGATGCGTGAGATTCGCATTAAGTTTGGATTTCATTTGGATGACTGCATTAAAACCTAAAAACGTAGACAATTTTAATATTTTAAAAAATTCGGACCTTCTTTTTTTATATATAACTCAATTTTTGCGGCCAGAAAAAAGTAAAATCTTCTAGAGAATATTGCTTTCAAATTAGGATTTCTCATGTCAATTCCATTTTTTAATGGAACTTTAGAAGGCCGTGAAAATGTATCAATTACCTTATTGTAATGCCAATTTTCGTAATTAAATAGAAGACCTTTATATTGTATTTATATGCCACAAAGAATTAAAATTGTACTTTATTTATTATTGCCTAAGTTATAAACAGCATTTGTCAACTTTGAAATAGTTCAGTAACAGTAAAAAAAATCAAAAACGAATGCCAAAAGCCCACGCGTGATTTGTACATGCAACTTATGCGTACTAGGCAAGACCTTCCATCTACCGTCATTGGTCCATAAAAGGCATCTTACGATACGCAATACGCAAGTCACGAAGCCACTTTAATGGTTATAAAAACTCCTCATATGATTTCGTAAATTTTTTAAGCAGTGGAATTATGTTATGTTTCGTTCTTCTTTCTCAGCCAAGAAACAAGGAACAGGAGGCGGAGGTGTTGCAGTGGATCGAGGATGTTTTGGGAGAGAAGCTGCCGCCTGGGAGCTACGAGGACATACTTAAGGACGGAATCGTCCTCTGCAAACTCATCAACAAGATATTTCCCAATTCGGTGAAGAAGATCCAAACGAAAGGGACCAACTTCCAGCTCATGGAAAACATCCAGAGGTAGCGTATCCACCAGACACTAAAAAAAAGAACGCTCATTGGTCACTGGAAACAAGTTATGATTACTACACTGTAATCGGGAAGGGATTAATTTCACATAAGTTTTCGAAAATATACCCAGCATTGAGAAAAATTTTTCCATAACAGCATTTTGTGTAATGTAGCATATAATATTTGTTAGCGATTTTTAAAGGATTTTTAAAAAAACCGCTCATGTGTTCGGTTTGTCTGTCTGTCTGACGCGCAAATTTCTCATAAATGAAAGCAGATAGACTTCGTTTTATCGCCAATTCGGTCTTTTTGTGCAAGTTTTTTCGGTTTGTCCGTTTTTACGTCTATCTAACATGTTTTTTAAAAACAATCTCTATTTACTTTCTACTTGAGCATTTATTTCCATTCTTGCTCGAAATGATTCAAGTTCTTCACAAAAAAAATATTTTGATTGCAGCAAAATTTTGAGCACTTCGCATAATTCGTGTAGTTAGATGTGTAAACGAAAAGAAAAATTCATGGGTGCACTTTCCCTACTGCGTTAAAAGCACGACTTTATTTTTAACTGGTCGAACTTAAATTTCTTTGTGAGGCAACTGGAGAAATATGTAAATTGGATTTGGAAAGGAAATCGCAGAGGAATTCTCAATAATAGCACCTACGGAAGGGATGTTTGGCCACATGTCTTACTGAATTCCTTTCTCTCCATTCCTTTCGCGCCGACGTAATTTTGAATGCCATTCTCTTCGCTATGGTCTCGGTAGCCGGGAGTGTTTATCGAGCATGCCGTCCCAGTCCGGAAACCATTAAATGTCTGAGGAAACAGCGAAAAAGAAACATCCGAAAGCAGCTGGAATTACGGCGAGCGGGCGGATTAGCGATATGTTTATCTCACCGAAAGAAAATAAAGTCTCCTTCCCGTTGCCGATAAAGAATCCAGCGAAACCTATAAATATCCGCTTCTCATACGCGACTATAATTTTTCCAGGTTCCAACAGGCCATTCGAAAATACGGCGTACCTGACGAGGAGATTTTCCAGACTGCTGACCTCTTCGAACGAAGAAACATTGCCCAAGTCACCCTTTGCCTCTACGCCCTGGGAAGAATCGTAAGTTTGAAAGTGTGATTCGCTGACGCGATGATAAAAGAGTTCCGTATTTTGCGTCTTTTTTTTAAACCATTGCAAAGTACGGTGTCAAAATTTTTGCAGATTTTAAGCACTTCCTTAATTTAATTGGAGTGAAAAAGTTTCCATACAATGTGCATGATTTGAAAACACATCAGCAAAGGAGTTTTCGATATTTATCTATGTAGTTAAGAAATTTTAGACTGGAGATTTAGAGTGATTGACTGCATATACATTTCATCTCAAAATAGCTGACTTACTTTTGAACTGTCTAGAACAGGGATGAGCAACCTACGCCATGCGGACTTCGGGAGTGTTTTAAGGGGCCCGCGAAGCTGTGATGAAATCCGCAAAGATTTTAAAATTCAAATTATGATGATAAAGCATTCAATATTGAAATTTCGACTCTAAAACACACCCAATTTAGAAAAGATATTCGGCTATATGATGGATCAGAATCTCTAGGTAATTTCCAATTAAAAATCCGCCATGCCAAAGCATTGACCACTTCCTATGTGGCCCGCCGAAGAATTATTAACCACTCATGTGGTCCACCTTGCAGAAAAGGTTGCACACCTTTAATCTAGAACATATTTTCATCCATAAAAAATTATTAGGATCAACTAATAATATTTTAATTAATTTCTCGTTCGTATTTACGCTATAGTTTCGTTGAACTTCCTAAAAAAATCAATTGTTCCTCACCCATGAGAAGAAGTTCTGAAAAACTTACAAATGCGTCATTTGGTCTAAAGTTATTTCATTTTTGAATGATAGCATTGGATAGTACAAAATTTCGAGAATACATGTTATAATAATTGGCAAATATATCCCTCCTAATAACGTGAAATTCTGGTCCCCCCAGTATTCGGTAAAACTTATGGTTGCATCAAAGTCGCTCATGATATTGCATGCAACGTTAACCCCTTCTTTACCAATCGTCAGCCGCATTTCAAACACGGAATCTGCATCAGCATAACGCAAATTAAATGTGTCTTTTCCGTCTAATTTTTATTTCCTTCGTCCATTTTACTTTCAAAACTCAGACCCAGAAGCACCCGGAATACGACGGCCCGAGGTTGGGACCCAAGATGGCCGACGAGAACAAGAGAGAGTTTTCTGATGAACAGCTGCGCGCCCACGAAGGGCAACTCAACCTTCAAATGGGATACAACAAGGGCGCGTCCCAATCTGGACACGGCGGCTTCGGAAATACGAGACACATGTAAAAAAAGGGGAGGGCGAGGATGTCTCCACCTCTGAGATGTGACAATTACACGCCTACGGCACCGAAGTGGAAGGAAAAAAAAGAAATTTATTCACCGAGATTTTTTTCTGTATGCAAAAAAAATGGGTTGAAAAATGCACATCCTCGACGTAAAAGCTTGGCACTCTCTCTCTCTCTTTCTCTCTCTTTGCATATATTATTTTGAAAAAATATATATTTTTTAACCGTAGATGCTGAGTGCATTTTTTAATCCAGGTGTTGCTTTTTTGAATTGAATCGAAGAAAAAGAGATTAACGGTGGCATAATTTATTATAATATTTGGAGAAAATATAAAGCAATGTTTCCTCACGTGTTGTAGTATTTTTTTATTCGTAAGTTTATAACATCAAACGTGACTTTTTAATAACACATAATGTTCTCCATATCTGGTGCATGGAAGAATTACCGACATCATGCACATTGTAGAAGAGTAGAATGCTAGAATCATCATTTTCGCACGTCTAAAAATAGATCCAATCATCCAGAATTTTATCTTGTTGATTTTTAATTGTGTTAGCTACGGTTATGTTTTGAAGGTTAATCATTTCATCTAACGTGTGAAACATTGAGGCTTTGTTGATCCCGATCCTCTGGTCGCATCATGATAATTTTAAATTATCCCTAAAAATTATTTATTATGGAAAATAATGTCCTGTATAACGGTAATTTAAAAAATAAATACTTTGTCTCCCGAAGAATGCTTGGAATGATATTCAATCAATCCACAAAAAATATAAATAAACAATCTTTAAGGCATTCAGAAGACGATGCCAGGAAATGTTTCAATAAGAGAATATCATATAAATTAGTAGATAAAACTTGAGCAGTAAATATTCCTCAACACTCTCCTTGCAAAAATTTAAGCTGCAAAGATTTTTCTTAATTTTACGGCTGTATCAAGAAGAATTTAATATCTTCCTTCCTCTCATTTGGTTTCATAATGCACCTGGATTCTTTAACTGAAACAATTCATTTTTAATCTCATCAATGAGTTCAGGCTCATTACACAAAAGTGAATGAACTGTGTATCTTCCACGGAAACGTGAAAGTTTATATAGTTTATTTACTTTTGTATCAATTAATTTGTAATATTTCATATTGTTAAGTTAAAAATTTCTTCATCACAATAGTATAAATTCTTAGGTTAATCTATGTATAAACGAAAAATGTAAAGATCGCTGTGAGTGAAACCATATCTGCTAAATAGAAATCATGACTAGACCATTTTTAGGAAATACAGGGTTTTGAGATAAATGATATCGGAGCCATTTTTTAAGAGAGAATGTGAATGCATGTCAATGTCATTCTTCGAGACGTGATAGCAGTTATGGGAATTAATGTGGAAACATGCTGTTGCCTCTTATGTTCCCCATACAAAACTTCAAAAGCAGAAGTAATCAGTCCTATTTGCAAGTGCCCTTGAAAATGAACATTGATACAATTAGATTGAAACGACTAATAACTTAATGAGAAAGTTTTAGGATAAATTTTCTTAAAAGAATAATAATAAAACCTCTTTACATTGATTTAACTTGACAATAATCAATAAATACATAATATTTAGAAGTGTATCAAATCTAAAATAATCTTTAAATTACAGTGTTACAGCCCACAACAAACATTAATATAATAAACAAATACTAACATCGATGCAGTTAAATATACAAATCGATTGTCTAAATATTTTTATTCATTATTAACTTCATTTGGCACTTCTATAAAGCAACATAGAAGTAAATTCATCGTGACACAATCTGGAAATTATATATCATATCCTGTATCTTATGCAGCCGTGACAACTTATAATTAACACTAGGTGAATTCAGCGATAAGTTTCAATTAAAGCTGTAGAATCAATGTTATTTCTGTCATTTTAATAGTATTTGGTAGGTTTACTATTGAATTCAAGAAAATTGAACGTCCACGTACCGCGGAATCCTAAAATATCCGACAGCAAATGCACATTTCTCCATGAAAGCCTTTAGAAATTTAACAAGATAGAAATTTTGGCGAAGTATTCGTCGTTTTTCTAATTGATGAAGTTGCAATAAATACATATAATAAAATGAAAATATAATCCCAAGGACAGTTTCACAGGCACAAATAATTCTCTTCTTAAGCTCGTAAGAAATAATTTATCGTGTTAAATTAACTTGAATGGTAAAAGCCTCACACACCGACGAACAGGTGGTTGCAGAACCCTAAGCTGCGTGAAGTTCAGAGACCCCATACCATATAAACATAATTTTAAAATTCACAAAAAAGGGTAATTGAAAATATATTCCTAAATCATAAAGCTTAACGGGTGCGTATGTGCCAAGGCAAAATAAAAATACTTATTAATTTATATACAAAACATTTTACGCTACCGTATTATGCTGAAGTTTAAATCTCTACTTCATGAAGTGGAGAGATAACTTCCAATATACAAAATAACGAAATTGAAATGTATGATATTAGAAGCAGAAAAAGATAATAATTTTTCATCACAGTAAAGCCAGAGCGGAACTTAATATGCGTTGTGTACATTCTCATAGGACAAATCTCTGAGATATGTGCTAACTTATCGCATATCATAAATATTGGTATCGTATGAGATTTTTCTCAGAGATACATTAAAATTTCTCCAAAAGATGTCAGGAGAAATTTTAGCGATGCTCACTGCAGAAATGACGAGGCATTGCAATAAGTACCAGATATAGTGTCCTTTAACAGCACCGAAGTGTCATATTGATTACAAACCTATGCAGATGAACTTGGTTATGCTGTGCTGAAATCGCTGGGGTTTGAGAGAGGTAACGACCCGTAATATTGCGAGGTCCCATACTGTAGTGTTGTTAGCGTTCCTATTAATCTTGCACTGGGTGATTGCTCAAAAATTTTCCTATCATATCATCTAATTGAATTTTCTCTTTCAAAAATTTTCCTATCATAGATCTAATTGAATTTTGGAAATCATCTTTATAGTATGCAAAACCATCCTTCTCTGTGGTTTCAGCGAAAGAAAGGACTGAGTTATGGCAATATCGTAGCATCTACGTGAAACCAACGCTATGCAAAAAACTCGACAAAGTACATACATGAATCGCTTTGAAAATCCGGATATGAGATATGATTCATACGTGTACTTCATACAATGGAGACATGGTTATGAAACGATTTGGCTAGAAAGTCAAATTTGTAACCATGTTTGAATGATAATTTTGATTATCAAATGAGTTAACTAATTTAAATTGAATTCGAAGGTTTTTATTCAGCCCACAACATCCGTGTTGTCTTATTAAAAAAAAAGCTGTCTATAGGAATTAGCAGTGCAATCATTAGATTAAAGGCAAAATGGAAGTTGGATGATTCATATTATTTTTCGAATTCCATTACTTTTGGAGCATTCTTAAATATTAAAAAATTACTACTGATGCCTATAATAATGGGCGGTATTTGAATGTTGTGACTAAAATAAATTCGTTCTTCCAACCTGCTTCTTTATTTTTAAAACCATCCCTTCTCCCATTAAAGATAGGATTACCGAGATCACATTATGACAGAAACTATATTTATCCACTGCTCATGAAACGGATGGGAAAGCTAGATGCAAGTTTTGGTTACGAAGCGGCCGTCTTCACGGGTTATAGTGCACCTTTTTGATGGCTGTTGGATAAAATGTATTTTTTCGATATAATTTCCAAGCAAAGTGTCGCGTTTTGGTTTTTAGCTTTGTATGGAATACGTATTAAAAACTCGATCGTCGAATGAACGGTTAGATTAGCATAATCCCCCAATTAAGCCTCTACTTGGGACAATTTTACTGAACAGATAAATAAAAATTTTTCAATGATATTGAGCGCAGAACCCTTCCAATAACCATAAAAATTATTTAAAAAGGAAAGTACTCACATACACACAGTTTAGGGGAATTTATAATTTTTCAATGGTTTAGGTATAATTCTACAAAGATTAGAAAACAGACAATTACGTCTTCATTTTATCTATCTTGCTTAAATTAATTTAAATAACGATTTGTTTTGACATAGGCAGGCTAAGGACAAGGATATTGTCAAATTACACTCACGAAAGCTATTGGGTGAAATAAAAAATGTGATTACATTAAGTGGCTTTCCTGAAAACACTGTAATGTTCAATCAAAGACAATAATATCGCCATCCTCACCTGCCACAGTGGTTTTCCTGGTCCTGGCATCTTTTCTGAGTTTTTTCTTAGCGGAAGATCGAAAGAAGATTAGTCCCCTTAAACAAAAAGAAAACAAAAAATATCAATAAAAAAATCAGATTGCTCGAATATCACATTTAAATTGCTTACATAAAATTCTTCGAAACAATACACCATTATTTAAAATGAAATTCCATCTCCCACAAAATATTCTTATTGCAATATAAAAGTAAAAGCTATTCCGGGAGAGTTTTAACTTATTTTGGAAAAAAATAAACTCGTGTAGCACCAAGTGATTCGAACTTGAAAATCATTTTTTGTTATTTTCTTCTTTAAACCAGTGGTACCCAAATTTTTCGGCCCGAGAGTCACATGACCCATTGCTGCAAACATCGCGGGCCACATAGCTCAATTCCGCTCTCTTAGCGGGCCACACTCAGTCGAAAATAGAGTTTAAAAACAATTTAATGAAATTAAGGATTTAGTTGTGAGTCGAAATTACCAGATTTATTTTAGATGTTTATCTATTACGGAGTTAGAGAGGTAAACACCGAAATATATTGTTTTTTAATTATCTAATGTCTTTTTATGTTACATTGTGACCTTTAATTCCTAAACTCATGGGAGGCTGGATGGAGACACTCGGCGGGCGAGATGTGGCCCGCGGGCCGTAGTTTGGGTACCAATAAAGCGTTTCCGATGCATTTCTGGGCGCGGCACCCTTTTCAAAGAGAAACACAATTTCGCGGAACCCTTACCAAGAAACAAAGGTTTTATATTTTTGGATACGGATCCCACAATTTTTAATGCATTCATTTGTTGGCATTACATAATCATCTCTTTATTAAATGAAGCATTTCCTTGGTTTCGTATCAATTCAGATCGTTAACTCATTTATTTAAGCACGTTTTTCGCGCCCCAACCCCCTAAAAATTAGCTGCGGCAGGGTTTCCCAAACTGTGTTCCGCGGAACATTAGAGTTCCAGAGAAGTTAAATGGGGTTCCGTTCTTCTTTCTCATATTTACAGCAGGAAACATGAGCCTCACTTGTACATTGTATACTGTAAGATACATTAGCTATATAAATGTACATTATAATGATTTTAAAGTTTATTTTATTGCGATTAGGCTTACCATATCTTATTTAGGGTTCTGCGATAAAAAATAATTTGAATACATGGGTTCGGTGGCTTCACAAAGTTTGGGAACCAATGCCTTAAGGAATACCCTGTTCTAATGCATTCAACTCGTTCGCAGTTACTGCGCACTGAGGCTGGGAATCTTGCGTGAATTACTTAAGCAGATTCCTTCCGCAATTCCAGCTTCTTTTGGATAAATTTCGCGGAATAATAACGTCTGAGATTTCTTAGACTGCCGCTTATAAAAATTCTTCCAACCAGTCAACTAGAAGAAGTGCATATTCCAATTGAAATTTTCCATAATTTCCACACCTAAATGACTCATCGCTTCGTCTATAAGAGTAAAAAATACCGGCCGATGTTTGTGTGGTTTCCCTGGAAGCTTTGCTTTGGCATGTGCTTACTGTTGACGAAAAAAAGCGCCATCACCCCTGAGACTCATCGCCCCGATGAATGAATTTACAACAGGGCATCAGAAACAAGCATTAGTTTCGGAGGTAAGTTAAACCATCCATTAATTATATTCCACGGCTTTATTTCCGACTGCACTCACCCCAAAATAAATATGAGGGTGTGATTCTGTTCTCCAAGAGTAAGCCAAAAGCAACTACTATATTTCATGAAAGTGCACCTGGAAATACACCAAAAACATGTTCGACGATTAATTGGGATGGGCGCCCGATAAATAAATTAATCGCTCGTTACTCTCCATCGGTGATTACGGGATAAATCCTATTTTACGAAGATAAAAATGAATAAAAACTGAAAACTTACTAACTTAACGCCTCTAATTCCTGTGAATGAATAAAAAATACGCCGGAAGTAAGAGACGTAAGCTTCGAGAATGGTATAATAATGACGTTTGCACGGAAATATCTTATGATATGATGAACTTTCTCTATGCAATTTACTCGCATTTTAGCATATATAATAGGAATAACTTAGAAATTCCGTGGCGGTAATACAGCCCTTTACACAGGCTATGAGAGAAGTGGAAAGAGGGAAAAGAGTTGATGAAATGCTATGAGAGTGGGACAAGGGACTCTCATCGCCTATTGCTCGAGCGTTCCTTTCTCGACGCACGTGCGCGCACGGTGAAATGTTTTCAAAACTCGACCTAAACATTACCCAGGATTGAAAATGGCGAGGAACGGAATGAACAATTTCTGATTCAATTGATTTTCATTGTATCCTGAGTCACATTTCAGTTTTCAGCTGCTGATAGAAGTTTCTATTGATTTTAAAAATGATTTATCATAACATGAACTCTCTTTAAAAAACTAATGACTGAATTAAAAGGCGAAAAAAACATATAAAAGTACAGTTAACCGATTCTGCTTCTATTTGTTTTTCCATTACCAAAGGAAATCGGATAGTTTTCCAGTTAAATATTGACTTGATATTATTAGCCACGTCGTATAATTATTATTTTAGGAAAACTAAGATTCGAATAACCACAAGAGCGATGAATCATAAAACGTTTTCGTGTGAAGCAATCTGAATGTATAAACGGAACTTAATATTTATTATATTACTTACATCACAAAATGACTCAATGGATTCCTTCAGTGAAATTATTTACGTTAAGGAAGACTAGTATACAGGCATCTTGAGTCCGCGACAAGATTTGAACGCGAAACGTTAATATTGGAAAGGTTTTTCGCAAACATTTTTACCAATTTTGCCGGTAGCTCGGAACATTAACGGAGAGTAATGCAAATGAACGTTCAAATGCAATTAATTTCTTACTACGGTACTTAAAACATCAAATGTTCTCGTTAAAAAACCATGAATGTTTTTCCCTTATAAAATGGTATTGACCTGATTTCTAGCTGTTCCCTTTCCTTTAAATATTCCACTGATTACGAGATTTTTGTATTCTTGTCATCATGCGGACACGAAAACATTTTACTTGAATTCCGTGAATGCGCGCTACTTTCTACGTGCATGCGTATGTCTACCCAAAAATAACATTTGCATACATAAAGCAATAATAAGAGAACTATTTAAGGATAATAATAAGAAATACAAAGTCTCGTGACACGGATGAAACTGACTGAGAGCCCCGGTCGCAACCATGAAAACGGCAAGAAACGAGTGGTGTCTCGGTGGTAAATCTCTATGGTGCATTAGCAATCACATTCGTTTTTACCGCGCTAAATAAGAGTTTTTGAACTAACGCTCTCGTAAATTTAGCCTAGTAGGTCTTGGCGAGTGTGAGAGAGAGAGAGGTAAGTTCAGTGAACCCAATTATAACTGCGACTCGTGCGAACCTTTGGCTGAAACATCTGTCATCGTTAATGAACGTTAAATTGCGTGGACTCCTTGGATCACGCAGTACAGTTACGCAAAATATACGGTTGATGTACACAACTTATCCATACGCTACGTACCAACACGACTCGTAAATTGCTACCTATGTCCCAGTTTAGATATAAAAAACAATCTTTGATGCTCATATGTCGTGCAAATTGACATTCATTTCCTTTTACGAATTGATAATGATTCGTATAAAAGTGCACATTTTGGCTACAATACTAATGGAAATTTATTATCTCAATTAAAGCGCGACAAAAATAATAAAAATACATATTAAATACATAAACTATTATATGAAATTGATCCTATGTACATTAAGCACAGTAGTGACTGTTATTGCTGCCGATTAAATTATGAAATCATTATTTATTATAACACAGTACTTTGTTGAAAATTATTTCCTCGCTAAGTTATGATTATATATATATATATATATTGAATAAATAAAATATTCGGTGAACTTCAATATTTACTATTTTTAATTATTTTTCTGGAATATATAAAATTAAATATTAAATCTTTAATGTTTGCGCGTGCAAGTTGAGTAAGTTTTTTTAAAGGAAATTATCTTACGATTTCCATTTTCATTTTAGCACGACTAAAAATTCCTACGCAGTTTCTTCGAATAGGTACGGTCGTTCCCACATTTTTTTTTATTTTGTCCTCAATTGACTCGCAAATATTATTTTCTTTTATTCGTTGCGGACAAGCTTCTGGCGCAATCAATTTCACCTCGCGGATCTTTACATAAACGCGTAAATCGAGTCCTTCGATGCGGCGATAATGATCCGTGAACCGTGAGTCATCCGAAGCGAAATAACTTTCGAAACGGCGTCGAATAAAACCTGCTCGTCTGTTTGAAAATTTACGCTCTTGAAGTCACTCGACGATGACGAGTAGCAATTCAGTAAAGACGCGGACGTGAAAAAGGAGCGATGCTCGTTTGCTATAACTCGATGTCATCGCCATAGAAGTTCACGACGATCCGATTTAAAAAAAATCTTTTTCTTCTTTTTTGAAGTCTGATGATGACGCAACGCGAGCTGTCACGCACTCCATACTAATAGCGAACATCATTTAAACTCCCTGCTGCCCTTTGAGCGAATGCTTTTCTTCTGACCTTGCCTCGGTCGAAAGTTCCACTCTTCCACACTGCCTCTGGGATAAGCCCCAGCGGGCAGGAAAAGAGAGAGACAGAGAATGAGAGATATACACGAGCAATGCACCCTTCATGGCCGCCCTCGAGAACGTGAGGGCACTTTCAGAGCCTAATATGGTCCGTTGACCCATTAAAACGGTGGTTCTTTTTGAAGTCGATCGCGCCGCGCAGGCATGCGCTCGGTTCCCAAAAAGGAGGCTAGACAGCGTTGGTTATTCTCGTATTGCGAAACGCGGGTCGCGTTTTTTAAGTGGGACAGCGATTCTTTGCCCTCTTCTTGTCTAACCGCCGGACAATGAGGCTGCGCGGTTTTCAGAAACGGCGAGGAATCGAATAGGATGAAGCACGAGAGCAACTGCGCGTGTATTTTTATGCGAATGCAAGAACCAATGTGGGCAAATTATTTTTACTTTCTCCCTACGTAGTAATGGGAAAGTATTGTGATCACGAAAAAAATCGACTTCGAGATTTCAACGGAAATACACGTCTTGAGGTCTCTATAACACGTTTAGACTATTTTCGGAATGATGCCTGTGTGCGTGTGCGCGTGTGTGCGTGCGTGCGCGTGTGTGGATGTGTGTATGTGATTGTGGGCGCTCTAACTCAAAACGTACTTGCCATATCGTTACCGAACTTCATATATAACACTTTAGCATGAACACAAAGAAATGATTAGTTTTTTGACAATAACGGTTAACCGGACGTCGAGGTTTATTCGAAACCCGATTCGGTTTTTGCGATATTTCTCCGTTAAAACATCATTATTGTATACACAATTATATACAAATGTTATAGAGAATGTAATTTCCTACAACTTTCATTTGGATCAATTTTCTATAGCAGTTATTGTTTAGGAATTATTTATAAATAATCGGTTTTTTCGGTTTCCGTCAAATATCTCCTTAAAAACGTCGTTATTGGTAATCTTCGTAAGGACCAAAGTTGTAGAGAATAATATTTATTCCAGGTTTTGTTTGAAACAAATTTTTGTAGAACCATCCATTTCGGAGATATTTAACTTATTCGTAATTTCCAGTATACAGCGCCACCACCATGTAGTGGTGAATTCTGTAAACATAGTCAAAATATAATTTACTGCAATAAGGACGACCGTAGTCTTTTACGATACGAAATAATAATTTTGCCTCATAATGCTATTCATTATAATTTAAATATCTATACTCCAAATATGGAGAAAGTCATGTGTTGGCCACATCAAATTTTTTTATCCGGTGCATCCCGTATAAAATTACGTCATAAAATTGAATTCATAATTCACCTTAAAATATGATTATTTACTTGTTTAAATTAAATTACTAGTATATGATATAGTAAACATGTGATATGTAAAGGCCCTTTAAAGGCAGGAATTCCCGATGCATTAAATAAAAATAACTAGAAATCTAAAATATATTAATTATAAAAGAAAAGTTCAAAGGCGCCGATAAATTATGCGAATTAAATATGAATCATCTGTATTTCGTTTAAATTTGTCCACATTTGCGTCTAACTCCTTCATTTTAAACGGAATGCTTTCACGACAGTGTTTATTATCCCAATTAATATCTTATTGTTAGTCGGAGTACTGCATCGGCCGTACTTCTTCTGTTTTAGTGCCAACCCATTGATACTTTCAAGATGACTGTTTTTGTTTGGGACACGATCAAGGTGCCAGAGGTTATCTTCAGGGAATTGAGTCCTCTAATCTGGATATTGTATGCCGTCATGGCTAACTTACTCCAGCCTGATAAGTCTATTAAATCGACCGGAACGTCACGACTCCTTCAACACTGGAGGGCGTGGTTTGATCTCACAATCAGGAAAACAGACTGTCCACTTCAAAGCACAAAAGCGTCAAGTACAGAAGAGTTCATTTTGGAACAAATAATGGTACTTATTAATACTATACTGAGTGCAGTACTATATTTTTTTGGCATTCATACGATAGAGATGAACTACTCATTTCTTATCAGTGAGATTTAGCGTATAAAAGGGCGATTATGAGATTCCTTAACTGAATAATTTGACAGATTATTATATTATCAGGTAGCCAAACAAAAGTATCTCACGAAAAGATGTAACCTGCTCCAAAAATAATTGTTATTCAACATAATAAATGACGTATGACGGAGTAATATTTAACTAAATCGAGGTTTTTCTAAAGAAACAATATGTATTTTTTACGAAAGATGTTTGAATGTTCCTTTGTTTCGACTAGGGGATATTTCCATGGAGCACTAAATCCAAAGGGCTCGGGTCGGTGAACAAAGTTGTTGTTCTGCAATATATACAATTTCATTGACAGAAGACCCTAAAGTTCGTCTCACCCTGGTGTCCGGCGCTGTGTACGGCAGTGTATTTTTCCAAGGTTTGTTTGAAGGAAGAAAGGTTACACGTGGCGTAATTCTAGGAGCACCTTTGTTTATATTATCGCCGGAGAGGGGCCTGCCGTTCTAAGCAGTTCAAAATTGAAATACATTGAAGAGCCTATTTAGAATCGCACTTGTCGACAAATCACGTGATATATACATATATAACACGCGTGGCATTAAAATTTGAAATTCGCAGAAATCTTATTTTATTTTTCCGGCTTAATCGAATTAAATGTGAAACAATAAAATCGTTCGGCATTCCCACATTGATCGTTAATTGTTGCTGCTACGTACGATTGCTATTACCGTAAAACTTAAAGATTTTTACCTAGGTGACGTTAACGATTGCTTTCGTCCTTTGCGACGTACACATCGCGAAGCGAAGCTCGTCCATATCTTTACATTTCTTAATGACGTCACCACGTCATTTATCATTTTTTGCCTTATATTTTTTCTCTTCCTCCAACTCCGGATTATTCCGAGTGGGTGTGACAGACATATTTCTTAACCGTACTTTTATTCAAGCTCTTGAGGGATACTTGAGTCACGAGTACCGGATTCGATGATGTCCTTGTTATCGTAAAAAATTCCACCCATGCTATATTTGTGTTGTACCTCTCTCTTTCTCTTTCACTGCGTTTCTTTTAATCCTTATTTTTTCCACAGAAATATGACTTTTTACAGTATTGTATTTGTATTATACATTATTAATTCTAGTATATAATATCATATTTGTATCAAAGACGAAAGGTTAGGTGGAAAATGGGACTTCGTAATCTCAATCTCGCCCCAAATAAAGACGATATATAATCTAATATACTATTTTTCGCCCTCCCTCAGATATTTCCGAGTGGGCGCTCTTAAAGAGTGGCTTCCAACCCGCATTTAGACAGCCCCTTTATCGCCGCATGGGGAACCCCAGCCAAGAGTCCCGGGTTCGAGTTTCTGGAACCTGGAGGCAGTTCTCCCTTCCCTCCCCCCATCCATCCATCCATCCTAACACGCCCACTCTCTAACTCCTGAAGTGGATCCCTACGCAGGAGGATGCTGTGTGTCAATAATCCCAAAAATAAACTCCCTTACCTCTTTCTTCGCCCCCTTTTTTGCCTTCCTAAACCCCCACCCCCCTTCCCACACACACCCTCTCCACCCTCCTCCCCCGTCTAATTTCCTTCCTCACGTCGCCATGTTTCACTCCCATAACCTCCGCGATGCTCGCGCTGGAAATTCCATGGAGATGTCTCAATATTTTTCGTTGCCACACTCGTCTCCTCTGAACGCGTATGTATTAAAAATAGGATCCATCTTTATTTCGTCGGATCCGTCATCCCGGACCGGTGACGTTCTCCTATTTTAGCATCCTCCCACGATTCGTTTCGTCCGGACGCCTCGGTAATCTCTCGCGTTGTAGAAAATTTAAAAGAGCGAATAAATGCTTTGTCAATATCTCGGTGTTTTTTCCACCCCCCCCCCCCCCCCTTCGGTTCGGTGCGCTTACCCTGCTCTTTTTTTCGCAATAATACTATTTAATTTATCGAAAACAGTCGGTTTCAATTGCCTCTCTCAGACCCGTTGGGTGATTTTTTATTTCCCGAAATAAAGATATGCTACGAGTTCAAGCTATGGCAAAAAAGTGGAACAGCGGCACAGAATGCCTCAAGACGAAGTCAGTGACTCCGACCAATATAATGTGTGATATACTGAAATCAGAAATAGAAACCGTGGGGACATTTGGCCTATAGTACCATCGGAAATATTCTTCCATCCGCCAAATAGAAAAATGTTTTTTCATCGTCAATGCGTCCCGTAACTTTATGAAGTGGAAAGTGTCTCGTCCTACTGGATCAAATCTTCAAGGTGCATATTAGTTGCTCTTAGCCATTTTTAACCAGCATATATATTACCTTTCGTTTACTAATTCAATGAGCTGACATTAAATTACGATGAGTTTCTAAACGGTAACAAGGGAAAACATAAATGCCCTGGGCAGGAAACGAACACGCGACCTCGTTTGTTGGAAGTAAATAATTTCGATGTTCCTCTATGAAAATAACTACGAATCTTTACAGTCAAACGAAAAAAAATCATTCATTTGATATCATGTTATAGCAAAATGCCTACTTCCATTTCATGCATTTATATTTTACTATCTCGTACTTATTTTTGCATTTGTATAAAACCGATAAACTACAGAATTTACTCGAGTTACAATATTTATGCTAATAAATAGATAAATCTTGAGAGATGGAATAAAAAAAAAATAAAAAACTTGTTCTTGGAATATTTACTGAGACTTCTTATTCGCCTGTCTCCTACTAAGTAGCTGTAAAAGATCTGCTTAACTTGCGTCTAAAAAAACTTGAATGTTTTGAAATTATGTTCACGGTCGTCATGACAGCCAGTCACAAACAAGACTTCCTCAGTGAAAACTTACATATCTCTCTCGGAGATTACTTTAAATTCTTGTCCGTCCGAACTACATCGAGAAGAAAAAAGTACGCATTCATAACATAAGCGCCCAGTTTCTCTTTCCTCTAATCTTTCATTAATTGAAACTAGACAGGGCTCAATATATGAGGTGATATCCAAAAATAAACCGGCGAATGAGGGTTGAATTTGAAGATTTGAGTAGTATATACATTCCCGAAGCAAAACACTGCGCAACTGCCCGCGTATTTTTTCCAAACTGCCGTTGCTCTAGTGAGATTACTGCTCTCTTGTAAATAACGATCTGGAACTCATCAAACGCATCTTTTAAAGCTAAACACTTAGGGCGTTCGACGTCTGCTTACCATAAACTTCAAAAAAACCATTCGCCAAGAAAAACACAGGGATGGGCACTTTTAAACAACCATTTTCCCTACCCGAGAAAGGCGAAATTCGGTCGGGATCACTTTGATCTATCCCTGATTCATAGATCGCCATTACGACGCAGGACTAGACAAAAAAACCACAAACAGTTAAACCAATTTAAAAAAAGGGAAGCATTAGACAGTATATACATACACGTTCATCGAAGAAAACAAAGCGCTAATAAAAAAATGCTATTTAAAAGTAGAAATATAACAACAAAAATATCATTCTTTGTATATATAAAAAAATTGATTTTTTTTAAACTGAAAAAAGTTAGCCTCGTTAAAGTTCCTCTCACCAGAGGGTACGGCGATCGCCCTTTCGAACGTTGGTGCGTGTGCGGATGAGTGTAGGTCCCCTCTGGAGCGGCCCTCTTCGATTTTCACCGGAGAATCTTTTATCAAAAATCGCCTCTCTTTCTCTCTATCGCTCACTCTTCAAGAGCGTCTTCTTGCTTGGGCGGCAGCTGTAAGAATGCGAGCAGGGAGTAGTAGGAGAGTGAGAGAGAGAGAGAGCGGGGGGAGAGAGAGAGAGTGAGGAGAGAGAGAGGAGGCAGGGGGGTGGAGCAGAGAAGGAGGTACGATGTGCTGATACTAAGGAGGGCGAGGTCGGCGGGTGTTCAGCAACATCTTCTCCACTAAAACAATTTATTAGTTGTTTGCGGCGAATTTTTTTTTTGTTTGCGGTTTCTCTGATCTCTTCCGGGAAGCTGTGATATCGAAGTCGCCGGCCGAAATCAAAGTCCTGGTTACTCATCGGACATGTCCTCTTTGACACCTCGGGAAAAAAATTTTCAATAACAAATAATTATCGGGCTCGCCCTGTGGCTGGAAATGATTAGGTAAACATTTCAGTTCCAATAGCTGTAAAAAATCCCTGCCTTTTTTTTTTAAATGACTTTTGGATATACGTAATTTATAAATCTCTGGGAAATATGAGGGTTAGAAGGGGATATTTTTAATCCTATATTATTATTTAAATAAACATAATTGATATTTCGAATTTCCATCAGCGCATTAAAAATTTAAAACTATAAATTGCCTTGTCCATCTTCTCAGTTTTAAATATCTCGACTGAATTGATACCTTATCGCTAGGACCTATCCGTTACCTACGCATAATTAATACAGAGTTTAAAATAGACTCTGATAATTCAACAAGAATCATCATTCAGTCATAAGTTATAATGTTGGCAGTCATCTGAATCCCAGCGCTGCAAAAAACCGTGTCACTACATAAAATAACAGGTATAACCCGTTAAAGACAATGAAATTGTGTCTATTTTAATTCTAGCATCACTAGAATAATCCATAAATTATTTCTGTGAGTATATGCTTCACGGTTACATACAAAATGGCACATCAAACGTGTTCACTTAATAAAACCAGCATCCCTATCATGATGTTGCTCAACGGCATCCTACTGCATCTTTTAACAGAAGAAGCGTGAAACCGCCGTTCACTTTCGGTCGTCCTAGTGCCAATCTGAAACGCATGCTTTTACGAAGCGTTTCCATTCGAGGACCGTTAACACCCAAAATCTCTAAACGAACTCTTTGAGTTTTTAAGATCAATGACACGCTTTGCATACAGAAGTAGACCAGCGTTCAAATTTTTTACGAAGAATCCTTTCATGCAATGGGAAGGAAATGAGATCATGGAACATTTAATAGAATATTTGAATGCGTGTATTTATATTCACATGAACAAACATAGGTACATATATAAATACATGCATACGTGCATGTACAGGTCATTGCTGCCGACGTCTTCTTGAGAGAAGCTGATTAACGTCGACATTGGCTATGTGAATCTGGCTAATAAAACCCACAAGCATTAAGAATACTATTCTCTCTGCTCTGTCACGCCAATAAAATAAACTTGGGGACCTTGGTTCAGGTACGGGAGAACAAGATGGCCGCCAAGGGCCCACAATTAAAAATATTATCGGTTATTATTTTTATCTATAAGATGTTAATATGCATGTAACGCGGAGCTCTTAATGTTCATCTCGCAAAAGATAATGTCTCCTGCACTGCCTGATTTGGGTAGTTTTAATAAATCGCAATTACAATTTCAGCGTTACTTTAAAAATAATATAATCTCGACGTTTATGTTAAAGCTATTGGATATCTGGATTTGGCAGCATTTAGTATTGTTCATTTGCTGGTAAGGAGTTTTCTATGAAACGTTTCTTATTGTATAACATACTCGGGTTTTCGTTATTGTGTTTTTTCTCTTGTAGTAAATGGTAAATGCAGTTAACATTGGTGAAGTATGTTACTTAAGAAAGAAAGACTGTTCATATTAAATGGGTAGTTCCCGAGTATGTGCTTCTTATTACCTGTACAAATATTCACTCGGATGTTGGGAATAGTGAGCTCTCATCCCATAGAAAATGGCATATATGTATAGTGAGAAATGACGAAGTAGAACCCCTAGTTCTATAGACGCTTAAGAAACGATGACAGTTCATAAATATGCAGTTAATTTTCAGGCAGCATCTACGCTTATGCATATTTATACGCGAGTAATTGGACGCTCATTGAAACATTCAGTCAATCGTTCTCTTTAACAAATTCCAAAGTGCATTTCTACTCATTCGTAATATGATCTATACTTCTTCAACGACTCTGAGATTAAATGAAGCAAAACGGTTTATGGAGCTCATGCAGGCACGTGCATACCCACAATTAAACTCGCGTAAAGAGACCCAAATGCTCGCTTGAAGCATTTAGCCCGAAGGCGATTTGCGTCACGTTCTTCATTTTTATCCTTCATTTCAAACGCTAAACGTAGAGTGAGAGGGGGAGTTTTCGAATGGAATGGAGTGGGTGTGGGGAAGGTGTTAGGTCGGACCACTGTTGGGGCAGGGGAGGATGAGAGTGCAGAAATGTAAAGGGAGAGAGGGGGGAGGGGAAGCGAGAGGGTGTGGGTGTGGATTATGGGTAAGGGGAGGGGGGGAAGGAGGAGTGGGGAGTCTAAGGTGATGAGAAACTGTTGGCCAGCCAGAACAGGTACCTCTTTCAGCGTGGCACGAAACTTCCCTATCCTAAAAGAGCAGGCGTGAGTCAGTCGGACGAACGTTCGAGTACGTTCAACATCGCGACTTTCATTTCTTCAGGCGCATAATACCATGTATTATTTAAATGGTAACAATATGTTTTTCTCTGAATGTATCGATATATACATTTTTTAAATATTTTATTACTAAACGATTTCAAGCCATATTCTACAACTCGATTTTTCTTCTTTCGCAGTTACAGTTATAAAAAATCGGTACAACATACATTGTACAAACTTTCTCATATACTAATGCGTCGTTTAGTTATCTTTAGAAAATGAAAATCGTATCAGCAGGTTCTCAGAAAATCCAATTTTTGTTCAAGTTGCCCAAGAATAAACAAGCCTTATACTCATTCATTGAGAAATATGAAATATGTAGTATTTGTGCAGACGTATACTCAAGTAACTGTGCGAAATTTTATCAAAATCGTTAAAGCCGTTTTTGAGAAAATCAAATTATTGCTTAAGTTGTCTAGAATAAACTAGCCTTATATTCATTTTTTGAGAAATATGAACTATGCAGTATTATTGAAGCATAAACTCAAGTAACTGTACGAAATTTGATCAAAATCGTTAGAGCCGTTTTCGAGAAAATCGGATTGTTGTTAAAAATGCGTAGAATAAACTACTCTTAATTATTGATCAATGTCAACCGTTTCTACGTATACTCTGCTCAGTATGATAAAATGCCTAAGTACGAGATTTCATTCATTTTTGCTCTACCGTCTAGGCTCCAGAGCCAGTAACAGACAGACAGAGAGACGGCATTGCGAAAACCACTTTTTCGGATTCAGCGACACCTAAAACGTATATTTCCGTAAAAATCTCGAGGTCGAATTTTTTCGCGAAAACAATACTTTCTCGTTACTTCGTATGAGAAAGTAAAAAGGCAATACATATACATATTAAACGAATATCGACAAAAAATTTAACCATATTTTGGTTTGCCATACTATTAGTTGTAAAATTAACTGACAAATCACAGGTGATTTATTTCCCAAGCATCATAGGAACCACAAATAGAACGAATGCGAATAGCCAACTTATTTTTCATCGGAGGAACGACCGCTTTGTCACCATTCTTCTTCTCGCTATTATTAGTCCGAAACCTTTCTACTTCTGACAACAGAAGAGATCCCTAGAATCACGAAAAATTTGACGAAATTCTCTTTTCATCGAATCCTTAGCAGAATTAATCTACTGACACAGCCACGGACTATGTAACTATTCCTGGCAAACAGCCAGAAAAAAATGACACCGCTGCCAAGTACGCCATTGCTTAAAGGTGGTTGGCAGTTCTTTTTTTAAAAAATGGGGGTGTCCGTTAAAATTAAAATATATATTTTACGCGTTAGATACAGTTACTTTGTCGCCAAACCTATCCCACGGCGCAGATCCAGACAGGTCTCTGATGAAAATTTAGAATTTATATGTGTTATTTGTAACTTTTGTTTAAGAGCCCAAGTAATTGTGTGTGCTGCCCGCATCGAGATAGTTGCATTAATCTTCAGAATCTTCAGAAACTCGTTCAAGCAACTGCTGGTGAATTTTGCCATTTTTCCCTTACAAACTATTATTGCTTATTGCTGAGTGCTTGAAAATTAAAATGCATTGAAACGTGATTCCATTTTCAAATTTTATAATTAATAAATTTAAATTTACTCTTACCTTTGAAATCTCTCCATCAAAAAAATAATTTGAAATAAAAAAGATAAAAGGATAACAAGGAAAATTACATCATGAGCCCATTTTTTAATCAATACGACATAAATCAACCGTAATCATAATATTTGGTTTCTTTCATAAAATCCTGGAGATCACAAGACTTATTGTACCGTTTTTTATATATCTTTACGACCTTTTTCTTAATTTATGGTCGCATTTGAAATTTAATATGCAAAAAATATCAATTTTTATAAGCAGACTCAGCATAACTCCGAACGTTATTTTTTTATTAAACTCAAAATAAATTATTTAATCTGAAATAACGAATTAATGATATCTCGAATAAATGAATTTACATGTAGACACATCTCATAACTAGGGTTGCCAACTTTTAGATCTTCATGAACCGGAGATGTTGTTACGGGTTGCCTACTTTAAGATATTCATGAACCGGAGTTAGCTTGAAACCTGGTTACTTTAGAGGAAACCCAAGAGGAATTAAATGCAATGATAAATATATTCAATATTCTTAAAGGCACTCATGATTTTAGGACATATGATTAAAAATCGTTGTTTATTTTTTAAATATCGCTAATAAACTAAATTGTAAGAGCATCGTCAATTTGTTTTTTGTATAACACAAAATACAATGGAAATTAAGTGCAAACTATCTTAATTCGAATCATTTATAAAAAATTCAAAAAAGTCATAAAAAGGGCTTTCCGCTGCAATCGAAATTGAACCGGAGATTTGTGCTACTCACCCGGAGATATGACGATGATCCGGAAATCTCCGGTTCGAAAGCTGAAGGTTGGCAACCCTACTCATAACTCACTTTAAAAAATAAATCGAGAAAAGAATCAGTGCAGACAACTATTGTTCCAATCCATTCAAATTGAATTCAGTTTGAATATAGTGGCGACAGAAATAAACTGCAGACATGAAAATTCAAATGATTAGAAAGTGGAATAAGAACATTTTAAAATAAGAGTCTCCGTCATCAAACAAGTGATTGAAGGAAAACGCGAAGGCAAAAAATAAAGAGGAAGGAAAAAGACTTTTAAAAAGATATAGAGAGAGAGTTACGAAGACTTGAAAAAGATTGAAGAAAGTAGAAGAATATGAGAAACTCACTTCTTTGCATATAATTTAAACAGGACATTAATGAAGGCAACATTCTCAATACTTAATGTTTTATCTTGTAATGCAGGACACTTACCTAATAAAGAAGGCATTTCAAAATGATTTTTTAAAATATCTCTTGAATTTTAATTCTGTTGACGTTGTCATTTAACTAAAAATAATTTAATTTTACGAAACAAGTAACTCTCAAAAATCAAAGCTACAGTCGTAACCAGGATTCGAATCTGGGTTACTGCGGTCCAACGCGACATTCTTTAAGAATTTAACCTGCGCACATTTTTCCGTTCATCAAATCTTAATTATTTATTATTTTACACTGCTGAAAAATGACATAAGCGATTGATTGAAGAAGTATTTTACATAAATATCAACATTTACGGATCATGATAAAATTGAAAAAACAAAGCCACGAACTGCCGTGACCAGGATTCGAACCTGGGTTATTGCGGCCACACCGCAATGTCCATAACCACTAGACGATCACGGTTGAATCCAGGCCACGAGTTATAACCGCAAATTTCTCTCACTTTCTTTAGCATTACTAATTCAAACCCCCGATACAAGCAACTGAAGATATTCTCGAAGATACCTTGATGGTTTACCAGTGCCATAAAACTCAGTGTTGAATTTCACGTTTAATATTTATGAACTGAATCTCGTAGGATATTTTTCTCGGTATTCATGGTTATAGCTTAGACTTTGAATAAACACACTGAAAATGAACAGCATCTGTAATGTTTTGATATCGATAAAAAAACTTAAAACGTTTCCATAGCGGTTCTATTACCAGCAGGTAGGAACTACTTACGTTTAAAAAGTTAATGCGCCTAATTTAAAATCTGTGAAATTAAGGTTCCCGATCATCCGCGATCGTATAATGCAGGGGTCACAAATTTTTCACTGAAAGGGCCGCATGAGATTTCATGCACCATTTTGCGGGCCAAATACGACCTTTCGATTGACATATCGGGCCGTGTGAAAATTTCAAAGAGCAAGTTTTGAGAATTTATTCAATTCTTTAATATATCATCATACCCCTATGTTAAAAGTATTTTGCATCAAGTACATACTCGGAAAACATCGTTTGGATATAAAAAATGATACCTTGTGAAAACTCCTGCAGATAAATAGGCAAAACTTAAAGAAATTGATGGGGTATGACGGGACAGAAGAAATCAATTCTCGGGCAGGATGTGGCCCGCGGGCCATAGTTTAGAGACCCCTTGTCTATTGCAGTGTTTCTCAAAGCATGGGCCGCGGCCCCCAGGGGACCGTAAAGATTTTTCCGGGGAGGCACCGAAAATGGGCCAATAACCAATATGCTGAATTAATTTTAATGCTAAATAAACAATAAACATAAAAATATGCTGAATTAATTAAATCACAAAGTATGACGAAAGGAGATATTATTGTTTTTAATATGGCACTGTTTTTCAGTCATCATGCTAAAGTATTGAGTGAAACACCCACGTCAGTCGGCCGAGAGTATTTTTTTGCATTGATAACAGTAAGTCACTTTTAATTATTATAAACACACAATTTAATAGTAAAAGTACTTCATATATATCATTAAGGTTCATTAAATTATTCCTTGAAACTTCTATTGTATTAAATTAACATTAATATAATTGTGCAAAATCATTATGCATATCATCCGGTGGTTTTTCGTAGTATAATTTTTATCGTGTATTTTATAGTGATTTTTTTCTACATAATAGATTCGGTAACTTAATAGTTGCAATATTAATATTATCATGACGCCATCCCCTCCAAAATATATTGGTATTGTGCCGTGCGGAACACGGCTGGCGCCGAACTGTCCGATGCCAAATAATCTCATCGCCGAATGGTCCCGTCGCCGAATGGTCCCGTCGCCGAATCGGTCGTGCCGAACTGTCCCTTTCCGATTTTATGCGGCCCACCGCCAATGTTTCATAGGTTTCAAAACCTTTTCTCATTTTCTTTATTTATCTACCAAATATTATTTTTTATACAGCAAAACCTGCTAAAATATCTAAAGTTAAGTTGGCACCACTAAGTAAATATTTCTCAATTCAAATAAGTTTTTTGACGTGGTTTTTCATCTTTTCTCAAAGGCACTTCTAAGACTGAACTCCATCATGATTATTATATTGAAATGTTAACCCAAAAACCATAAAAATCTCTAGGTAGCTTCTGATGGAAATGGCAATGAAAACTGAAATTTACAAAAATAAAATCAGTCAGTGGTAAAAAACTAGTCTGGTGTGTTACATTTGATTACATTTACGATTTCGGACATTTCTCTTTAACTGTATTTGCTCTGATTAATGAGCCTGGTAAGTTAAAAAAAACAAAGGATACCTGCGCTTGCTCCAGCCCGCAACGTCGCTACAGCCGTGATCGTCTAACGGTTAGGACATTTCATTGTGGCTGCAATAACCCAGGTTCGAGTCCAGGTCACGGCAGTCGTGCGTGAATTTATTTTGGGCGTTATATCGCAATACAACGCAGAATGTGATTTTTGTGCTATGTTCTCCAAAACTAATTTCTTATGTGTATTGAGATTTACCTTTAAAATAAACGGAACCACCTACATTGCAATCTATCAAACACACGTTATTGAACCCTCTAAAAACATTCGGGAAACGGAAAAGGTTTACGAATAACGGCGCGCGATCAAAGCACGCAGCGGAATAGAAGAGAGCCTGCGTCTCATTATGTTGCTTTTCTAATTATGTTCTCAACCTCTTCACCGGAGAAGCATTCTCTTTTCATATCTGCGCCGTCCAGGCCCTTGTCTGGTGAAAATCGATGACTCCGCTCGGAATGGAAACTCGACTTTGCCGAAGAAGGCAATCGCGGGCGAGTTAACTTGACGGATGTGAAGATAATTTTTTCACGAGGTAAAGTTTTAAAGTTAACGGTGGCGTCGCTCGATTCGAATTTTTTTGCGATTGTAATTCGTTATATGTCAACGAGCATCATTCCTATCACTTCCATAATTATCGTCTTCAACTTTTTGCATTTGTTACCTAATTTTTTAATGTTTATTTTTCGTGTGTGCGTTCGCTTCCACAAATATCCACGTGCCAATACAGACAAATGAAATAGCACCTCATTAAAAAAAATAAAATCTACATACTATATAACAGATTCGTTTTTTCACACTGTCCGAAAATTTAAAATAGAATAAACTTACCAAGAGTAAAAAAGTATATTTTTACACAATGAGAATTATTATTTCCTTCTGAAATCAATTACCCTCTCCTTGTCCTTTTATTAGCGATTTTTTTCAGAAATCGCTTATGCATTCACTTTGTTTGTCTGTCTGTGATATCTTTGAAACGGTTCAACCAAGACAAACCAAATTTTCAGAATAAGTTACTACATATATTATAAGCTACATATGGTTACATATGGCAATCCGAAGTTGTTATCAAAATTCCAATTTTCAGGGGCTAATTTTGCCCCATTATTTCCCCATAAGGAAAGGACGTAAATCGATGATGAGGTTTATATATTTGGTTTCTAAAATTATTTCCTCTCAAGATCAGAATTCGGGATTTGAACAATAAGAAAGAATAGAAATTGTAGCTTCTTACTTTTGAAGATGGAATTCAAATCCCTGCAGATTTAGCGTAAATTTGTAGTTTTTATCGAAAAAAGTGGGAGTTTTTCTTGGTTTCAACAAAGGAAATACTTAAGTCCTATGGTAACGACCTCGATGCTTTTATTTGTACAAGTGTACCTTCAAAATAGGCGGAAA
Organism: Uropetala carovei; assembly: GCA_036926305.1. NCBI lineage: Eukaryota > Metazoa > Arthropoda > Insecta > Odonata > Petaluridae > Uropetala > Uropetala carovei. The sequence continues at coordinate 9,338,094 of JAXCHB010000033.1, read as the reverse complement.
TGCTTGTAGAATGAGGATGACTCCATATCAGACTAACAATAAGTGTTTTCAGGTGATATCTCGAGAAACATATCCTTGGTACAATTGGTCTCGAAATGTGCAATTTTCATTTTGATGATGCCGCTAACAATTTTTTTCAAAATGTACCCTTAAATTTTATATCTTAGATTTTTTGTAAAAAAATCGCCTTTTAATATCTGCTTTCGCAATACCTTCCTAGCTTGTATATCTATGGCATTACTTTCTCGATATTAATATAGCAATTTAATTTAAGAAACGTAGTTGAAAATTACGGATTAATTGATTCTGAATTAATATTCGAGTCGTTATTTCCACATATTAAAGTATGTGTTAATTGAGTAGGGGAAGGCCTATGTCAGTCACAACCCGAAGCGAAGCTTCCTCTCCACTTTCACTCAGCCACGCTTGAAGGGTAGGAGATGCGCCGGGCGCGAGGGGGGCACGCGGGTCGCTGGAATATTCGAGCCTCAGTGCGGGGGGCGGCAATGCAGGGCAGCGGGTGTCGGGGGCGGGCGGGTTGGGCAGTGAAGGTCCTTCTTACCATAACACTCCAACAGAGCTCCGATTTCGGAGCTGTACGGGCAGCTAGTATGTAGCAAAAATAGTAAACGCGTTACGCCCTATGTATTATAAAAACGTTTTACTTATAATAAGTTAAAGGCGGTAAAAAAGATTCATTGTTACAAAATTTGCTCGCTGTTATAAGGGGTTCGCCGCCAAAATTATTATAACTTAGCGAAGAGCAAAGGTTGCGAAGTGAAAAAGGTTAGGAACCGCTGAAACGACTTTATTTGGGCGAAATTGAGACTATAGGATCTCTTCTTACGTTTAATCCATAAATAGGGTAATGGGGCATCCATAAATTTCTTCATCCAAAAAAATAGAATTCTTTAGTCCCTCTCTCCTTCCCTCATCACATTTCCTCACAAAAATTTTAAACCTCCCATTTAAAATTATATCACTGTATTTTCAACCACATATCTCCCCATATAAAGAAACGCAGGATTTAGTTTTTACTCGCAAAACATTAAGATTTTAATTAAATTTTATTTTAGAACATTACACAAGTAAATTATAATTATTTTTGATTTTTTTTACTTTTATTTAAATTCAAGAAGGTCACATGAATTGAACTATTTCACTTGAAAATATATATATATATAAAGGAAAAAATCATAGGACGGAAAAAGGATCGCGTAAGCCTATCCTTCCACAGGATAAAGTAGACAAAAATACTCTTAAGTTAAATTTTAGTAGCAGATATGACTTTAATATTTTTTCGTCAAACCAAATACGCAATTTGATCAACAAAAGGAACCCTCTCTCACCCCTCACCGCGAATAATCAATCCTCCCCATCTTAGAATGTGACGTAACTTATAGATGCCCGTAAGGAAAGAAGGAATGCAAGGGCTGGGAAGGGGGAGCGAGGAGAAAGTCGGAAATGGAGCAAAGGAGAGCATAGAGTGACAACTTCTCTTGGGAGCAGCGCATGGCGACAGATGACGGACGAAGGCCACAGGGTGGTACACCGTAACTCATAATTGTCTATTCATCTACACCTTCTTATGTCACGGTTTGACCTTCTCTCGCTTGGCAGCCTTTAAAAACAAAACACGGTGATGTAATGGTGACCGTTAAATATCCGTTGCTTACGTTTCAACAGCTCCTCTTTGGCTTCTTTCCCTGCAACTACAATTACGCAGCCATCGTAATCCATGGAGAAGCAGAAAATGATTTCTCCAATGTCTATCACCATGACAATAATAACAGCAATAACTGATCGATAACAAATATATATATCCTATTTCTACGTCTTCAGAAATATATTTATCCTCCATGCAAAGGGTCGCAAATGGAATTTTTTCGTAAAAATCAAATGAAATCAATGCGATATTTTTTGTTGTTTTACATAAATCAGTTTTATAAATAAGAACTAAAATTTCAACCAATATAATTCATTTTTTATGCTTCCGGCGATATCCAAATTATATTTAAGTAAATGTAACAAAAGATTAACGGAAGAAAACACATGATTTGATTTGATTCGGTTCACAATTACAAAATAATGTTTCTTTATGATATTTTCTTTGAGCTTATGCGTTTAGATGTTTTTTTTAAACCAATCACACGTTAGTTTTTAATTACATTTGAAATGCTTCCGATTTCATTTATTAAAAAATACGCAGAGCACCGCATTCCGTTGGATAAAATGATAATTTCTCACCCTCGGTGAAATTATTAACGCGATTTGAACTAGTGATGTATTTTAGCGCCCATTTTAAAAGTTTTAAAAGTGGTGTAAGCGAACGATTATACGTTTATTATTATGTACTTAGCTGTAGGCTAAGTTCACTCTCAAGAATTCCTGTGAATTTAATGCGAATGGTAATTTCTCTCCTTTGTTATTCACCTTCTTCTTCTGGATTATTCTCCTAATATTATTTTTTTCTCCGTCATTATATTATCTATAGTCATTGCCCATTCATAGTGTGGTACCAGGCGACCTTCAAACGGGTACCAACTAAATTGATTTTGCGCGTAGTAAGGCAACTTTATCAGATAATGAAAAGTGGCGGTGGTACCAAGGGGTTAGTGAAAATATCCCAGGTGTACAATGGAAAAAAATCTGATGTGGCCAACACGTTTCTCCATATTTGGGGTATAGATATTTAAATTATTAGGTATAGCTATATGAGGCAAAATTATTATTTCGTATCGTAAAAGAATACAGTCGTCCTTATTTCCGTATATTACGATTATTTTGAATATGTTTACAGAATTCACCGCTATATGATGCTGGCGCTGTATACTGGAAATTAAGAAAAAGCAAAATATCTCCGAAATGGATAGTTCTACGAAAATTTGTTTGAAACAAAACTTGGAAGAAATATTATTCTCTACAACTTTGGTCCTCACGAAGATTACCAATAACTGTTTTTAAGGAGATATTTGACGGAAACCGAAAAACCGATTATTTATAAATAATTCCTAAACAATAACTGTTATGGAAAATTGTTTGAAATAAAAGATGTAGGAAATTATATTTTCTACATTTTTTGTATTGGTCAATGTATACAATAATGATGTATTATCGGAGAAATATCGCAAAAACCGAATCGGGTTTCGAATAAACCTCGACTTCCGATTAACCGGTATTCTCCAAAAACTAATCAGTTCTTTGTGCTCATGCTAAAGTGTTATATATGAAGTTTGGCAACGATGTGGCAAGTACTTTTTGAGTTAGGGCGCCCACAATCACATACACACAGACATCATTCCGAAAATAGTCTAAACGTGTTCTAGGGACCTCAAAACGTGTATTTCCGTTGAAATCTCGAAGTCGATTTTTTTCGTGAACACAACACTTTCCCATTACTACGTACGGAGAAAGTAAAAAAGTCTTTGAACGGCACTGCACTGCACTGAGCGAAAAATCCTTGAACGTCTGATTTTATTACAGCTTGGAAGAATAAGATCGACGATGGCGTGATTCGTTGCCGGGGAAACCCCCACCGATTGTCACCAGGATCAAATATCAAGCAAACCTAACTAAGCTCGAAGCAAAAAATATGCGGTTTAATGCGACACGGAGCGTGACATGGGAACGACGAAAAAAAGATTTTCGCACCTAAATTGGGTTTCGTAAATAAACGGAAAATTCATATATCCAAACATATTACGATATCTTCGATTCCATCTGAGCTGTCTCTTTATTGAGAAACGCCAAGGAATCTGAAAGAGGGGGGAATTCACTTAATCGCTATGCATAAAAATTTAAGTTCGAAAACTCGATGATCACGCCCTATCAAACAGACAACATTTTCTTAATTACAATAATATAACCACTTTCGCATATTTAAAAAAATATGTATGTACTTATCTTAGGTTTACTCAAAAGCCGTAACAATGCTTTTTTAAATTTAATTTTGGTGAATCATCACTGAAGAGGCCTGCACTGTAGCCGAGATGCGAATCTGATTTTTCACAACTTACAATTAGTTATGCTTATTGGAGATACCTAAGATAAGTACTTTTTTCAATTTTTTCCTACCCTAGGGCATATTATTCTTAATTTTGTTTTCGGCTATAAGACGGGTTCGATAATTCTTTAATAAATTATTTTCCCTTAAATCATCGTAATGCATTGATATAAACGTTAGCTCAGCTGAATGATGCATTAAAATGAATTCACATGGGCTTTCTTGCTTTATATTTAATGAAATTATGTGTTTTTGTTTTCATAGATTAAATTTCTCCACCCCTCTTTGCAGTCGACAGATAATCCACGACATCGTATGATGACCACTAAAATTGTAAATTCAACGACATTTTTTTGAAACCTGCGATGTTCGAGTGACGTATGCGTCTTATTATTAACCCTTTGAATGCTCCCTTCTGAGACAGAAACTTGGGAGGTTTCCCCCGAAGAACAAAAACTTTAATACAGTAAAACCCCGCTATACGTTGTTTCGCATATACGTCGCCAATCAATTAAGGAACATGTTTCGTTATAAGTTGTGTCACTTCGCATATACGTCGTTTGTGAAATACTACAAGCAAAATTTCATAAATTCCAATTGCGGTGCATAAATTATTACTATATCAATAAAAATCCTCTATTCGGCTTTTAATTTCATGCTTATTATTATTTATATGAATTAATTTAATTTCGTGTTTATCAATTTGTGTAAAATCATACTCAGAATAAACATTTGCTGGCCATGTGTTTGAGAGATCACGATGGGTTAGGTGGTTCACAAGTCACACAGGAGATAAGGAACTATCACAATTTTAATGACTATGTGTAAAAACCTATTTCTGAGCGACAGTCAGCTATAAGAGAGCTTTTTGAACAGTTGTGTCTAACATTTTGTGTGTCCTTTCATCCCGGTTTACGTTTGCATTGATATCTCATGAGATATTTTATATACTTTGGATTGAGACATCTGCACGAAAAGTACTCTAAAGTGCGTATCAGTGTACGTGTAAGTAATGAAACAATTTTTGTGCTCCATCACAATATAGACAATTATTTTCGGTGATTTCTGAATTTATTATTACAATTGGTTACTCGTTGTTACGAATAAATGTATATTAAACCCTAGTAGCAATGAGTGGTAAACACATAGTGGTAACATAGTATGTCCAATGTACTGTATTGATATGTATCATTTGGGACACAAGTGTGTCACAAAATATCCGCCAGGAACGTAACCCCTACTATTATCATAGGTCTTATGGGAATCTTTGTTTCGCTATACGTTGTTTCGTTATAAGTCGCATTTTTCAGGAACGCATCTCCGACTTGTAGCGGGATATTACTGTACTTGAATATAAATTGAGAGGATGATAACTATCTTAGTGCTTCTTACTGTCGTGTATGTGACACAAACACTTCAATAATGCTCTTCTGATACGATCCTGATGGAATCTAAATAAATAGTTCATCCAGTTCTGAGGATCGTTTCTTTGGAAATGATGGACGAAGAGTGTCGAAAAAAAATTCTTCGAGAATTACCGAGTGCCGTACGTTACGTCACTAACGTAAGACTAAAGAATGAGGCATATTCAATTGCTTCTACGCCAGCTTTACAAAAAAAAACAAGGCTATGTATCGTATGATGTTATGGTCGTCTATGGGGTTTCACTGAGATAGATAACATAAGTACTGAAATATTTAGATTTTTCTACATATGAAAAAACATTAAATACTTATATTTATGTAATTATTTCTTTATTTTGTTTATGTTACTAATGTATTATTGTAGAATGCACTGCTTCAAATGACTTATTATGGAACGAAAATATTCATATTTGGGTCTAAATTAGTCTACGTGTTATTTTTTCCTCCACTGATCCTGCTGTTTTTATTTTATAATCATAAAAATAACTAACAAATATTCTTCATTTTTGTAAATTGCTGCGTTTTCTTATTTGTGACGAAATTTTTGATAAGTTTTATAGCTTCACGCTAGCAAAATGTGCGATAAATCTGTTCATAATAAAAATTCAGTTCGTTGATAAAATTTCTCCTTGATAATATATTGGTTATCAAATAATCCTAACAGTTCATGTTATGCAGATTAATTTATTACTGTTTTCACGGCAGCATCAACTACTGAATCAAATGCCATAGGCTAAGCTAAGGCTAAGCTAAGGCTAAGAAACAGACAGGCAGTACATAAGTAGATGAACGGACGCACAAACCAAGAAGAATTGTACAACGAGACAGAATAGATTGGCGAAAAACGATATTCCGCGTGCGACGGACAGACAGACGGACCTCCACAAGTAATGTGCGCAATGAGACAGAACACAAAATCGATTTTCGAAAAAACGAAGTCCTTATCTATTTAAGTTTAGGTGTAAGTGCGTCAGAAAGACAAACGGACAAACCGAACACATAAAAGGATTTTTAGACAGGCAGACGGACAAACCTAGAAGACGCCCACATCGAGACAGAATAATAAATCGATCAGAGAAAAAACGAAGAATCTATCTGGTTATAGTTTAAGAGAAATTAGCGCGTCACACAGACGGATAAACCAAACATAAGCGTAATATTTTTTTAAAAAACCGCTAAAAGTCTTCCCTTCCACACACTGCAAATTCTACCTAGAGTTTCACGAGATGCTCAAACAGTGCCGCCACTAGTTTCAAATCAAGACTGATTTAATGCTGACTGCGCTGGAGCAAACGTGGGATTTTTGGAAGCTGGAAGAGGAAGCTTACGCAGTCGACGGGCTAAAAATAACATAGGTACGTCTGAGGGTGATGTAGACCTAACAGAAAACAGGACCTTTAAAGCAGATGTACCGTAAAGAGATGAAGCAGTTCGCCTTTTCCCTACTCAGAGGTCACTTAGAATTTCAGCGTTTTGTAATTGCGTTTAAAAGTGCACAACGCGAAAAATGCATTAACTGATCGCACAAGTGAAATAAATCTTTAAATTAAAATGTCGTTTCCATATTTTTTCGTTACTTTCTCGCGAAGATAAAAACATTTAAATTGATAAAATCGTCATAAGCAACAGATCAGAACAGGGTGCCAAACGGTGGCACGATATTTTAGAGAATAATTACGAAAAGTTTGTATTTTAAAAAGAATTTCACTTTTGTTTCAATTTTATTTTGTATTACCGCATTATAATCGGGATTCCTTATAGTATAAGATCCGCTTTTTGTAAGCGTTACGGACAAAACGAATTTAAGGGTGACACGGTCCGAGGTTCACGAATTTTGAATATTGATAAAGAGTGGCACCCAACAGAAAAACGTTGCCGACCCCTGGATTAGAACTTAGCATTGGTGCAGAGGTGTTTGCTATATTGATCCATGGTAAATACCTATAGATTACTTGAAATGTTACGTTGGGATTTTCTTGCCAGCTGGCGTTTTGCCGAGCGCGTAACATCCCGAATAATCTGCTTGCCATAGATTCAGTATAACTAAAAAATAATTTTATTTCAGTTTATGTTTGCCTTTTATATTTTTTTAAATATTGATTATTTCATTGCTTTATGAATTTTAATTGATAGCAAAGGTGAATTTGGATATTAAAAGTTTTCTTAGATAATCATAAAAAGTTAGCATGTCATAGCAAAAGTAGTTGCAGCAGTGTGATGTGCACGCACTCATTCGATTATAATATCAGGTATATTACACAAACCGATTAATAATATTTTCAATTAAAATTAAAAATGTATAAATTTTAAAAATACATAAAAGTTATAATTTTTTTATCAATTTTAAATAAAAAGAAAGGAAATGAAAATTGACACAATCGCGTAAAACGAAATAGAGTTGATGGTTTACTTAATGCCTCGCATGAAATTAAAAGTGATTTATTTTTTAGTACATTGAAGTGGTCTCAAAGCTGAAGTTAAAGGTTTACAAGGAGTGCAGTTCTCTACAATTACCACCATTTATAGTTATAACATTTTAATGGATAATTTATTTTAAGAATGGTACATAGATTGTTTTCACTCCTTAAAATTGTTACAAATTTTTCAAATAAAGACTTTATTCGTACTCCGAAGGTAAGGAAAGAATACCGCGGGCCCATATGCCTTTGGAGTAATTTGTTGACCAAATCATGAATGATTTTCATAGATTTAATTTTAATTTTTCAATTTTTTCCTAAATTTTATGGACTGCATAGAGCAGGAGTCGCAACCTACGGCCCGCTGGCCGCATGTGGCCCCCGAGAGCACATTATGCGACGGGCCGCGAGGTTGTGATGAAAAAGTGGTCAGTAAAATTTGATACGAACAATTTATATTTTTTCAGTAAAATTATGGCCTCGTGACCTTTCCTGTTAAAATCTTAATGCTTGATTTTCGCTAATATGAGACATTTAGGTAACTTCTTATGCAAACGTTCATCCGGCCCTCCGAAGTGTTCACAGCTACGAATGCGGCCCTCCACACAGAAAATGTTGCCGGCCCCTGGTATACAGTCAGCAATCCTCCTCTCTCCTTCCGAGAAATCAAATGAAAATGCTTTGGTTTTTTATGTATATACATGTGATATTTATTTTTCAATCATGTTAAATTATATATATGTATAGCATAAGTTATCGACTTAAAAATAATCACAAACTCTCGAAAATAATTTACAGAACAATTACCAAACATTTATTCCTCAGACCTGATCCACATCTCTTCTCCATAACGACAAACTTCCAAACTCTTGAATGCGAAAATACTCAACGACACTATTAGATTAAAAAAAAAAGAAACTATACATTTATTTTTATTTTTCTCGGTCGATTTTAACTAAAACAAATGAGCATACGCGCTCGAGCATAAAATAAATATGACGCGGATAATACATTAAATAACGGTAAAGTTGGCGGATAACACGTTGGTACCGTGCCACAAGAAGTCGCCTACAAATTTCACTTTCGGCTGTACTTCCTAAAATATTTCCTAAACGATCCGTGCATCTTGAATAATCCTTCTTGGCGGCAGGGTGGGTGCGGGGGATAAGGAAACACTGGTGCTGCATGCGTGCACGGACACGACTCTCCATCGTGATTACGTTGTTGTTGTTGGTTTTTTTCACGTCTGGCATAAACCCCGTTTTGCGTCGGTAGCCGAGGTTACGAGTCGGTTTGCACACGAAAACTTGATGCGTTGCGTTTCCTTTTTCTTGTGCGTAATTGAATTGTTAATAATGTCCTTATCCGTTCTACCAGGGTGCGAAGAATCCACCTAATCCTAAGTTGTTGTTCGTGATTCCTCTCAAACCGTATCCGCCGTAACCTCCGAATCCTTTGAAGCTCGATCCGCCTCCGTATCCAGATCCCCTGTATCCGCCGCTTCCGCGTCCGCCCCCGTACCCGCCCCCGAAGCTGCTGCCCCCGTATCCGCCCCCGAAGCTGCTGCCCCCGCGGTACCCGCCCCCTGAACCAAAGTTGTATCCCCTGCCGCCGCCTGAAAAACAATGCCGATTAGTACCTTGCGCAAGATGTTAGCAACTGTTACCGTAGATATAATAATATTAGAGTGAATCGCTAAGTGTATGAATGATTAAAAATATCTAAATATAAAGTATATCGTTTAGAGGTGGTGGCCATTTGAAGTAGATTATTTGCAATGATAGCGGCGACCTCGCCGTTGGAATTATAGTTTTTTCAAAATAATTAAGTCAATGAACGTTCGTCATGCAACTCTCATTAAAAGTTCAGGTTTTCTCCAAAGTTAAGCACTGGGCTCAAGTTCCACGTGTTATAATTTATATTGAAGATGTCAGAGGTCCTCAACCTGTCCTCCGCGGTCCACTGTTAGACTGGCGATCTGCTGTATGCAATTGGCGGTATCTGCCAAATTAGGAAGTTATACGTAAATCTAGTAACTTTTGTGGCTGTAAGCTTATAATAAACTTCACCACAGAAACGCGAGTGATGGTGACCCGTGGTTACATTCTGTTATTATAATGTTTGGTCCGTAAATGAGAAAAGGAAGAGAACCTCTGTCAGGTGATAATTAAAAGAATTATTAATTTATATGTATGAAAGACTCCAATACAGGACAAAAAAATTCAGGAAACTCTTTAATAATTCTATGGAAAAGTATTCAAAATAAGCGGATATTAATTTGTACATCTTCTTTGCGATATTAATAGTAAAATATGATAATAAAGTTTGATAAAATGAACCTCTTTTCAGTTATTCGATCCTTGCTGTATAATATAATACCATTCAGATGAATATAAAAAGCAAGAAGATGAAACATATTTTTAGTGCTATCAAATAAATAAAACTAATTACTTTAGAGAGAAATTAGAAAGATGAATAAATAATAATATATCGCGAAATTTCAGCAACAATTCTAATTTAAACAAAACCTGAGTCATAGTTCTTTATAGATGCTGAAATTGTTTTAAAATATTCCTACGTTTACGAGATCAAGTGTTTTATTGCTAACCACCATTTAAATAATTAATGTTTGGAATCTCTTATGTCATGAGTCATTGAACCTATGTTCGTTTACTTCTAATTAATAGCAAATATTTAAAAAATCTGTAACAATTCCGAATATTATGTTAAAATCAGTAATTCAAAATGTCAACGTTCAACGTCATCAGGTTTGCTAAAAAAATATGTAATTTAGTCTTTTTGTGAAGGACCTGGTGACTAACCATTCCGTCGTGTAAGTTCCTCGATATGAAATTTTAATTATCTCTGATCATCAATCGAGCCAAAATAAGAAAACGATCGGATATTTTCCCAAAAATCACTATCATCCTCATAAGATTAACTAGAAATGTTTTACTTTTATATGCGAAGCAATCTGAAAACAAGTAAGGAAAAAGCTTCTAAAGAAGTCAGTAATTAGCGATTTTTTTCAAACATACTTTAGGTAAATGGACAAACCGAGAAAACTTTCACGAAACAGAATACTAAACCGATTGGTGAAGAAACGAAGTCTCTAGATGCTTTAGTTTATGAAGAGTTAGTGCTTCAGTCATACACACGGAGAAACCGAAGGCATAAGCCCATATCTTTGGAAAAATCGCTTATAAAAATAATTTTTACAGGAACAAAACTATCTTCCTCCCATTGCAATTTTAATAAGCATGGCCGAATTTGTTTCTCGGGCGTTAAGAAACTTATTTCTCAGGCATTAAGAAACATTCTGCCATACTTTAAGCCCTGACCTAAGAATTAAATGATTTTTTTCTATGTCCATTTTCTACTTTCTGGCCGAATGCCTTTGTACATATATCCTGGGTACTATCAGATCGACACAAGCAAACGAAAGCTGAATAAATCAACCTTTCCCTTCGAAGGAAATTACTAATAAAACGCGATCTATTTAAACCAGAAAGGGCCAGAATTTATGCCCTGAGGATTCCCGAATAATCGCTAATATCGACATTTGTAATCACGATTCGTTCTAGGGAGATAGAACCTGGGAGAATAAAAATATATAATAGAGCTAACTGCCTTTGATGATTGATGTTTTCCGCATATCTTGAAAGGATGACTTGATCTAAAACTCTCTGAAAAGCTCCATACACGATCAGTTAAGATGCGCAAATTAACTCTTATAAGAGTAAGAACTGAGCCGCTGTTGCCCTTGCACGAGATTTAAAAAATTTCGAATTCCATAGTCTTGAACAAAGCCTCTGAGTAACATTAGTGCTTTGTTGGCTGGGATTGAGATGGAGAAATCAGAAGGAGTGTGGATTTAACTGAGAAAAAATACTAGTCCTTTTAACTGTACAAATGAGCAATTTACTCATTTTTACTTCTCGAGAAAGTATTGTTTTCGCGAAAAAATTCGACCTCGAGATTTTTACGGAAATATACGTTTTAGGTGTCGCTGAATCCGAAAAAGTGGTTTTCGCAATGCCGTCTGTCTGTCTGTTACTGGCTCTGAAGCCTAGACGGTAGAGCGAAAATGAATGAAATCTCGTACTTAGGCATTTTATCATACTGAGCAGAGTATAAGTAGAAATGGTTGACATTGATCAATAATTAAGAGTAGTTTATTCTACGCATTTTTAACAACAATCCGATTTTCTCGAAAACGGCTCTAACGATTTTGATCAAATTTCGTATAGTTACTTGAGTTTACGTCTTCAATAATACTTCATAGTTCATATTTCTCAAAAAATGAATATAAGGCTAGTTTATTCTAGGCAACTTTAAAAACAATTCGATTTTCTCAAAAACGGCGATAACGATTTTGATCAAATTTCGTACAGTTACTTGAGTTTGTGTCTTCAATAATACTTCATAGTTCATATTTCTCAAAAAATGAATATAAGGCTAGTTTATTCTAGGCAACTTTAAAAACAATTCGATTTTCTCAAAAACGGCGATAACGATTTTGATCAAATTTCGTACAGTTACTTGAGTATACATCTACAATAATACTACGTATTTCATTTTTCACAATGAATGAATATAAGGCTAGTTTATTCTTGGGCCAATTTAACAAAAATTGATTTTCTAAAAACAGGCTCATACAATTTTCATTTTCTAAAGATAACTAAACGACGCATTAGTACCCATATATGAGAAAGTTTGTACAATGTGTGTTGTACCGATTTTTTACCTCAATTATGATGACACAGTTAATTTGCGCATTTTAACCGGTCGTATATGGAGCCCTTAAGAGATGAAAATTCCTCGGAATTCTTTTGGAATGAAGCTGATCGTCCTTTTGCTCACGACTAGTAGATATCAGGCCACACCGTGACGTCAAGACGAGCTTCATTCGTAATACGTCAGAGTCTTAAAGGTTCACGATGTTACTCTTTTCAATCCGACGGTGTACCGCGTCCTCGGAGAAATTTAAACGGATCCATTTATTTTTATAAACCGCTTCAACGCCGTAATAAAATGAATGAAACAGGATCGTTCCGAAATGACTATACCGTTTTGTTTACACAACGTTCCACACGTGGATCAAACGTTTCTTTTTATTTTTTTCGCACGGCATTAATAATTTATACAGTCCTTTTCACATTTGTATAAAAGACGAAACATTTTTTCATTTCTATAATACTATGTACACACAAAAAAAAAGAAAAAAACATACGTTTCCATAGAAAAATA